>CM062814.1:144544710-144922712 GCA_031772625.1 Pinus tabuliformis
AACACAACCCAAAAAAAAAATACACATCTAGAAGAGTGATCTTTGTTTCCTCATTCTCCTTTATGCCGCCTTTTTATGAAATAATAAGACCCTTTCTTTATATCAATAAAGGTCATCCATATTTTTTTTATAATTAAAGAATTGAAATTTTAATTAAAAAAAAAAAAAACTTAAAAAATCACCCATCCAACTCAAATGTTGGTTTCCTCGGAGCATAATAAAGTTTTCCATGCCATTGGAACGTTATCGGTGAAGAGAGAGCAAAGCGGTTGGTTCATCAAAGTAAAATTGGCTACCACTGACGCGGAACTGGGGACATAACTAGCTACCACTGACGAAATCTAGATATGCCAGAAAGTGTAATATCCACGCTTTTGGTGAGCATGAAGGAAGAAATTTTGTACCCTCCCCCATATGGGCCAAAATTTGCTCGGAAATTCTTTAATAAGAGCCCAGATCTTTAATTAAAAAGCTTTAAAAAAATTCCAATGGAAATTCTAGGAGCCCCTCGGCAACACATGCAAATGAGCTTGGATCACATCTCTTGCTCCGCCTCACCACTCAAAGCTCCTTACACAAGCGACTCTCAACAGTGATGGTGCCTCAATCGACATGTAGATCTGGGCATGCCGATCTCTTCTCCATTGATTTCACGTGATCTGGTAGTTCGACGATTCTGCAGGTGGAATGGCTGTCCAGCTCCTCACAGCCTCCACGCACCTACAATCCCGTCTTCTTCTACCGTGGCAGCCTCTCTCCCTTGAGAGCTTGGCCTCAAGCTCTCCTAGCGATATTCTCTACAGCGAGTCTCTCAACAGCCAGCACCAGGTCATCACGATCCACGAATTCCTCAAGAGTTGTCACCGACGCTCTCCAAATTCACACAAAGAGCTACAGATTTCCCTCATCGAGTTCTGTGACACGTGATTTCTTGTAGCGGTTTCGATCCCGCAAGCTCCTATTCGAGTTCTTCATGGCACGCATCTACTTCACAAGTGTGTGCAGGTCTCATACATAGGTTGGCTCCTTTCACACTTCCGTTGCACCTTCCAGAATTCAGCTTTCGTCTAGCAGTCACATAGACTGACCATTTGTGACTGATACTTCAGAAATTAAGTCGTATGCCACCACACCAACTCCCACTCAGGGATTCACAGGCCCTCTCAAACCTGCAGCTCTAATACCATGATAAAAACCTGATATTCTATTAATTAAGTGGCTCTCCAGGTGAGATACCTGGAGAGTGCCTAAGCACTTCACACAATACACACCCATTCAATCAGGAGAACCTAGTACATATAGGCTTTCACACTAACAAGGTGGTTTCAACCACTCCCTAGATAGTAGGATTTGAGACCTAATATTAGAGTCTCAATCCTATCCTTAAAACAACTAGCTGTAACTTTCTCCATTAATTCTAACAAATTTTATTTTAAGTTCATTTCGATAATGTACAGTGGTATCTATATTGTTATTCTAGGTTTCTTTTCTGTTCATTATAGCTTGTAATTATTTTTTATTATATATATATCTATATATATATATATATATATATCTATATATATATATATATATATATATATATATATATATATATATATATATATATATATATATATATATATATATATATATATATATATATATATATATATATATCCTTTCTTTCATTTGCATAAAGATCATGTAAATAATGGTAGCATAACGTTTGGGCATTAAACCCCAAGCCTACTTCCACTATATCACTAGCCTAGTGAGATTGGAGGGTGTCAAAAACAAATCTTTAAAATTCCATTCGCCAACAGATTTTTGGTGACCATATATCGATTCATGTATCCTTGGTTCATTAATATTCTTGTTTGTATGACTATTCAATCTCCTAATCCAATTAAATGATCAAAGGAGTATTTTACACTCATTACTAAATTTCATCCTTGACAACACACATACTCTTGTTGAATTAGAGCATGATTGGGCTATTATAGCTTGAGAGAATGAATTACAAGAGAGGAGAGAAGCCATAAAAAGGAATCTAAGATATTTTGCTAATAAAAAATAGTTGTCTTATGAATAGTGATTCATTATAGCTTGTATACATACATACATACATACATACATACATACATACATATATACATATATATATATATATATATATATATATATATATATATATATATATATATATATATATATATATATATATATATATATATATATATATATATATATATATATATATATATATATATATATTCCTTTCTTTCATTTGCATAAAGATCATGTAAATAATGGTAGCATAACGTTTGGGCATTAAACCCCAAGCCTACTTCCACTATATCACTAGCCTAGTGAGATTGGAGGGTGTCAAAAACAAATCTTAAAAATTCCATTCGCCAACAGATTTTTGGTGACCATATTAGGGACATTGATTCCTGTATCCTTGGTTCATTAATATTCTTGTTTGTATGACTATTCAATCTCCTAATCCAATTAAATGATCAAAGGAGTATTTCACACTCATTACTAAATTTCATCCTTGACAACACGCATACTCTTGTTGAATTAGAGCATGATTTGGCTATTATAGGTTGAGACAATGAATTGCTAGAGAGGAGAGAAGCCATAAAAAGGAATTTGAGATATTTTGCTAATAAAAAATAGTTGTCTTATGAATAGTGATTCTCTTGTTTCTAAAAGGATTCATGGATTAAGTTATAAATATAAACCCTTGGATGAAGTCCCAAGTAAAAAGGAAATTCTTGCCACCCAAGCTGAACTCCAATTTTATCAATACTTTGTCTGTTCTTCTAGGAATGCTTCCCCCCTCAAATAATCATGTTAGGAATGCAAGTATCTTCTCAGTATACTCCCTCTTCCTCATTGACTACACCATCTTTTATTTAAATTGGCGGCCTTTACTCTTCATTTAATCCCATTCAATCTTCAACAAATACAACCAAAATAATTAGGAAGTATAGATTAGTCAATTCAAAAGGGATCTAAATGGAGCTCTTTGGCATGTGGCTTCTCCCTTGAAGATTACACTAGAAAATACTCCCTCTCCCAAATTTAAAGATTACCCCCCTAAGTTTTCAAACGATGGCACCATCATAGTTAATGAGCACTTAATTGTGTTTTCCAATGCATGCCACAACATTGGTGCCAATAATAAAAATACATGCATGGAATTCTTTATGAATTCCTTAGAAGGAAGAGCAGCGATTGATTTTTCTAAGCTCCCACCAAAATCCTTCTCCACCTGGATGAAGCTTTTCTATTGGTTCAAATCCACTTATGGCTAGCCTCAAAGCCTTATGGATCTCCTTCATGAATAAAATAATGTTTCCTATACCAAAGTTGAAACCATTAGATATTTCAATCTTCGTTTCACTAAGTTATATAATCATATCTAGGAAATCATCAAACCAAAATATCAAGTATCCATGATGCACTACATCACCTTACCCCCCACATACCATCACAAGTTAGAAGAGAAAAATGTTGATAGCCTAGAATTTTCTGTCTAGATATGCTTGGAGTATGAGGAGGATTTATGTCGCACTGGTCTTCCACTTGAAGACTCAATAAATCAATCTAACCTATATTTCATTCTTCAACTCATGCAATGCATTAGTAATAGATTTATTTCTTTTGAAAATAAGTTCACAATCCAACTTCATCCTGAAAATTCTATTCCAACATCCATTATAAATATTCCTTAGGTGTATCATCCTAACACCTGTCTGTCACAACAATTGTGTAACTTTTGTGAATATTACCATGAGGAAAAGCCCTATGAGGTTAACTGGAGTGTGCATGAGATATTTTTTATGAAAATAACCAACCATATAATGACTACATTAGATTGGGTGGATTTTATGTATACATATCAAAATAAAGCAGAAAACTAAGAAAATATAGCTCAACAACTAGATAATAATCCACTTTGAGGGGGAAACCTCCCTTTACATCCATAAATGAAAAATTCTTGGACAATTCAAATGAAAAGACCTCCTTGTTATACATAGGAATCTAAAGGGTAAAATATAATTGGGGCCTACATAAAAATAATAATGTAAGGGCACAACAATAATAATAGTGGGCCCCTATGGGGCACACAATAACAATATAGGGGCTACACTAGTATTATAGGAAGTCACCTAACATGCCCCTCTCCTTCAGAAAAGTGTTGTCCTCAATGCTTGAGTAGTTTTGGATGCTTATGTATAAAATACTCATCCTCTCATATGGAATGTTCAGTAGCTAAGTTCTTCCACTGAATTAGATACTTTGAAATTTATCGATTCCGTAGATTTCATATTCTTTTTTCAATGATCGCTTCAAGATCCAACATGATTTTTCCTTTCTCGTCAAGTTCTAGAAATATATTTTGAACTAGGAGCTTGTCACCTATAACCTTCTTTAAGAATGAAACATGGAAAACTGGGTCTACTCGTGAAGATGTAGGCAACTCCAATTTGTATGCCATCGTACTAATCTTTTGCAACACCTTGTAAGGGCCATAATAGTTGGGCAATAATTTATTATCCATATTAGATTGCTTAAGGGACATTTGTTTGTATGGTTGTAGCTATAAAAGTACCCAATTTCCCACATCAAAACTTCTTGCACTGCATTGCTAATATACTTGTTGTTTCATTCGATTCTTTGTCAAATTCAAGTTATTCTTTAAGAGTTGGAGAACTTGTTATTGATTCTTGATGTAATCTTCCACTGCTTGAACCTTAGAATTGTCTCCTAGTGATGATGTTATGGATGGTGGATGATATCCATAAAGTTCCATAAATTGGTCATTTTTTTTGTTACATGGAAGGAAGTGTTATACCACCATTATGACAGAGATAACCCCTTGACCCATTGTGTTTGTTTATCAGATATAAAGCAATGAATATATCCTTCCAAACATGTGTTCACTATCTCAGTTTTCCCATTAGATTGAGGATGATAAGATGAGCTATAAGCTAATTAAGTAACAAGACAAGAAAGTAACTATGTCTAAAAATTACTAGTGAAAATGGGATCATTTTCATTTACTAACACAAATTTTCTAAGGAAGGATCTAAAAGTGGAATTCATCAAACCTTGGAATGTGGAAGGTGAATTAGTAAGATCAAAAGGCTTGACCAAAAATTCATAATGGCTTTCATGAGTTCTGAATTTTGTTTTTAGAATGTCTTATCTCTTCATTCTAACTTGATGATATCCTAAACAAACATCTAGGTTGATGAAGTAAATATCTCCATGTAGTTCATCCAACAATTCATCAATGACAAGAATGGGAAATTTATCTTTAATAGTGACCTTGTTGAGATCTCTATAATACAGATAGATCCACCATGATGTATCCTTATTGTCTACCAATACTACTGGAGAATAGAAATAACTTTAGCTAGGTCGAATTATACCAGCCTCTAGCATTTCTAAAACCATACATACAAAAAGCTTGGTATTTTTCTTGAACATAAAGATAATATTACTAAATCTTTGATTTCAAAATTGGGCGATTTGCAAGAAGAATAGAAGAAGGGTGAAGAACCACTATTGATATTTTGCGCCCACTGTATAAAGAAACACTTCCTTGGAAAGTGTCCACTTAGTAGCCTGAAAGTTTGTAGAATTTGTGAAGAGGTTCATGCAACAAAAAAATTCCCATCACTGTTAGGATTACTAAAGGTACTCAGGAAATCAAATAATGAATCGAATCAAATACGAAGCATAACTCAAAACCCATCACCATTTAATACTATGACTAATTCTTATTATCCTGAGCAGGTTCCTCAATATATTTTGGCAAACTTTTATCTTCCTCCTACTGAATACCTTACTTCGTTGCCATAGGGGCCTTCTCCCTAGACCTCATCCTAGAATCAAATATCCCCATGGCCTCAAAAATGGTTTAGATCCCCTTCCCTAGGGCAACCTTTCATGCAAAATCAACAACATCAACTGAAATTTCCATTTAATGCACCATCAAGTTATCATCCTTCATGGTCCCAGTTACTTGTGCAACCTTACTTTAACCCTAACCCTAATCCAATCCCTAGACCTAACGCTAGTCCACACCCTAATCCATACCCTGGCCCTCATCCTAATCCATACCCTATCCCTTATCCTAATCCATACCCTAGCACTAATCCATACCTTAGCCCTTATCCTAATCCATACCCTAGCCCTAATCCATACCTTAGCCCTTATGCAAAACCTAAACTTAGCCCTTATCCAAACCCCATACCTAACCCTAGTCCATAACATAATTAAAACCCTGGACCTAGCCCTAATTCAAACCCTAGGCCAAACCTTAGTCTAAACCATAGCCCAAACCCTAATCCAAGCCAATAGGTTTCACAAAAATTTAAAATGCCTATTCTTCCCGTTGACTCTCCTACTGAGTGTAATGATATATCTTCGAGGTTTGGGGAAAGGTTGAGATTGGATACATCTCCTATCACTACAGAACATTCACCTGGGTACAATCTAAAACCATTAGGGGAGAAATCTATAATTGGAACCTATTTTGAAACTATTGTGGATGATCAAAACCCTAGAATTTCCCTTAACTATTCTTGTCAATCTAAAAAGAAGATATTTGAGACTGAAATTTTGTATTTTTCTTTTATATTTCACCATATCATTCATGCCTCCAAGAGAGTTATCCTCAAGTTGTGAAATATTTGTACAAGTTGGAGAATCATAAGTATGTGGATCCCATTGAATCTTGGTTTCAAGCAGCCATTAGCACACCTTATTCCGTCATCATTCAATAACTCTTGGTACCATATCAATTAAAGTAATTCTTTTATCATACTTTGGTATGTCTTGAAGTTTATTCTTTAAAAACGAGTGTGAGTATATTTAGCATTATGTTACGCACATGGCTACATTGGAATTACTCCTACACTTGAAGGAGATCTTCCTCTCTCTAAATTAGGGTACGGTAGTATAAGAGAAATGAATAAAAATGTCATTTGAAATAAAATTGTTACATCAACACTCTTGAAATTGCAATTCCTAATGCACAACTATTCAAATTTTTGTCATTATGCACTCTTGTGGTAAGACGTATTAGAAATAATTCACTCTTAATGCCTCATATTCTATAAAGTGACTTTGATTATTGTGAGATTACTTATTGGGTTAGTTAGGGGGATTTTTATTGTTATACTTTCCATTCATAAGCTTAAAAATCTACTACTAGCCTATTCATTCTAACAGACTGTCATCTAAGAAAACTTTCCAAGTTTCTCTTCGAAGGTATTGATGAAAAGCCTCCTACGGTGTCCTACATCCATAAAAATGGAATTATTTCTAAACGATAGAACTCCAAAGCATAGTACCAAAGGGATCTTAAATCCATTCTCAAAGAGATATGATAATGAGTTTAGGGAAAGACAAAAATCACCAAGTAAATTATAGCATAAAATTAACTTTAATACCACAAGCATGGCCCTACTGTCAGTAGGCGCCTATAGACTCTACAAGGATGCCTTTTAACCCCATCAAATGCCTGTGTCCCATCTATTAGATATATATTCAAATTAAATTCAAAGAAATTACATTTATTTAGAAATTAATTGAAGGCTACTATCCTAGCTTGGTAACCAACTAATGACAGTGTCATTCACAAGAACTAACAAGAATGAACTAGTCGGCTCATGATGAGATCTCTTATCTTCCATCTTTTCCATTCAAAGCCATTACCCTATCTTGGTGACCAGTAGCGGTAGTTTCATTTTTGTTAGGACCCATGATCATTTATGAGCCTCGAAATTGAAACAGGAATGTTGTAACTCTCAAGGCTACCGACTTTAATTATCAACCCGGGGTTCGTACAAACTTAAGAGGTATCAACATTATATGTGAAACATACAATGTGTCCTTCCTTTGCTATCATGAGATGAAAGAAATGCTGCCTATTTGTAGGAATGAAAGACTAAATTTAAAAATGCTTGTAAAGTAACATGAAATCCTGTTTCTACTTATTAACACACTTTGTTTGCAAAAGAACGTTATTTTAACCCTATTTGTCACATGCGATGTTTTAACTAATCTAAGCATGAAATCTGATCTAGAGAGTGCTAGCTACTTTGTGCATGTGTAAATATAAAAGAACTCATTTTTTTAATCTTTTTTCTTTATAAATTGAAATACTAATCTTTCATTGATCTTTGGCAGGGGAGACAGGTGTGGAGGAAGAGGGGTACAATGATTTTGATGGCTTGAAGGTCAAGTAGGGGCCTTCTCCCAGCTTCAATGATGATTTTTCTCAATTTGGGCCCAAAATAGGCCACTACAGGATGTACTAGGTCTCCTATAGGATCCCCTAGTTCTCCTACAAGATCCCCTATTTTACTACAAGATGTTACAGATTTACTATATAAAATTATAATTCATCAAATGACCAAGCAAATCAAATCCAAATTGGATGGGAAAAATATTTTTATTGACTAGGATGTCTTAGGTCTCCATTCCAAATGGGATCACTCAAAAATACCTCTGTTAACCCATGCTAAAAAATAGCAGAAAATTACTAGTCTAAAATCTAAAAATTCGAGAAGTAGTGAGCTAATAAATCTATAAAAATCCTAACCTAATTAGTGCAAATGCAATGGCGTAATTTTTGTTATGAACTAGAATGTTTTTGTGATCCAATTCAAGTGGAACCAACTCGATTGAAGCTCGTTAGCATGCTCTAAAAAATAGCATAAATTTATTGTTCTTTGCCACAAAGGAGTTCTAAAAATCTAGATTTGGGAATAAGAAAGCTAATCCAAGTAGCTTAATGATTAGTATGACCTTCCAAATATTTCCCAAGGATAAAATAATTTTTTTGATCCTGCAAAAGAATTTACATCAACCATTTAACCCAATCCTACAACAAGAAATCATTAATACAAAATGTAGAAATAGAAAGAAATAAAAACAAGAGATGCATGTGAATAAGAGGTGAAAAGTGTAGAAATTTTGAATAATATAACACTTATTATAGAGATTATCCTGATTATACACTATTTTTGGAATGCACGCATAATACATAACCTCCTCTACCATTGATCATCAATTTTGTGGAATTAAAAACAATCGCATGCGCACATTGAAACATCAACCACACATATCAACACAGTATGTAATGGGGAAAGCATACAACTAAAAACCCCGAACTATATGTATATTATAATGATAGATAACATGTAACAATACATAGTACAATACTCCTGACAAGTACTCAGTACTATCTCCACATGCTACACACAAACTAGCTCAGATCTGAACAAGTCACGGGTTCAAATCTCCTCCACTGTTTGCCTGCCTCTACTGCGCAATCCAAGTTGAGAATAGATCTGATCCAAGTTCAAATTACCTTGGCTTGTACTACGAAATCCTCATTGGCAATCTCAATCAATGATTGTGCAAATCTCATGCACAACTATAGTCACAACTGATAGTAGTCTCACCCTTTCACCCACCTCTAACACTTGTCTCCACTGAACTGTCCATGCACTCAGTTAACTGATGTATTCTTTAGTTGATTTATGAGTTAGTAATTATTGAATTAATTAATAATTAATTCACATCACTCATCACTAGTGTATTTGGCAGTTAGACTAAATACAACTAGTTCAACTAAGTCAAACTGAACACAACTCCATCAACTCCACCAAACTCAATCACTTGAGTTCTTAACTAAAGTCCATCATGCAATAGCTCAACTAACCCATAGGAAAAGCGTATTTCCTTCTGGAAGTTGCATGTGCCACATCCGTAGCTCGAACTGAAGTGCTGCAAGAGGATAAGATAATGTTTATAGTCCAAATATTATTAAGAGCTAATAATATTCAACTATTCTATTTTTAGACTGGCAGTCTAAAAATAGACTCCACCCATATGTCTAAAAATAAAGGTCCATCTATTTTTACCAACATGACCAATCATTCATAAATAACATCCTGCAACTCATAGACCATGATCCATATGTCTAAAAATAGACATAGTCTAAAAATAGACTTTGTGCCAAAAATAGCCTGCGGGCCCACTTAGTGAAGGCAACTTCTTTTCACTAAGCTCCATCATCTTGTTGCATTTTCAACACTCCCTCTCAACAAGATATGGATTATCTACAACCCCTATCTTGCCTCTATGGTATTTTAATTTTCTCCTGGTGAGCGCCTTTGTCAAGATATCAGCATCCTGATCCTCCGTGGGAATGTATGAAAGTAACATGATTCTCCGCTGCACACAATCTCTGATATGATGTTACCTGATGTCGATGTGCTTGGATCTATCATGAAATGCTGGATTAGCCGAGAGTTTAATGAAACTTTTTTTATCACAATAAATCACAGTAGGCTCCAAGTGTGACCCAAACAACCCGACCAGGATCTTCCTCATCCATATAGCCTTGCATGCAGCCAAACTTGCTGCCATATACTCGGCCCTCTGCTGAAATCAGTGCCACGGATCTCTCCTTCCTGTTGTACCAAGAAACTGTTGTCGACCCGATATTGAAGATCCCTCCAGATGTGCTCTTTCTGTCAGTTGGGCTCCCTACCCAATCTGTATCTGTGAAGCCACATAGCTTCACCTCATCCTCCTATCTGTACCACAATCCATATCCCGATGTGCCTCTGAGATAACGAAATGCATGCTTGCAACCATGCATGTTGAACTTCTCCAGTATCTCCTGGGCATACTTACCCTGAGAAACAAATAGTCCATCACTGCGCTGCCAAATTTCCAATCCCAGGAAATAATGAAGGAGGCCCAAGTCCTTCATCTCAAACTCTCTATCAAGATCCTCCTTGCATGAAAGTATCAACAGCTCATCTCCTGTCAAAATCAAATGATCTACATAAAGTACAATGATGAGCACTGATTTCCCCTCTAGTCTTGGGACAATCTCCCATGCAATGTTCCTGACAATCTAATCATACTCTTCCACCATGGCATCTACCCATGCGGGATCCTCCACAACTTCCTCAAAAGAAGATGGCTCAGTCACGACACATTTGCTCACAAGAGCCATGTATCCAGTGTACCAATTAGGTGACTATCTCTGTCTGTGCTATGCTGTAGGTGGTCCTACAACATTCTGTGCATCTTGAGCCAGTCGCTCAGCTTCTGTAGTGCGCTTTCGCCCTTTGATGGTTAGCGCTGCATGAGTAGTCTCTTCCACTCCATGAACTTCATCTTGTGGCTGATCCACTTCCTGAAGCTCATCCTTAGGAACTAATAGCTCCTCATTTGCATGCAAGTGTGGCTCCCTCTCAAGCGAACACTTTTTGGCTTTCTCCTCCTAAAATTTGATATCTCGTCGCACAACGGTCTTGCGACTGTCTGGCAAATACACACGATAGTTGTGGGGCGTATCAATGTACCCCACAAATATCCCAACCTTTGCGGTTGGCTCCAGCTTCTTCCTGGCATCCTTCGTCACATGCATGTAAACAGGAGAACCAAAAATCCTCAACTGGGAAAGATCAAGCCTCTTATCAGAATAAGCCTCCTCGGGTGTACTCATGCCAAGTATCTTGTGAGGCCAATGGTTCTGCACATATACTGCAGTATTGCATTCCTCTACCCACAAGTGAAGGGATAGGCCCTGATCATGCAACATCACCCATGCAGCACCCACGATCATTCTGTTCTTCCACTCAGCAACCCCGTTTTGCTGTGGGTTATGGGGAGCTATGAGCTCTCTTCGAATCCCTTCTGCGCTGCAGAAGTCCTTGAACTCCCCAGAGATGAATTCACCACCATTGTCACTCCTAAGATCCTTCACCTCCTTCCCCGATTCCTTCTCGACCAGTGCTTTGAACTCGCAGAACTTTGAGTATGTCTCGCTCTTCTTCTACATGAAGAAGATCCAGCACTTTCGAGAGAAATCATCAACAAAGATCACATAGTACTTGTGCTTTGCTGTCGAAGCTACTGAGAAAGGTCCACACACATCTGTGTGAATTATCTCAAGGATCATCGTGGCGTAACTATCCTTCTCGTGAAAGGTGGATTTCACAAATTTTCCCAAAGTACACCCCTTACACCGATCTGACTGCGCAAGAGTGCCTTTAGGAAGCCCAGTACAAATCTGCTACAGTATCTTCAAGGCTCCATGGTGAAGGTGGCCCAATCTCTGGTGCCACAGCTCGCCATCATCCCGATCAGTGAAAAATCTAGTTCAAACTGCAAGGCTAAGGCCTCTCCCGCTGCAGATCCAACAGCTTGCTTATTTTTCTTCTTCTGCGGACAATTTGTGGCATAATGTCCGTGCTGGTGGCAGTGAAGGCACTTCACCTTGGACATGTCCTGCTTCTTGCCTTTCGCACCAGAATGAGAAGCTTTCTTGTTCTTCCCCTTCTTTGCTTTGGCAGCCAAAGCGCAATTTTCTTCATCAGATGCCTTTGATGAAGATCTGTCCCTGATATTCCGCCTGATCTCCTCTTGCACAAGATCAGACCAAAGTCTCTCTCATCCTGGAAATTTCTCTCGACCATTGACAGAGTCCTGATAGGAATTCCAACTCTTCAGAAGACCAAGGAGAGCCAAGCTCACCAAGTCCTCATCATCGACAGTCACCCCCACACTTCCCAGCTCATCCTGGCATTGGGTGAACTTCGTGAGATACTTGGGCATACTGTCTCCTTTCTCACACTTAATGTTTCTGCGTTTATCCTTGAGCGCCAACTTCCTTTGGTCGCTCTTGCTTTGGAATAAATCTTTCAAAACTTTCCACATCAAGTATGGATAAGCTTTTCCATGCAGGCTGGATACAATGTGATCCTTCACGCCCTCCAACAGAATCCTTCGACACTTTGTTGTCTTCTTTTGCCAAGCCTCAACTTGAGCAGCATTAGTAGGCTTTGGGACCTCAGCGTCTATGAACTCCTTCAACCCATTGTCATCTAACACCGCCTCCATCCTGTCTTTCCATGCAATATAATTCGAGCTGCCTTCAAGGGCATACTCCAATCACAATCCATTGAAAGACATTTCAACTTCGACACCAAGAAAACACTGCTGCAAATTCGAATTCCACCAGCTCAAAACTCAACCACTTCTGATCTAAAATTCGTGAGAACAAAGTATTTCTCGTATAGAGATTGACTGTATGGGAATTTACCAGATATATCACCTTCCAAAAGAAGGATGAATCCAGAGGCTACCTGGCCCGATTACAGACTCTGCCTGAAGAAATAAAACGTAATCACTTTCTGAATAATGGATCTCATGATCAACTTCGCTCTGATACCATGTAGAAATTTTGAATAATATAACACTTATTCACAGAGATTATCCTAATTATACACTATTTTCGGAATGCATGCATAATACATAACCTCCTCCACCATTGATCATCAATTTTGCGGAATTAAAAACAACCGCATGTGCACATTGAAACATCAATCACACATATCAACACAGTATGTAATGGGGAAAGCATATAGCTAAAAGCCCCGAACTATCTGTATATTATAATGATAGAGAACATGTAATAATACATAGTACAATACTCCTCACAAGTACTCAGTACTATCTCCACATGCTACACACAAACTAGCTCAGATCTGAACAAGTCACGGGTTCAAATATCCTCCACTGTTTGCCTGCCTCTACTGCGCAATCCAAGTTGAGAATAGATCTGATCCAAGTTCGAATTCCCTTGGCTTGTACTGTGTAATCCTCATTGGCAATCTCAATCAATGATTGTGCAAATCTCATGCACAACTATAGTCACAACTGATAGTAGTCTCACCCTTTCACCCACCTCTAACAATTGTCTCCACTGAACTGTCCATGCACTGAGTTAGCTGATGTATTCTTTAGTTGATTTATGGGTTAATAATTAGTGAATTAATTAATAATTAATTCACATCACTCATCACTAGTGTATTTGGCAGTTAGAATAAATACAACTAGTTCAACTAAGTCAAACTGAACACAACTCCATCAACTCCTCAATCAACTCCACCAAACTCAATCACTTGAGTTCCTAACTGAAGTCCATCATGCAATAGCTCAACTAACCCATAAGAAAAGCGTATTTCCTTCTGGCAGTTGCATGTGCCACATCCGTAGCTCGAACTAAAGTGCTGCAAGAGGATAAGATAATTTTTATAGTCCAAATATTATTAAGAGCTAATAATATTCGACTGTTATATTTTTAGACTGGCAGTCTAAAAATAGACTCCGCCCATATGTCTAAAAATAGAGGTCCATCTATTTTTACCAACATGACCAATCATCCATAAATATCATCCTGCAACTCATAGACCATGATCCATATGTCTAAAAATAGACTTTGTGCCAAAAATAGCTTGTGGGCCCACTTAGTGAAGGCGACTTCTTTTCACTAAGCTCCATCATCTTGTTGCATTTTCAAAAAAAAGAAGGAAATAAAATGATACCAAAGGGCTCTGGGGCTCCTGGGATGGCCACGCCCAAGGAAACTCAGAGACCTATTGAGTAGAACAAGATTTAGAAGTTGAACATGACACCAATATTCATTATTTTCATCAATAAAATTACATCCCTACAAGAAAATACAATGGAGCTGCAAAAATACGAGTTCTCTCCACAAGAAAAATAATGAAAATTTGTCCCTAGAGGCAAATTCGACTTGTTACTTATAGAAAATGATTAGGAATCATTCCCCATGAATGGAGGAAGATTTCCCCACCAAAATCCCTTGATTAGTTGATCTGGTTCCCAATACTAGGAATCTGCATTAAATGGAAGGGAACGCATTCCTAGATTTTCTCAATCATTGGAGTTCCACAATCTGTGCCATAATTCCATAATATCTTGTTGATTTATTATTTAATATTGATCCTCTAGTAGTAGGGAGCAATTCCCTAAATTATCTCCTCCTCCAAATCATCATACTCTGCCCAATATTCTCAGAATATTCCACAAAAATAAATAATATTAGTCACAAATATGAAGTTATTCATAAACCTTCCTAATGAATATATTAAAGTTAAAAATGCATTATCTAATGCAAAAAGAGAGGTTTAATATGCCAAAGGATGGTTAGATGGACCTTAGTTTATGTTTAATTTAAAGGCATGGGCCTTAATTTATGTCTAATTTAGAGGCCCATCAATAATGGTAGGTTGGCTCGTAATGAAACCTCCTATCCCTCAGTTAATCTCGTTATAATTAAAAGACTCTGATTATGATTAACCTCGGATAGGTTACTTAATAGGTGGGGGGGAAATCCGCTCCATAAGAGCATGGGATGGCGTAAAACGTTTTTAATTACTAATCTTTATTGGTTGGTCCTTCTACCCTAAAGACTCATTTTAAAGAAAAAATCTCAGATAATGACTGAAATATTCCTCGAGTTGATCATGCCAGGGTTCTCATGTTAGCTACTTAGATTTGCATAGGTGTGGGACCCTTCGTGCAGGTGATTTACTTTCCTTGAACAAGAGGATCTTCAATTCTATGCTTGGGTAATGGTAATATGGTCATCCTAGGAAGGTATCATCTTGTCATATTTGTTTTTCCCTATTTCCATTCATTTTAGTGACCTTGATTTCCAATAATATCACTTCTATTTATAATAATGAGGCTATTGGAATTGAATACCTACTGACTAAGGCTACTCTTGGGATGCTTTGTGGAAATTTTATGGTTGGATATTTCATTATGATGCTATCCTTGCATTTTATAATTTTTATAGTAGCCTTGGTATCAGAATTCCTTGGAATAAAGATTTCGACACGAAATAAACCAACTTATATCTCCATTGTTATTAAAATCATATATAGCAAGAAATATTTGCAAATATTGCAATCTTGTTTTTTTCCAAGTTAGTGGCAATAACAACAGTCGATTCGCTTGCATGGGGACATGACAGATGATTGGCATGGGGGGAAGTTAGCCTTCTATTTTGTCTTTCTTTATATCACTTTATATTCAGAAATACCTCATGCTTCTATATATTTGTATGGTTATTGTTATCATTTTGGGCATTCTTGGAGACAGTAAAGTAAATATTTATTATTTAGCACATCTCCCTTGTTTTATAAGGATTTGGCATTTAAACCTTTATTAATGTTGGTTTTGTGTTTGCAGGTTTAAACATGGTCAATTACCTTCTTACGCATATGAAAATGGGCCTTGATCTTGCACTCACCTCCCTATAATATGAATTAGATTCCTACACCATACATCAAATTCCTACACCAGTTCATCTTCCTGCACTAGTCAAAGATTGTTGGTTATTGGAGCTAGCCACAAGGTCCAGTGGCCAGCTGGAAGATGCGTGAGTAGATCCTCAAGAACATGAATGAAGGAAGGAGTGCACATAGCTTTACCTTTGTAGTTAACAAAAGGTTAAAGAAGAAGCAATGTATGGTAAATCAAACCCTCGCATAATTGGACAAGGGTGTTACCAAGTTTCTATAACTGGCAAGTCAAAGATCCAGATTATTTGTTCAAACTGACTTTATAGGAAAATCGTTGGCACATTTTTGGAACTAATTTATTTGTCCATGATTGAATTTAGTTGATCCATCGAGAACGAATGGTTAAGATATTGTTAGATCCAATCTCCTTTGTTTGAATAGTAACTTCACTAGATCTATTCATGGAAAACAAATAGATATGGCTCAATTAGTTTTTGTAATAGAAATTGGCATGATAAATCCATATCTGTATTGTAAATCAAACATAAATTAGATGATGGTCATGTCAAAAAGGACTAAATGTAATAAATACAAATTTTTTGTGAAAAAATATTGAATGATGGTTGTCTCCTCAATGTAATAAGGACCGAATTTGATCTATATAAAGGTTTTGACGCTCAGTTTTTATCCTTGTGATTTATGCACGCAAATGGTTGTTTCTCACTCCTAATCTAAGTCTTCAAACAGGGGGTCGATCTAGTCCCATTGGGCCAACCAGTGTAGCTTTACATCCCCTTTCGGTGTGTATCATCTATAAATATTAGCATTGGTGTGTTTTATACTGTGTGATTGACAACACTCTAATTTATGTATGCACTATTTATATTTCTTTTCATAGATGCAATGTTCTCGTGACTAAAGTGATTGCAGAAAGTCGAATAACCTATAGCAGTACCAAGATACTTGATTTAGGTGTTAGGTCCAGTATTTGTCACACATTTTGGGTGCTATCGCATGATACTTATGCTTTATCTGATAATCAGTCAAATGAGTTTTTATATTGCAGGCTTGGTTTTCTTTGAATGATGGTTTCATTTCTAGATCATGGTCAGATTTGTGAGCTTCCAGTATTAAGTTATTATTTTCCTTTTTGAGAGCAGGTTAGACCTGCCTCTATCCTTACCTCTGGTTGGAATTCTCAATGATCCTCTTGCATTATATTTTGAATCCCTGATATGGATCTTGATTGAAATTTCTAGGTTGTTGAATTAGTCAGATATAATTTCGAAGAGTGCGTTGAAAGACACATCGACTTAATAAACTTATATGCCCTTTGACAAATCAAGAGACTTTGTTCTTGATTTGTTTAGGGTTTTATGGTTTGACAATAAAAGTGTGCTTGATCCAGGGCATCCATTCCTTCTAATATTTGTGATGTTTGAGGATTCGAATTGATGAAGTCATAAACTCTTGTAAATTGTGCAGTACATGAACCTCATTAAGTATAGGAACCTGGGTTAAAATAGGAAACAAGAATTATTTTTAGAATGATGATATGTTTGTTTCTAGAATTCTTCATTTGACTTCACTGGTTTACTTACCTGCATAGTATTATTGTAAACTTTGTTTTTAATAGTGGTTTGAGAACATTTTGTTCTATATTGTGATGACAATGTGATTGAAGAATATTTTGTTTGCAAACAGTGGCTTCTTTTCAATTGATAGGCCTATAATACTGTTATAGACATTTTTGTGCCTTACAGTTATAAGCATGAAATGTCCATAATTCAAGGGATCCAAAGTCCCTAAAGATGTTGTTACAGCTCCTAAAGGAACAAGGTCAACCAATGACAGCTTCTCCCAGAAGTTCTCCACCAAAAACTACTCAGAAACAGTCAATTCAGGATCAATTCAGAGGCTCCACTAGCTACCTGCATTGAAATGCAGAAGTTACACTGGCTAGGTGCACTGCAACGCAGGTGGAAGCACTACCAGGGTGCGCTGAGCGGGAAATGACAAATGGCAAGCTCATTCAACGAGGTGGAAAGACCCTGGAAGCTTCCAGAATCTTCTCCAATGACACTTGCCTCAATGAATTCGACTAGTGATGAGTAAGAGGTTCTCAACCTCCAAGTGGAAGCAAGAACTGACAGAGAGAAGCCACAAGTCAAAACATAAGTTGACTCATCCTCTCTGCTTACATCTATATATGGATCTCTCACCCAGAGGTTCAGGAGGCTGGAATTTTGTACTTTGCAGAGAATTGCTGTTGGTTTGAGATTGAGATTAGTACATTGGGTGATTTATGCTTTGTTGGAGGAGAGGAAGGGATTCCTTTGCTGGGAGGTAGATGCTGGATCGGGACTCATTTGGTTGTATCTCCTCTTGAACCTTGTTATCATATCAATAAAGCTACTTGAGTTTCTCCTATATGCTTGTATCTCAATGATGTTTTGTTATATTTGCATATTTAGTTTATATCTGATCCTAAACTAGTTATGAATGTGAATCTATATCTTTTGTGTAGTTTTCCTCTCTTGTGATCTTGCAGGAACTGGGTGAAGCTGGACCAGTGAAAGAGCAAGCAGCGGGAAGCGAACAAAAGAGAGAGTGACTGGATCGACAAACTAGCGGAAGACACCGGTTAGTTACATACTTCTTTCTCTATTTACATCTCATAAAGAAGAATACTCAGATAGTTTTCCTTGTTTGTTGCTAAGGCACTATCACCTCTTAGAGTGGGATAGGGGCATTCCGAATTGGATACTTTTCCCAACAAAAAATTGGCGACTCCACTGGGGAGAGTATCTTGTTAGTTTATTTGTGTTTCTATTGTTGTTCTTCTCATAAACTCAGGAGTGCCGAATCGAAATGCATTTGCCATTTTCAAATGCAAAGTAGAGATCTGCCACTCTAGTCCACTCACTAGGCCTGTTTTTATGATCTGAACAAACTGATCCACAAGTGCTCTAACAACCCTTTGTGATAGATCTTAGTCCTCCTTTAAATCATCCTCCTAATTGTACCTAATTGATAGCTTTTATCCGGCCAAAAACTGTAGATTTAACTGCAAACCGTGACCCAGAACCCAAAAACAACTCTCGTTTCTGCTTCAGCGCAGACTCTGTGAAGAGGTTCTGCATTTCAATGCAGGTCCCGTGAAGGATACCTGCGCTGAAGTTCAGTTTCTCTGTGCTGAGGGTGCGCTGATCAGCCTTTGCCTTGTGCAGCTGTGGTTCCCTGCTTCCTTTTGCTCAGTTTTATCTCTGTCTTTTGCAGCCTGTTATCAGTCAGTGTACCTATCTGAAACCCCTTTTCTTTGCCTCAATTCCACCTCAGTTGTATAAAGAAACTGTATTTGTTCTTTGTGTATTTGTTACATCATTTGCGGTTTCCCATTACAAAAGTAAACTAGTCATACTGTCACCCCTAGATCTAGACCTGTCGTAAGTGTCGTTTTGATCTTAGGAGTGAGTTTGTTTGCTGTTCACAGTTGATTGAGCTTTTACTTTTGTCATTTGGTTTGAATTTATGCATTTCTAGTGTCGAAACAAGTAAATCATAAAGTGTCGTAATCGTCTTTTGATTTTGAAAAAGGAACTTGTTTATGTTTTCACTTGAAATCGAATTCAAATTTGTACAACAGCTTTCTTTTTAGGCATCAATATTAAGAAATCGAAAACAAATACATGCATATGTGCATTTGCATTTTGATAGTTTGCATGCTTTGATTTAGGGAAAAGTGCATTACAGTGTGCTCTATGCTCTTTGAGAAAAGATTGTGTCTTTCTTTTCCCCTTGTAGCTAGGATTTTCATTGTTGAAAAGATATAAAAGCTTGCTTATCATCTTTAGACTGCATTTAGGAATTGTATCATACAACTCGTGGTGATCCAAAAAGGCAAACTTCTAAGAAAGATCAACCTAAAATAAATTGAATGAACTTAACAACGCTTTGTAACTTAACGCACAACATAGAGGTCTAGGATAGAGACGTGTTTCAGCGTCGTAAAACCTGGTGACTGTCGATCTCGCTGATGGTTGGGTGATTCCTCCTGAGAGACGATAGCTCCAGTACGGATTGTGCTCCCACGTACCGTCGAGTATATATTGGGAGACCCCTATAGGCATAAAAACTTTATCCTTAGGAAGCCGTGTCGGCCACCCTACTGATCGCAATGCACTGAACACAGCATTTGGGAAGATTGACCGCCCGTACCTTAAAAAGTATTCTGCGGTTTTGCGAAAAGTTTGGCACACCCTCTACCTAGAACTCCAGAGCAGTTCCTTTTGGCCTTTTTCAGACTCTATAATGGAAAAATTCCATCTGAGCATTTGTCACTTCGGGCTCGTTAAAACATCGAAGGCGACTAGAGTCATCTTTTGCTTTTTCTCGACTCTTTAAAACTGAAAAAGCAAGTTGTGTCTAAAGCGTCGTTAAAATTTATTTTAAACGGAACAATCACCCCTTTTTCCTGCGTTGATCTTTAGGTTGAGAAAATGGAGCCCACCAACCAAGGAATTCCCCTTGGTGGAAATCCTAGTCCCTTCTCCTCTTGGGGAGATGTTGGTGCGCCCCATATGGCCACATTGTCGCTTCCAGGACTGACAATTGGTTTGCCGGTTTGGCTCTTCTCAACCAATGTCGTTCAGAACACCACTATTCCTGAACAGTCGAATCAACAGTTAGACCAGTCCAGAGTTGCCCACCAGCCTTCTACTTCCTCTAATTCTTCCTCTCCTCCTTCCTCTTCGCTTGACGGAACTGGTAAAACAAAAAACCAAGTTCCTAAGGAGAAGAAGGAAAAGAAGAAGAAGAAGGAGCCAAAAGCGACTGGGGGAAAACGAGTGTCGTCTGACAAAAATCCACACACAGCACTGACTAGGCCTAAATCGCCATGTTTCATATGCAAGGGAGACCATTTCCACAGAGATTGTCCCTGCATCCCTCGGATACTAAGGGACTGGTCTCCCCGTTTGCAAAATCCGGTGGCATCAACCTCTGATAGCCATGTTGAATGCACACCGTCAACTAGCGAAAGTGAAGTTCCTGGACAAAAAGGGAGAGCTAGATCTCCCTGTAGACTGTGCGAAGGCAACCACGCCATCCACCATTGTCCCTTCTTAGACGAAGCGAAAAGAGTTTTGGATGATCGTCCGGTTTCACCGTTACGACTTCCTCCTGGATATAAAAAACTCTTGCCGAGTCCTTCGTTAGTTGAAAATCCAGTTGGCCCGCTCAAGTGGTCAGCTGAAGCGTCGGTCATTGAAGATGAACCAGCTGAATCCATACTCGACGAAAGTCAAAAGGCCGAGGCGGCAGTTGACCCAGTCTTGCCTTCAGAGGATTTATCTTTGAATGATGCAGTCACCGAAGAGGATAAAGATGACACCATCCAAATTCTCTTCATCAACACAGACTCCGACGAGCACGGGGGCACTCCCCCCATTCCTTTATCGCAGAAAGGAAGTTCGTCAGAGCGATACCCGGCCGTTTACTCGGTCCCACCACCAAGCAACCTAGTTGTCTCCTTCGACTGGAACCAACTAGGCAGACCTCGTTTGCGAGCAAGCATACCATTCTGAATTATCGTCCAAATATACAGAATGGTCATGGCTGGCACCATCATTGATGAGGGGGCATCTGTGAGTATCCTTTCCTCTATTGCTTGGAAAGCGCTTGGTTCGCCGGCGCTTTTGCCTGAAATGAGAAATCTGACAGGCTTTGATAAAGGAACCAATCGACCTTTAGGGATCCTCCCCAATGTGCCCATAACATTGAAAGGGAAGACCGTTCAAATGAATGTGATGGTCGTTCAAGGACCCTTGGATTATAACCTACTCCTTGGACGAGACTATATATATTGCATGGGAGCCATCGTCTCCTCACTCTTTAGAGTAATGTGTTTTCCGCACGAAGGAAGAGTGGTCAAGCTCGTGGACCAGCTTTCATTTCCCGGATCACGCATCGCAAATAGTCATATACCATCCCTAAATGGTCTCTTCACGCAAGAAATGTCTCAACCCACGGTCCGTCCCCCCGATGAGCGCGAGTGATTCGGAAGGATATGACAGGAACCCAGGGGGCATGCGTCCTGGTCTGCTTTGGCAGGAAAACTTTGGGTATAGGGTAGGTTTCCGCGGGAGAATATGACTAGTCTGTACCCCATCCGTCTTGGAAGAGGGGTTATTCTAGAATAAGATTCTTTTGTTAAAGTTATGTGAGTTGACAGAACTGAGTCAATCACCTTTGTCTATCTCGGTAGACATTGCCGAAGAAGTGTTTTGTTTGAAAGATTAATAGAACAATCTTTGGGTGACCTGTAAGAGGTAGGCCTCTCTCGCTGAAACAAATGTTTTATCGGACTAAAGTAGGGGTAACCTTGAAACTCTGTTTTATACCTGGGGGCATGCAACCCTTTTGGAATGCAAGCAAGGGGCGACTATTTATTTTTTTAAATTTTTAGGTCCTCCCTTTAAACCTGTAGGTCTAACCCTTTAAACTCGTAGGATTAGTCGTTTCCGAACTTGCATAAAGAAAGGATTCCAGGAGCAAAGCTTTGTAAGGTGCAAGCTCCATAAAAAATGGGATCTTACATGAGACATTCTTATCATATGATTGGATTAATCGAGCAGTTTTAGCACATAGTTCATGCTCGTTAAAAAATAAACATAAGATCGAGCAGTTTTAGCACATAGTTCATGCTCATTAAAAAATAAACATAAGACTAAGCATTGTTTTTCCGCGTTTAAGCTCGTTAAAAAATGAACTACCCTCCGGTAAATAACCACCGTGAATGTAACATTATCAGCCATTAAAGCCTTGGTTGTGTTTGCACCGTCACCTCCACTTTTCCATTGGCCGATCATTCATCTCCATATTGATTGTTTACCCATTTTGAGGAACAACTGCTAAGAGTGATTTCACTAGCCATCCTTGTGACACTGCCGTGATTAGAAAATTCCAACCCTTAACTGGAATCAGCTGCTAACCTGTTTTATCACTCGTTCCTCAAAAGACGAGTCTTCTTTAAGCTCTTTTCATCTGACTCGTAAAATATGAAAATATTGTCGAGTTTTGGCCTTCCAGCTCGTTAAAGCGACCGGAAGTGCTATCCCTCCTCTAGATTTTAATCTTTTTGGACTTGAGGGATTATTGCACAAAAAGATCGAGCGCTTGTTTTGTTCGACTCGTAAAAACTATCGAAAATTCATCCCTTCTGTATTGTTTTATACTTTTTCGGACTTAAGGGATTAGATGACGAAAAAGGAACTTTGGAGTTATCTTTACGTACCTTTTTAGACTCTCTAAAAATGAAAAGGGACCGAGTTATCTTTGTCGTTAAACTCGTTAAAAAACATTAATAGCGACAAACTTGTCTTTAGACGAGAACGAGTTTCACTATCGCCAGGCTCGTTAAAACATAGCGATGGGTTTGCCCGAAGGGCAAATTATAGAACAAGCATATGTTATCCTCCTCAAGCTTGACAAAAATAAAGAGGTGCTGATCAGCAATGACTGGGGAAAAATTGGGAAGAAACTCAAAGAACTTTATTGGTAGCAAGTCGCTCTTGAACATGACACTTCCACTTCGTGCCTGAGTCGGGCTGGGTTGTTTCGTTCACCGGTCACATCACCATGGTCTCGCCATACCATCCACCTTTGGGGTAAATGCTACCAATCCATCACATAAGTGTCGCCGATATGTTCAAGAGAAGTCATCTAGAGAAGTCAACCGTGTCCCATCCACTACCATACATTATCCTTCATTCTTTCATGACCGCCACCCTGAACTATATATCATCAGATCGTTTTCACCTCCATCAAAATCATTTGCTCCATTCCGTGTCACTAATGTGGGATACATTAAGGCCCTCCTTTGACGAATCGCTTCTTGTCGACATCAGCTCATTATCCAAGAAGTTGATCTAGGGACACCCCCTTCAGTACTTTGAAGCTTGCATGCCTCAATGGCAAGTTTCTCACTTCCGGCGACAGGTATACATCAACAACCTTCGACCGAAAGATTTTGCATGGTGTTCGACGCCAAGTCCTTTATTCACACCACGTGAAATGTACTGCAGTACCTTGAGGGTCATTATCATTATCGGTGATTCCTCTCGCGCTTGTTAATGGTTTACAACATTGATCGGTAATCAAGCGATGTCTTTCCATGTTCGACTTCAGAACATTTCTCACATGGATCGAATTGTACTTAGAGTGAAGATCGAACGAGTTTGAAGACCCCGGATCTAGTTTCATCCATTCAGGCTGCGATATATATTCAGGAAAAATAAAGACATTGACATGTACAGCATTGCAGCACAGACAATCATCCTACCAAAGGATGATGATTTCAGCAGGATCATCAGTCTATCATCAGACAATTGTCTGTCCTATGTACATAAAAATGAATTTATAAAGCTGAGCATGGGAATGCCCGCCTCAGCTAGATCATGAAAACAGTATGAAAAATAATGTATTGTATTGTATCTTATTACATGTCTCCTCCCAGCATTGAATGAACTTCAGATCCTCCTAATAAAGCATTTCACCCGGTAAATGGCCTCATACTTTAGGGGGCAACTGTTATAGACATTTTTGTGCCTTACAGCTATAAGCATGAAATGTCCATAATTCAAGGGATCCAAAGTCCCTAAGGATGTTGTTACAGCTCCTAAAGGAACAAGGTCAACCAATGACAGCTTCTCCTAGAAGTTCACCAAAAACCACTCAGAAACAGTCAATTCAGGATCAATTCAGAGGCTCCACTAGTTGCCTGCGTTGAAATGCAGAAGTTACACTGGCTAGGTGCACTGCAACACAGGTGGAAGCACTACCAGGGTGCGCTGAGCGGGAAATGACAAATGGCAAGCTCATTCAACGAGGTGGAAAGACCCTGGAAGCTTCCAGAATCTTCTCCAATGACACTTGCCTCAATGAATTCGACTAGTGATGAGTAAGAGGTTCTCAACCTCCAAGTGGAAGCAAGAACTGACAGAGAGAAGCCACAAGTCAAAACATAAGCTGACTCATCCTCTCTGCTTACATCTATATATGGATCTCTCACCCAGAGGTTCAGGAGGCTGGAATTTTGTACTTTGCAGAATTGCTGTTGGTTTGAGATTGAGATTAGTACATTGGGTGATTTATGCTTTGTTGGAGGAAAGGAAGGGATTCCTTTGTTGGGAGGTAGATGCTGGATCGGGACTCATTTGGTTGTATCTCCTCTTGAACTTTGTTATCATATCAATAAAGCTACTTGAGTTTCTCCTATATGCTTGTATCTCAATGATGTTTTGTTATATTTGCATATTTAGTTTATATCTGATCCTAAACTAGTTATGAATGTGAATCTATATCTTTTGTGTAGTTTTCCTCTCTTGTGATCTTGCAGGAACTGGGTGAAGCTGGACCAGTGAAAGAGCAGGCAGCGGGAAGCGAACAAAAGAGAGAGTGACTGGATCGACAAACTAGCGGAAGACACCGGTTAGTTACATCCTTCTTTCTCTATTTACATCTCATAAAGAAGAATACTCAGATAGTTTTCCTTGTTTGTTGCTAAGGCACTATCACCTCTTAGAGTGGGATAGGGGCATTCCGAATTGGATACTTTTCCCAACAACAAATACACCAATGTTTCTTTAGAAAAATTTCTTAATAAAGTTTGGGGACTAATTTGAATTTTCTTTTAGAGTGGGAACCTTGATTTAATTGCGTGAATTGAATTTGGAGTTTATGTAGAAGGGTTTTCTCTTTAAATTGTCAAAAGGTTGGGTTTGTTTTCAATAAATTAATTAAGGTTTTATTTTCTGTCATTAGGGTTTTCTTACAATTGTTGATGGATTGCAGGATTGGTGTTCATGATTTTTCAAGTTTCCTTTGAAGTCCAGAATATAATTTAATTTGTTAAGATTGATGTGAAAATTAGACTAGAATTTGATTTGCATGTTGTTGGGTGCTCTGTCTGGAATTTCCAGTGTTGCGCCTTGAAGTTCAGGAATTCCCGGATTGAAAATTAAATGTTGGTCCATTAATATGCCCTATACTACACCCAACATGGAATACTTAGATCCTTGGAGAAAGAAGGCAAAGGAAGAGTAGGAAAGCGCAAGAGGGAATCCAAATCAGCAGCTACATCATATTTTATTGCAAGTACCGAGTTACATGTATGTTTCTTCACTAGTTTTGGCATGCATGTCATATGCATGTGGATTCTTGGTCATGATTTTTCATTGGCATGGAGGATTTCCTGGATTGACAGTGGATTTCCTAGCCTTTCCATTTCATGGATAGCCATGGTGATTGTGGGTTTACTTTCATTACTTTTTTTTTGGTTGTTCTCATGTTTCCTTAGCTTGCATTGAGTTATTAGTTCTTGGAAGCCTTGGTTGGAAAAACGCTTTGGAAACCCTGTAACAGCTTGGGTTGAGTTACTAGTCTTGGAAGACTTAGTTGGACAAACACTCTGGAATCCCTTGGTGGGTTGAGTTACTAGTCTTGGAAGATTTGGTTCGACAATTCTTATGGAAGCCCGATGAAAAATGTGGGTTGAGTTACTAGTCCTGGAAGCCTTGGTTGGAACAAATTCTCTAGAAACATGCAAGGCTTGGATGGAGACCAATCTGATGATGGTTTTGTGATGTCCAACCATAAAGTGGAATCACTCTTTGATGGGTTGAGGTGAATGACCTCTGGAAGCCTTGGATGAGTTTTTATTGATGTGTTCTATGAGATCCCATATTCATGCTTGGAATATTGCATGTGTGTGAATGGCGGAAGAGATATTTGGGTCAGTGATTCTATGGTCAGGTTGAACATGGAAGTCCCATCTCAGGTTTCGATTTTGCATCATTAATGAAAGGTTTTTTATCCTTATATTTATATGAGAATTTTGATGGTTTATATGTGATCTATATGGATATGCTTTCATGAGTATTTCTATTGCTATTATGTTGGTTATGTATGTGTTTTATGAAAACAACCATGTATGGATTTCATCATGTTTTTACTTATAATTCAATGATTAATGTATCTATGACCTAAGGGATGGAATGGTAGTTGATATATTAAGGCATCAATGGCTCTTAGCGATTCCCAGTTAAGTATGAGACCCCTATGCTCATAATTGTTATTTACACCTGTAGATTACATATTCATGATATGTTTGATGAAAATCCTTCCATAGCTAGTAGGGGTCCAGTCAAGGTATTAAACAAGTATTTTCCTTAATACTATTATTTCCATGTTATTTTATTGTTCTGAATATATGGTTCAATTCTGGGCAATGACTTGGGCTCTGCACTTGAAACAGTGGCTCAAAACCTGGGGTTGCTAGCATAGCACTGCCAAATTTAGTCTCTGATTGCTGGTAGGAAGGCCTGTGAGAGTGACTTTGGGTTTCTATATGCTTTCATGCCTATAGCATGAGAGCGACCGAGGCTTAATTTTTCAAAAAGTTCAGTGGAACCCAAGGAAACGTTGTATGAAGTATTGGATTGGTTCCTGAGGGTCTTGTAGCTAATGTTGAATATCGGTATGTTGTGTTTCCATTGGTTCCACTTCCTTAACCTAATTTAGGAGGTCGAATCATATCATAGTGACCTCTTGTCTCATGTTTACCCCAGATGGATGGTTGTTTAGGTAGATGTGGGAGGAGGGCGTTACAAATTCAAATTCATAACTAAACATCTTTGTGACCCATTTTTGCTACTATTCTAAAGATAATATTTGTTCCAGAAAGTATTTAAGACGATCATGATCTATTTTTACCTTGAAGTGTTTTCCCATTAGGTAAGGGCACAATTGCTTCAGAGCTTGTATTATTTTCAACATTTCCTTCTCATAAATAGGTTTGTGTAAATACTTTCCTTTGATTGGAAGAATTTCAAAAGAAATGGATCTTCCTTCTTGCATTAGGACAATACCAATGCCATTTTTTTAGGCACACATTCCACAATAATTTGTTTTGTGAAGTTTGGTGTAGTTAAGATTGGAGCACAACACATTACCTCTTTAAGATGTTCAAAGGCATTAGTTGCCTCTAGAGTCCCAAAAGGTCCATCTTTCTTCAGTAATGTTGTTGGAGGTGCTATTATTTTCTCATAGTTCTTAAGAAACTAATGATAATTCCTTCAAGTTGTGGGAATTTTTTATTCCTTGATGGATTTGATTTTGTTAGGGTCTACCTTAGCACCCTCATGAGATACAGTATGACCCAAATATTCCACTTCCTATACCCCAAAGTAATATTTGGAGGTTGTTGCATACAATTGTTTCTCCTCCAATAGTTTGAGCAACCTGCCAACATGTTGAACATGATCTTTCCAAGAATTATCATCAAAAAATACTAACAAAATTTTCAAAGGGTCTAAAAGTGGAAATCATCAAACGTTGAAATGTGAAAGGTGCATTAGTAAGGCCAAAATGCATGGCCTTATGTCTTCATTATAATTTTATGATATCTTGAATGAAGACCTAACTTGGTGAAGTAAATTGCTCCATGTAGTTTATCCAACAATTCATCAAGGTCAGGAATGAGAAATTTATCTTTAATAGTGTGATTGTTGAGACATTTATAAGCCATAAATTTATGCCCTAATACATCCTTCTTGGGCACCAATACTCTAGAGAAATGAAATAACTTTACCTAGGTCGAATTATACTAGCCTCTAGCATTTCTACAACCACATGTTTAATTTCACTCTTCTGGCATAGGGATATCTATAAGTTCAAATGTTTTGAGAAATACTTCCTGAAATCAAGTGAATAGAATTATCATGATTGCACATAGGTGGGAGACCTTTGAGAGTGTTAAATACATTGGAATGATTTCCAAGGACACTTTGGAGGTCTAAAGAAATGGATGACTTAGATGTTTGAACATCTAGTGAGAATAATTGTGAAATTACCCCTTATTGTTCTTTATTTAAAATATTTTTCATTCCATTAGAGTTGATAATCTTCCCAAGTTTCCCTATGATACCCCTTAATTTAATTTCCTTTCCTTCCCAGAAAATTTTCAAGAAAAGTTCTTGAAAATTAAAAGCAGTTGTTCCCAAAGATTGTAACCAATGGACTCATAATACAACATCAACACCACCCATTGGAATGGAAATAATTTGACTATTCAATACATATTCCCCCATGGCTAGATTGATGTTATGGAAATTTCCTATGAAAATTATATTTCCTCCATTTCCAATAATTACTTGACAATCAGGTTCTAGATATAGAAATAAATTCAAATCCTTGGCTATCTTTCAATGATTAAAATTATGGGTACTATTTAAATCAATCAAAACTATTACCTTTTTCTTTTTTATATATCCTTCTATCTTGGTATTTTTAGGGTGGTAATTCCCGTCAATGAATTGCAGGATATGGTCAGATTCATTTCTTCTTTTTCAACCCCTCGGGTTGGCTCCTAATATATATCTTCTTCTTTTGATGTCTCTTGTTCCTTTTATTACTCCTCTTCACATTATATGTAAAATAATTTATTCTCAACGCACTTATGACCTTTATTGTATTTTCTATCACAACTATAATAAACCCTTTTTCTCTCTTTTCCTCCAATTTTTGTGGTGTCAACCTTGTAGGTTGTGGGAGGCTAGGAGTGGAAACACTTCCATCTTTATAGTTGTGATTGGTAGACCTCCTTGTTGTCATAATTTTCTTTCAACTTTTCTTTCATTCTCCAATGACTTAGGTTCCAATGGGGAACCTCATGTTGGATATTATTCTTTAAACTCCCTATGAAGACATTAATCAAAAGCGCCTTTGGAATATCAATTACCTTGATATTCAATCTTTGGAAGTCCTCAATGTGATCCCCAACTGAACCCTTTTGTTTGATATTTATCAATTGGATAAAGAAGGTATTTATATTTGTATCCTCATAATGTAATATTAATTTCTCTATAAAAAATTTCCTATGAAAGATGCAATACATACCTTTTGCGTGTGTTGCACATCATGTAGATCAAAGAAATGCCCCATCTGTAGTATCCATGTTTCCAGATCCTTTCCATCAAACTTCCTCATAATCCATATTTGGAATATTGTGTGTCTTCATCCCAAAGTTAGAGTCTCTAAAATCATGATTCGCATTCCTTTTGTTCTCATCATCAATTTCATGGAATACCTTAACACCATGAGGAAGCATTTCTTATAGCAACTTTGTCAAACTTTCCATTTTATCTTCTAAACCTTCCATGCCTTATTTTAAACCATGCATCTTAACATTCATCATCACTTCCAGTTCATTTCTTGTTGTTCTTTATGCAAGCGAAAATTGCAGTACTTGGTCTGGAAATTTAGATATATCATGTTGAATTTCTTCTTCTTCATGCGTCATAGTTGAGCTCTATGAGGGCTTAATGGGTGTATAATTTTTTTTTAAGAAGAATTTTGGAATCAACTAATGGTATCAATTATTCACTATTCCCTTTGAATCACTTCAAACTATTTTTTCGAACAAAAGTTACGCACATTTAAAAATACACACCCTTTAAAGCTTGATTTTGAGCTCGTTAATAAGGTTTGCCTTGAAAATATTGTATCTCGATGATTTATACCTCCCAAGGTTGAAAATTGAGTTTTATGGTAACCCTTTGTGCCTTCTTTCCAACCCCTCCAATTAGACCAATATTTGATTCTTCAAGATAAAGTTATGCCAATTCTCCCATAAAGACTTGATTATGGACTAGTTTAGTAGATCAAACATGTAAGAGTTGCCACATGTCAGTGTTTTAATACTTATCCCTAAAACTACAGTCTGTGCAATTTCGTTCACTTTTTATGAAATTAAATTCGAATGCTTGAAGAGAAAGTTATAACGATTTTCCTTAGAACACCTATTTGAGAATACATTCTAGAGCATGAAGAAAACCTAAATTCCTTGGACCATATATCCTAAAATATAGTGAAAAAAGGACTTAAACTATAATCAAATGTTCACCAATATTTCACCATAATGTGGCATAAATTTCAAGGTTTGAATCTTCGTAGAAACAAAGTTATAGTGAAAATTCCATGATGACCCATTTGAAGTAGGAATACCCTACGTTCAAGAGCTCATATACCAAATGTTAAGTATCCAGATCAAAATAACATAGAAACACAAGAAAAGATAGATCAACAACTAGATAATAAGTTACTTCAAGGGGAAAACCTCACTTTACATCACTAATTGAACAATTCTTGGATGATTCAAATGAAAACACCTCCATGGTATATATTGGAGTCTAAAGGTTCAAAATATAATTAGGGCCTACACAACAATAAGAATGTAGGGTGATGCAGGAGCATCTAGACTTAGCCAGCAATGTGATTGTATGTTCACATGTTTTGGCTAACATGAAATGAATTTCATTGACCTAAGTGGCCAAATCAATTTTTAGTAGAGAGGGTTGGATCTCTTGAATTTATTTTTCCTTCAATTATTGTAATAATTAGAACATTATATTATTTTTAGAATAGGCGATAAGTTGTTAGGATAGGTGTGTATCAAACCTTGAGAATAGGGATTTAATTGTTGAACTGATAAAAATAGAGATTGAGTTGTCAATGCAGCTAGAAAACGATTTGATCCATTAAAGAGGAAAAAAATGTAATGATAGAAAGAGAAGAGAAGGAGTGGAAAAAAAAGAAATAGGGTTTGAGCGTGAAATAAATAGAGGTCATACAAATTGACGTAATTGAGCCAAGAGGGCCAAGATTTTTACTGCCTATTTACTTGAATAATTGATCTAGTGTTGTGTCTACGTGATGTTCCTGGTGCAGAAATTCCTTTGTAATCTATGTATCCGTGTTCTAGACCCTAATCGGGTATTATTCTTTCATTTATGTGTTTTATTGAAAATATCAATTAAATAACATTAAGGGTTTTATTTCAAGTCCGTATACTAAGCGCTAAACCCCTTTTCATTATAAAAGTGTTTCCTTCAAAGTTCCGTGAGGAACTGTGAGCAGTATTCTAAAACAGTAAATGGTATATCGCGGGGTATGAAAATGGTAAATGGTGTTTTTCTAAAATGTTTGATTAACCTAAGGTAGCGACATGTAGCACGGATAAACCACTTATCTTGAGTGCTCTCAATCTGCTATCCATCGTGCTAGTTATCGCGCGATATTGCACGACATCCGTTGGACTTGGGTAAATGAGGTCAATGGTGAAGATTGGAGTGCTCGAGGAGCCGAAAAGTCAAAGTGGGACCAATGGAGATTGGTCAAGTAAGTGGGACCTTCAGTGTGAAATCCACACATATAATCTAATTAACTTTGGATTAATTAGTTTTACAACAAACAAAAACTATTTTGGATTCGGTTGTCCACATCATTTGGTATCGAAGCACAAGGATTAAGTTCTGCTACCGCAAACATGCCACCTAGAAGAGGAGCTGGCATAGGTTGGGGAAGACTTGTAGCCAATGCAGTTTTGATAGAAGAGATTCGACACCTGCATACAAGGATGGAGAGAATGGAAACTGCTCAAAGGGGAGCACCTAATGAAGGAGATGTCAGTGTTGCAGAGGAATCTTCTGAGGAAGAAGAAGAGGATCAAAGCGAAGCTATCAAAGTTCTCAAAATGTTGGCCACAACAAGTGGAAGACCAAACATGGAAATATCTTTGTATGATAGGAACCTCAATGTAGAAGAGTTTATGGATTGGATCAGTTAATTAGACAAGTATTTCCGCTATGAGGATGTTGATGATAAAAAGAAGGTGAAATTTGCAGTTACCAGATTGAAGAGCCATGCAACTATTTGGTGGGATGAACTGCAAACGTCGAGAGAGAGAAAGGGGAAGCCCAAGATCAAGCAGTGGGATAAAATGGTGAGTAAATTGAAAGGTAAATTCATGCCAAAAGATTATTTTTTAAATCTTTTCAAACAGTTACAAAATTTGAGGCAAAAAGGAATGACAGTCAAAGAATACATGGAAGAGTTTTATAAGTTGAGCATTAGAGTAGGACATGCAGAGGATGACGTAGAAAAGGTAGACATATACATTAATGGCTTGAGATATGACATACAGGATGAAATCAGTTTGTTGAGTCTCAAGACAATTGAAGATGCCTATCAAGCAGCTTTGAAGGCAGAGGAGAAGATGTTGAGGAAGAAAAATAATAGGAATAGAGGAAAAAGTCCAGCAAGAGGTAGAGGAACTACCAGATCAAGATTCCATCACTCTCAGGGTGAAGCAGGAGGTTCGAGTAGTAGTCCACCACAGAGAGGAGACTTTGGTAGAGGGATATTTGCACCTAGAGGAAGAGAAATTTGGTGTTACACATGCAGGGAATGGGGACATGGATCATGGGACTGTCCTCATAATAAAGCAGTGAATCAACGGAATGTGAATGTGGCTGAGGAAAAGGAAGAAAATCCTTAAATTGCAAGTAAAGAAGAACCACCCAAAGTAGGAGAATCCTTGTTATTAAAAATGGTATTGTTTAAAGTAGAAAAAGGGACAAGAGAGCCAGCTCAGAGAAAGAATCTATTCAGGACTACATGCAAGTCCAAAGGAAATTTTTTTAAAGTGATAATTGACAGTGGAAGCACTGATAACCTTATTTCTACAAAAATGGTGGACAAGTTAGGATTAGTGAAAATAGTACACCCTACTCCTTACAAAGTATCGTGGCTGTAAAAAGGACATTAGCTTATTGTGACACAACAATGCAAGGTAGAGATCCAGATTAGTACTTATAAGGATGTGATATAATGTGATGTAATGTCAATGGATGTACATCATATATTGTTGGGGAGACCTTGCCAGTTTGATCAGAAATCTGTGCATGATGGGAGAAGAAAAATTATACTCTAGAGAAGGATGGAAATAAACACATATTTCTGCCATTAAAGGATGAAGTAGGCAAAGAAGCACCTGGAAATAACATTATGCTGATAAGTGGGAAAGAACTGCTGCAAGAAGTCAAGAAGGATGAAAAGATACATTTTTCTGTAATAGGGAGACCTAAGGTAATTTTGACTTCCACAAACTTAGATGATTTATCTAAAGAAATCAAAACTCTATTGAATGATTTTGCTGATATTATTGTGGATGAGTTTCCAAAAGCATTACCACCAATCAGGAGCATTAGTCATCACATTGATCTAACACCTGGAGCAATTTTGCCAAATAAAGCAGCATACAGGTTAACTCCTCAAGAAAATGAAGAAGTTGGGAGACAAGTGCAGGAATTGATGGATAAGGGATTAATCAGAGAAAGCCTTAGTCCATGTGTTGTACCAATAGTTCTCAGTCCAAAGAAAGGTGGTGAATGGCTCATGTGTATTGATTCCAGAGCCATAAACATGATTACTATCAAGAATAGATTTCCTTTCCCACACATTGATGATTTGATGGATTATTTAAGTGGGTCAAAGTATTTTACTCAAATAGATCTGAAGAGTGGATACCATCAAATAAGGATTAGAGAAGGAGATGAATGGAAGACTGCATTTAAAACAAATAGTGGGTTATATGAGTGGTTAGTGATGCCTTTTGGACTACACTAATGCACCCAACACATTCATGAGATTGATGAATGAAGTCTTGAAGGAATTTGCAGGAAAGTTTGTCATTGTTTACCTTAATGATATTCTAGTTTTAAGTTGAAGCAAAGAGGAACATTTGGAGCATATTAAGTTGGTTTTGAGAACTTTGCAGAAAGAGAAAATGCTAATAAATCTAATGAAATTCAGTTTTATGAGAGAAGAGTTAATATATTTGGGGTTTGTAGTTTCTAAAGAAGGTCTGAAAGTGGATCCTGAGAAAGTACAAGAAATTTGGAACTGGCCAACTCCAAGAAACATATTTGAGGTAAGAAGCTTTCATGGTCTTACAAGTTTTTATAGAAAATTTAGCAGAAGTTTTAGTCAAATTTGTGCACCAATTATTGAAACAATCAAAGAAATTAATCAGCGATTCAAGTGGACAGAAGTAACAGACTGAAATTTTAAGTTGCTGAAGAAGAAAATTATAGAAAACCAGTTTTAGCTTTGCCTGATTTTGAAAAAGTTTTCCAAGTTGAAACCGATGCTAGTGAATTTGCAATTGGAGAAATTTTAAGTCAAGAATAGAGACCAATAGCATACTTTAGTAAGAAACTAAATGAAGCTAAGAAAAAATATTCCTTTTATGACAAAGAATTTTATGCTATTGTGCAAGCTTTAAAAAAATGGAGACATTATTTGCTACCAAAGGAGTTTGTATTATATTCTGACAATCATGCATTACAGCTCATAAAAAACCAGTGAAAATTGAACTAGAAGCATGCCAAGTGGGTAGAGTTTTTGTAGAGTTTTACTTCTATAATTAAACTTACAAGTGGTAAGTTGAACAAAGTTGTTGATGCTTTGACCAGGGTAAATTTCATTGTGAAAGAATTAAAAGTTGGGGTTGTAGGATTTGAAGAAATGGTTGATATGTATAAAGATGATGCAGAATTCAAAGATATTTATGCAGCTGTACAAAATCCAGTAGTTCATAATAGAAGCCAGTGGTTGGATTATCTTTTCCAAGGAGGTTTACTGTTTAAAAGTAACAAACTGTGTATTCCCAAATATTCTATGAGGGAAAATATAATCAAGGAGAAACATAGTGGAGGGTTATCTGGACACTTTGGACAAGACAAAACCTTTTCTGAGGTAAATACTTTTTACTACTGGACAAAGATGCAAACAGATGTAAAGAGATTTGTTGGGAAGTGCACGATCTGTCAGCATGCTAAGGGGAGAAGCCAAAACACATGATTATATCAGCCATTACCAATACCAGACAAACCATGGGATGCAGTTAGTATGGATTTTGTTTTGGGATTACCTAAAACTCAAAGGGGAAATGATTCCATTTATGTTGTGGTAGATAGATTTTCTAAAACGACACATTTCATTGCATGCAAAAAGACTAGTGATGCAACACATATTACTAATCTGTTTTTTTCAGAAGTTGTAAGGTTACATGGATTGCCTATAAGTATTGTGTCTGATAGGGATACAAAGTTTTTTTGCCATTTATGGAGAACTCTTTGGAATAAACTAGGTGCCAACCTTACTTTCAGTTCAGCATATCACCCTCAAACAAATGGGTAGACGAAAGTGGTAAACAAAAGCCTGGGAAACATATTGAGGAGTTTAGTGTATAAAATTCCTATGCATTGGGATTTAGCACTTGCTCAGGCTGAGTTTGCTTATAATGATACTCCAAACCGAAGTACTGGGATGAGTCCATTCCATATTGTTTTTGGGATGAATCCAAAAGGTGTGTATGAGCTCAGAAATTTGGGCAAACAGGAGACAATAAGTGCAAAGGCTGAAGAGTTTGTAGAGCAGATGCAAAGACTACATGAAGATGTCAAAGACAGATTACAGGAAAGCAATGGCAAATACAAACAAAGAGATGATATGAAGAGGAGAGAAAAATAATTCCAAGTGGGTGATCTAGTGATGGTGTACTTGAGGAAAGAAAGGTTTCATGTCGGGACTTACAACAAATTAAATATGAAAAAGATAGACCCATGCAGAATTGTGAGAAAGTTTTCAACCAATGCTTACGAAATTGAATTTCCAGAAGGTGTTGGAATATCCCCTGTCTTCAATGTTGCAGATTTGTTTCCATACAAAGAGATAGAGTCAGAGCTACAAGATGAACCTACAGAAGATGAAGTTCAGACTTTAAATTGGGAATAACAGATGCCAAAGATATCCAAGAAACAGGTGGAAGCTGTTGTGGAGAAAAGAGTATCCAAAAGAACCAAAGGATAGGTTTATTTTCAGTATCTAGTCAAATGGAAAAGACAGCCAATGGAGGATGCTAGTTGGTTAACAACAGCAGAATTACAAAAGTATGAAGTAAATCGTGAAAGTTTAATGAATGATTCTTTTCTTCCCCGGGATTCTGACGCAAGAGCATCCAAACTTAACCAACAATGTGATTGTATGTTCACATGTTGTGGCTAACATCAAATGAATTTCATTGACCTAAGAGGTCAAATCAATTTTTAGTAGAGAGGGTTGGATCTCTCGAATTTATTTTTCCTTCAATTATTGTAATAATTAGAACATTATATTATTTTTAGAATAGGCGATAAGTTGTTAGGATAGGTGTGTATCAAAGCTTGAGAATAAGAATTTAATTGTTGAACTGATAAAAATAGAGATTGAGTTGTCAATACAGTTAGAATAGGATTTGATCCATTAAAGAGGAAAAAAATGCAATGATAGAAAGAGAAGACAGAGAGTGGAAAAAAGGAAATAGGGTTTGAGCGTGAAAGAAACAGAGGTTAAACAAATTGATGTAATTGATCCGAGAGGGCCAAGACTCTATAATTCCTATTTACTTGAATAATTGATCTAAGTGTGGTGTGTACGTGTTGTTCCTCGTGCATAAATTCCTTTGTAATTTGCATATCTCTTAGGTCCCTATACTACTAGTGTAACCCATTATTGTTATTAGTACAAACCCCTTATTATATTTTTGTGCCCACGTAGTCCCCATATTGTTATTATTATGCCCTTACATTATTATTGTTATGTCAGCTCTAATTATATTATGACCCCTTAGACTCTTATATATAGAAAGGAGCTCTTGTCATTTGTATCATCTAAGAATTGTTCATTTCTGTAATGTAAAGGAGGTTTCCCCCTCAAAGAGGCTTATTTCTAAGGTTTTGATCTATCTTTTCTATCTTTTTGTGAGTTGGTTCCATAACATTTGGTATCAGAGCTTTGGATTGTAGGGTTTCACTGCTCCAAACAGGTCATTGTAGAATTTTCACTATAACATTTTTTCTGTAATGTTTCAGAAGCTAAAAAAAAAAAACCCATTTTAGACACAATATCTCTGAACCCTGGGTCCAAATTTCAGATCTTACTGCGAACTATGTTCAGAGATATGGTCTAAGGAAGTTATGGTTTTGGAAAGCTCCAGAATTTCATCTAAAACATGCCATCATGGAATTTTTTATATCAATCTCTCCCTACGAAGTTTTAGAAGCTAAAAAAAAACCCATTTGAGAAGCGATAGGTCTGAACCTCATGTCCAAATGTCAGATCCTGTATCGCTATATTTTTGGAGATATAATATGAGGAAGTTAGAATTTTTGCAGACTACAGAATTACATTCCAAACATGTCACCTTGGGAAAATTGTCATAACTTTCTCTTTGAGCATCAAATTGAAATTTCATAAGTTTCAAAAAGAGGACTTCCTGTAGTTTTCGATATATCAGTTTTAGGTACTAAGGTTGAAACAGTGACACATGGAACTTTGTACAAGTTCGCTATACTGAACATGTCTGTAATCAGGTCATTGTGGGAGATTTGACATAACACTTCCTTGCAGAATCAAATTCTAATTAAACTTGCGAGGTTAGAAAGAGGACTCAGAGGGATACTACAGGAGACAATTTCATAACTTTGAGATCTGAAAGTACAGAGTTACAGTCATTTCAACATCGAGCTCCTGAAATCAAGAAAAGGCAATATGAGGAAGTTTGATGGAAAGGATCCAATAAATTGGATACTATAGATGGAACAATATTTTGATCTACATGGTGTATCACTGTTACAAAAGGTATGTATTTCATCTTCATATTTAGAACTGGATCAATTTTTATGGTATAAATGGCTTTGCTCTTGTAAACAACTTGTTACGTGGTCAATTTTCACAGAGGAAATGATAGCACATTATGAGGATACAAAGAGCAACACCACAACAATTGGAAAAAAAAGGAGAAAAAGGGCTTTGTTACAAAGTGGAAAGAAAAATTATGGTAACAAGGAAGTCTACCCCTCATAACTATCAATATGGAAATGTTGTTTCTCCTAGCCTTCCACAACCTACAAGGGTTACACCACAACAATTGGAAGAAAGAAGAGAAAAAGGGCTTTGTTACAATTGTGATAACAAATACATTAAAGGTCATAAGTGTGCTGAGAAGAAATTATTTTACATTGATTGTGGACAGGAGGAAGAAAAGGATCAATAAATGCCAAAAGAAGAGTATATACACCAGGAACCAACCCCAGAGAAAGAAGAAATGAATCTGACCATATCTTGTAAAGCATTGGAAAGAATTACCACTCCTAAAACTCTCAAGATAGAAGGAAATATCAAGAAGAAAAAGGTTCAATAAGTGAAAGATCACATCGAGAAAGAAGAAATGAATCCTACCATATCTTGTAATGCATTGGATAGAATTACCACTCCTCAAACTATCAATATAGAAGGACATATCAAGAAGAAAAATGTTCAAGAATTGAAAGATCACATCGAGTCTCAAGAAATCAATCTGACCATATCTTGTAATGCATTGGAAGAAATTACCACTCCTCAAACTATCAAGATAGAAGGACATATCAAGAAGAAAAAGGTAAGAGTGTTGATTGATTCAGGTAGTACCCATAATTTTATTGATTGTAAGATAGCCAAGGAATTGAATTGCTTCCTATATCTAGCACCGGAGTGTCAAGTGATGGTTGCAAGTGGAGGAACCATAAATTTCTCTAGAAAGTGCCATAATATCAAGCTATCCATGGGAGAATATGTATTGAATAGCCCAATGCTTTCCATTCCAATGGGTGGTGCTGATGTTTTACTAGGAGTCCAATGGCTACAATCTTTGGGTACGATAGCTTTTAATTTTCAAGAACTTTTCTTGAAATTTTTTTGGGAAGGAAAGGAAGTTGAATTGAGGGGTATTGAAGGAAAACCTGGAAAGATAATCAACTCTAACAGCATGACAAAGCTTCTAAATAAAGAACAACGGGGTGTAATTGCACAATTATGTTCACTAGAGGATCCCACATCGAAATCATGTATTTCTCTAGATCTCCAAAACGTTTTGGACAATCATTCCAAGGTATTTGAGACTCCCAAAGGCCTCCCACCTATTTGTGATCATGATCATGATCATGCTATTCATTTGATTCCACGAAGTGCTCCTCCAAACATCAGGCCTTACATATATCCATATGCCGAAAGGAGTGGCAACTCATTCAAAAGTTGCAGAAGATCCCAGTTCAAACAGTATTGCGAGAACTTGACAAGGAAGGAAAAATCATATTGTAACTTGAAGCAGTCACAGAATTGAGAAATTGAAAGCTAAAGCAGCCGAAAAACCGAGAAATCAAAAGCTACAAAATAGATCAATTTCAAAGTATCTCATCAAGTGGAAGAACTTACCCACTGAAGATTCCACATGGGAGGACAAGAATTTATACAAAAGAATCGATAACTACTCAACTGTTGAGGACAACACTTTTTGAAGGAGAGGGGCATGTTAGGTCCCTATACTACTAGTGCAACCCCTTATTGTTATTAGTACAACCCCCTTATTATATTTTTGTGCCCATGTAGTCCCCATATTGTTATTATTGTGCCCCATAGAAGCCCACTATTGTTATTATTGTGCCCTTACATTATTATTGTTATGTCGGCTCTGATTATATTATGAACCCTTACACCCCTATATATAGAAAGGAGGTCTTGTCATTTGTATCATCTAAGAATTGTTCATTTGTGTAATGTAAAGGAGGTTTCCCCCTCGAAGAGGCTTATTTCTAAGGTGTTGATCTATCTTTTCTATCTTTTTGTGAGTTGGTTTCATAACAGTATCCATGTTCTAGACCCTAACCGGGTATTATTCTTCCATTTATGCATTTTATTGAAAATATTAGTTAAATAACATTAAGAGTTTTATTTCAAGTCCGTAGACTAAGTGCTAAACCCCTTTTCATTATAAAAGTGTTTCCTTCAAAGTTTCGTGAGGAATTGTGAGCAGTATTCCAAAATAGTAAATGGTATATCGGAGGGCATGAAAATGGTAAATGGTATTTTTCTAAAACGTGCTATTAACCTAAGGTTGCGACACGTAGCACGGAGAAACCACTTATCTCATGTGCTCTCGACCTACTATCTATCATGTTAGTTATCGCATGATATTGCACGACATCCGTTGGACTTGGGTAAACGAGATCAATGGTGAAGATTGAAGCACTTGGGGAGTAGAAAAGTCAAAGTGGGACCGGCAGAGATTGGTCAGGTAAGTGGGACCTTCAGTGCGAAATCCAAGCGTATAATCTGATTAACGTGCGATTCATTAGTTTTACAGTAAAAAAAAAGCTATTTTGGATTTGGTTGTCCACATCATAAAGGAACAACAATAACAATAGTCGGCATCTATGGGGAACACAATAAACATATAGGGGCTACGCTAGTATTCTAGGGACCTAACATGAGGAAAAGACCTGTGAGGTTAACAAGGGTGTGCATGAGAGATTTTTTTGGAAAAGAACTGATCATACAGTTAATACCTTAGATTGGGTGGATATACTTGGAGTATGAAGAGCATTTTTGTTGCACTATCTTCCACTTGAAGACTTGATAAATTAATATAACCTATATTTCGTTCTTCAACTCTTGTTAGGCATTAGTAATAGAATAATTTCTTTTGAAAAGAAGGTCATAATGAAAACACATGATAAAACTTCTATCTCAACAACCATTAGAAATCCTCCATAGGTGTATCATCCTAACACCATTCTATCACAATCTTCATGTAGATTATGTGTAGATTACCATGAAGAAAAGACTTGTGAGGTTAAAAAGAGTGCACATGAGATAGTTTTTGGGAAAAGAACCCATCATACATTTACTACCTTAGATTGAGTAGATGATAATGAAGTCATGATGGTTGAAACTAGGAATTCTTTCAAAGCTTGTAGTGCTAAATTTCATCTATCTAGGGAGGGTAATAGCCCAAAAAATTTAGATATCAAATCATCACACCCGGATATAAATTATCCCACCTATTCCTCTTCAATCACTTCTTGTTTCAATATTTAAAGCAGATAGCCAACGTCAAGGTTGAAGCTACATTGTTTGACATGGCTATAATTCCAAAACAACAATAACACTTTAAAAACTTTCTTGAAGGGAAAATTATTACTCCTATTAATTTTCTTGAGAGCCATCCCGAAGAGGATCTTCTAGAATATAAAATATTCATTGTAAATCATTCTCAAAAGTTTGTAAAAAACCCTCCTTTTTCATCTTGATGAAAGTGTGTGACAAGATCACTCATTATTTCCTGGTTGACGGTGGGTCAGAGCCTAATGTCATACATAAATTGATTATCAAGGAATTAGGTCTACAATATTCCAAAGAGAAGCCAAATAAAATTTTCTCTTATAATAATTCTTAACAAACAACCCTAGGTGAGATTAAATATATTACATTGGTATTATGTGCTCACCCAGAAATATGGATGACCTGTAACATCCAAGTTATTGATATGACAGTGAGCAACTATTCAATTATCCTTGGTAGAGGCTGGAAGACTAGGACTTGAGGGTACTTTTCATTGTATGGTATGCACATGACTCTCCCAAAAGATAGAAATGGAGGGAAGAATATCACCATATATTGAAAATATGGTGCAACCACATATTTGTTATATAGAAGGATATTTGGGTGTTTATTCTCTTTGTACTGAACAAAAATCTCCCCTTCTTTCCCCCGTCAAACAAGATGATCAAGTATAGAGTGTGCACTTTGATGGTGCATCATCCAATGATTGGAATGGTGTTGGTGTTATTTTTTATTCACCTCCTGGTAATATACACCAGTTTTCCTTTAGACTTGAGTTTGAATGCACTAACCACATCGTTGAATTTGAAGCTCTACTTTTGGGGATTGATCAAGCCCTCAAAATAAGTTGTAAGAATTTGACTTATTTTGGTGATTCTCAACTTATTTTTAACTTGACCAAAAGGGTCTACTCTCCTTCTAAAATATTAATCAAGAGATACACTCAAATTATCTAGTAAAAAATCTCTAAATTACTCTCTTTTAATATCACTCATATTTGTAAAGACTTAATTCTTTGTCAGACCGCTTAGTTATGTATGCCATTAGTCCTCAAATGAAACTCTTAATTGAGAGGCGTGATTGTATTTTATAATCTCTATATCGGCCTCATTTTCCTAATAATGTAGAAGATTGGAAAGTGTTCTCATATTATTAGAGTATTTTCTCTTTCATTCACGAGAAACATGATTTTAAGAAGGAAATAATTTCTCTCAAGGAAAATAAATACCCAAAAGAGATTTCTCCTCTTGAGATTTCTCTCTCCTAGTGATGTATCTAATAGTTAAGAGAGACCCAAAGAGGAACCAAAAAAAGAAATATTTGAAACCATACTATTGGATATTGGAAATCCAAGTGATCCTAAGGTCTTATGAGTAATTTCCAAATGCCCTCACCATAAAAAAAAATATGTTCTTTGATTTATTACATGAATTTAGATATATCCTTCCTTGGTCATATGAAGGTTCATATAATTTTCAAAATGATATCACCACTATTAACAAAAAAGGACACGAACCCATAAATTTCAAACCTCATGAAGAAATTATGTATCGTCTAACACAAACATTTATTTCTTCAATCACTTTCCCTATTGAATATCTTGGAAAAATGACTAGCCTAATATTGACCAGGAAAATAAATAAATAAATAATATATATATATATATATATATATAGATAGATAGATAATCACAAAGTATGTTTTTTCTTTTTTTTTTGTAAGCTGTGGTAGTTCTTATTATTTACATCCAAAAAGTAAAAGTACAAAACTCAGGAGTCTCAACCTGCCTCGCAGGGAAACCAGGTCTGTTGACTCCTGTGATCCATAAGTTCAAACTCATAACAGATGGTCAGGAATTTACTAGCAATCTTAAACAGTTTGATGCTACCTAAATTGTTCCACATATTCAGCATCTCCTCAGTACTATAGATAAACAACCTAGAGTAATGTATCCTAGGGGCCATCGTATTAAGGCTTACAAAAGACTAACAAGTTCAAAACAACATGGGAAAAGGAACCAAGACCTTTAAATTTCTGCATGCTTTTTACCATCGTGGTCAGCTTTGCTGGACTGCATTGCTTCCAACATGTCCTTTATTTCCTTGAGCTGTATGTTCTGTTGCTTTACCATCTCCTCTAGCTTGGCTGTCCCCTGTTTCGCCGCAGCCGTTTCCTGGGCCATTTCGACCATTTCTGTCGCCACCTTCTCCATCGCCTTGGCAAGGAGATGTTTCAGCACCCAGTATATGTGGAGAGCCCGGCGATACAGGGTGAGCCTTCCTCTTGTATTACCCGGGTCATGAAGTTGAACCGACCATTCATTCATTTCTGGATCAGACGGTTCTTCGAGGACCTGAACTTCCATAGCCTCTATTATATTTCTAAAATGCGGGTGAGAGTCATAATTATATGCTTGCTCTGCTTCATTCAGAGCTGTATCTATAGTACGCTGTCTGCGTCTCTTCCTTGCCTGCCGACTAGTTTCTTCCCCCATGCCTGCCGTTTTTCTGGGTCTTCCTCTGCCCCTCTTTGTCCGGCTCTTCGGAGTTACATTTTCCTTTTCATGTTGGGGTTGAACGCTGCTCTGGCCTTGTTCGCTGCGTTTCCCTCTATTTCCTTTTACCTGGTCACAGTTCATTTCCTCAGAGCTCTCAACTACAATTTCTACTCTACCGTGAGTCCCTATGCGGTCTTTTGCTGTGCCTTCCCTCTGAAAGCCTGAGTTGCCCTGCCCTTCTTTCATGTTTTCACTTTTGTCTCTCTGACTCCTGATATTTTGCCAAACTGGCTCTGCCCGCTCTTCTTTTTTACTTCTGATTATTCCTCTTCCGCCACGATTTTTATCCCTTTCGTCTCTTGTTGTTGGATGTCGGGTTACCTGACCACCTTTCTTGTCACGTCGCCTCCCCCTATTACGAATTGATTGCGAAATCAATTTTTGCTTTGGGCCTCGTCCTTGCCATACCTTCAAGACCATAATTACTCCTGTTATGGTACTGCGATCACCTGTCTCCTGGCCTTTCTTACTTGCCGTCGTTGCGAGCCTATCTCGCATGTTGCTTCTCCACACAAGAGTATAATTACCTCTATTCGTCATGATTCTTGTCATTATCAATCAGTTGCTTAAGACCATCCCATCTTGCCAGCTCCGCCTGAGTTTGCCAGCTGTCGTCAATGCTTTCTGTGTTGTCTTTACATCCCCAGTTCGCCAGGCAATCTGCAGGTTGATTTCCATCTCTTCTGATATGCGAAACTAGTTTGTAGTCAATTTCTTTTAGAAGTTCAGCAATATCTTGGATGATACTTGCGTTTCTCCAGCTTGTGGCGACCTTGTCCCAATTCTTCCCTTGATTTAGTTTTTTAACCGTTTCCACAACTAGGGTGGAGTCTCCTTCAATTTCTAGCTTGCTGTAACCAAGTCTTTTGGCTATTTTAATACCTTGGTAAGCTGCCATGAACTCAGCCTCGTTGTTGGTCATTGTACCTCCATGGTCTGCGTATATCCATTCTGCTGATCCCTGTCCATTTCGAAAAATGCCTCCATAGCCCGCTGGTCCAGGGTTTCCTTTAGCAGCCCCGTCGAAATTTAGTTTCATAAATCCCTCCGCTGGTTTTTGGAACCTAACGGGGCTCTGAGTCGCCATGTGTTTTTGTGATTGCTTTGTTTGCTGGTAGGTCATCCCTTGCTCTAAGTTTAGTCTCCTCAACACTGTCATCTCTGATTCTGATGTTGTCCAATCTTCCTCATTCCAGTGTTCTGCTAGGATTGATTCCCTAACTTGCTTTACTGTTGTCTCCCATATATCCTCAGGCTTAGAGACTTTGTCCTTGAAGATACGACTGTTTCTCTCCTTCCACAGATTCCATACATTAAACCCTGCCACTAGGCTCCAAGCCCGTCCTACGATTTTGCTGTTGAAGTTTCCTTCTCCTCGTTCGATCAGGGTTGAGATGATATCCCGATGATTCCTTTCTGTAGACGAGAAGAGCTTTCTTGTGTTTTCCCATTGGAACTGGGCAGTCTGGCATCTTATGAGGAGGTGTTCTTGATCTTCCTCTCCTTCATTACATAGACAGCATCTTGAGGGTCCGGAGAAACCTCGTTTTTGAATTCTGTCCCAGGTTAATATCCGTTTTCTCCCTATCAACCAAGCAAACATTTTTATTTTAGGCCACCATTTTGTTTTCCATAGCTTTTTCCAATTTAGGTTTTCCTCCTCTTGCTCCACCCAAGTTTGTATTTTATAAGCTTCTTTTATATTGAAAGTTCCTTTTGTTTCTGTGCCCCATCGGAGGATATCTCTACCTTCTCTCCTCTTTATCCGTCTCGAATCCATTTCTTTGTTGAAGTTCGATCTTTGTTCCTCTGTGGAGTTCTCTGCCCAAACTTCTGTCGGTTTCCATCTTCGCCATTCCCGGTCACCTTGTTCTTCAGCCCAATAGTCCTTCACTGTAATAAGGTTACTTGTCTCTCCTTCTCTCTGTATGTCGCCCAGATTTTGATTGTTTATAAGCTTTTCCCTCTGTTGCCAGGCTTCTTTCCAGAATTTCGCTACCTGTCCCCCTCTGATTTCCCAGAATATATGCTGGTCAATTAAGTCTCTGTTTTGAATGGTTAAATTCCAGATATCCGAGCCTCGGGGCATCTCTTGCTTTCTAAGGATTCCTTCCGGAGTGCGAGGCATATTGTATTTGGATGACCAGATTTCTTTCCAGAGATCTGGCCCTCCCTGAATCCACCTCCACCGTAGCTTGGCCGCAAGCACCTGATTTAAGATCCAAGGGTCCTTGAGATCCAGTCCTCCTTTCTCTTTTGGTTGGGTAAGGCTGTTCCATGAGCACAGGGCCCATTTTCTCTGTTGCTTCGGTCCCCCCCATAAGAATTTTCTGTATATCTCAACCAATTTATTACAAGTTCCCTTCGGGGCTGCCATTACTGATAAAGAGTAAATGGGGATAGCCTGGATGGTGGCTTTCAGGAGCACCACCCGCGCTGCCAGATTTAGGGTACGAAAGGTCCAGTTATCCAGTCTTTTTGATATTTTCTCCAGTATATGTTTCCAATTCCCAAGTTTCCTCGAGGATGAATCTAACATTGTTCCCAAGTACTTGGTTGGGAGGTCTCCTTTCCTATATCCTAAAACATGAGTTAGGTGATTTTTCACCGGTTCCGCTGTGTTGAAGAAGAAAGTTCTAGATTTTTCTTTGTTGATTTCCATCCCTGTTCCTTTCATAAATGTTTCCAGTATTTTTTTGATTCTTTTCACCTCTTTCCACATTGCTCTGCAGTAGATCATTATATCATCAACGAATTGTTGATGTGTTACAGTTGTTTGATTTCCCCATAGCTTGAGGCCTTGAATTTTCCCATCTTCAAGTTCCTTTTTGAAGAGTCGCCCTAATCCTTCTGCCGCTATGATAAAGAGGAAAGGGGATAGGGGGTCTCCTTGTCTCAGACCCCTTGAGGCATTAAAAGTGGGTGTTGGCGATCCATTCAACAGTATGGAAAAATTTGGCGAGGAAACCATACTCATGACCCAATTAACCCATCTGTCACTGAAACCAAAAGCTTTGAGGATCGTTTCTAGATATTTCCAGTTAAGCCTGTCATAAGCTTTGGAGAGGTCGAGTTTGATGAGCATTCCTCTCTCTTTTTTCGTCTTCATTGTGTGAATCACTTCCTGAGCCACCACTAGCCCATCTAATATCTGCCTTCCTTCCACAAAGCCCGTTTGCTCTGGCGAGATGATACTTGGCAGTATCGATTTTAACCTTTGAGCCACAACTGAGGAGATGATTTTATATATGACATTGCATAGTGCTATAGGTCGGAAGCCTTCTGCCTGCTCTGTCTGGTGAGTTTTAGGGATAAGGGTCAGTAGGGTTGCGTTAATCCCTGGCCAGATTTTTTGGTTTATTCTGGCTTCTTCCACCACTTCCACGACTTCTTCAGCTAAGAAATGCCATCCCACATGAAAAAACTCCACAGTGAATCCGTCCGGACCTGGAGCTTTGTTCTTTTTCATATTTTTGACTATGTCTTCCACCTCTGCTTTAGTTATCCTTCGCATTAGGGCCAAGTTTTGATCTCTAGTTACCAGAGTCGGTATTTCCCTTCTTATCTTGGCTATGTCTTCTGCTCTGTCTGCTTGCGGTTCTTTCAAAATTGTTTTAAAATGCTTTAACAATTCGTTTTCAATATCTTCATGTTGGATGATTCTATTCCCCTCCTGATTTCTCAGAGAGAAGATTCTGTTCCGCTGTCTGTGTTGTACCATTGCTCTGTGGAAGAATTTCGTGTTCCTTTCTCCCTCCCTGAGCCATTGAACTCTTGATTTTTGCTTCCAGAGTATTTCTTCCTGTTTTCTTCTTTCCTCTAACTGGGTTAATATTCTGCCTTCTTCTTTGGATCTTTCCTCTTGTATGCCGTCTGTTATATCTAATTGTTGCAATTCTGCCATTTTTTTTTCCAGCTTGGTTTTCTCTTCCATAATGTTGCCAAATTCTTCTTTGTTCCACTTCTTTAGCTGAGTTTTTATTTCCTTCAGCTTTAGTTGAAACCTATGAGTCTTGTTCTTTCCTTTCACCCTGCTGTCTTTCCACCAGCCTTCTAATTTTTCCTTTAGATCTTCACATCTTAGCCAGAAGGCCTCGAATCTGAAGGGCTTTTTATTTGGTCTCTGTTTCAGATCTATTTCTAATTTGATCGGCCAATGATCCGAACCTGTTACTGGGAGAATGGTTGCTTCAATGAAGATATCCTTCATCATTACTTGTTCTGAGATTAAGAATCTATCTAGGCGTGATGCTATTTGGTTCTCTCCACCTCTTCTGTTGTTCCAAGTGTGCACTCCATTATTGGTTGGTATGTCAATCAGTTTTTGTTCACTTATCATGTCTTTAAATTGTTCTCCTTCTTTGTCCATTCTTCTTACTCCTCCTCTTTTTTCCCCTATCTCTTTGATAAGATTGAAATCTCCTCCGATGATCCATTGTTTTCCTGGGATTAGGCTTCTAAGTGCCTTTAAATTTTGGAGAAACTTATCTTTTTCGTTTGGGATATGAGGTCCATATACCCCTGATATGAAGACCTCCTCTTTCGTTCCTAGAATACTTACTTTTCCTGTTAGTATTCGATGGAAACTCATCCAGTTACTGATCAGAACTTCTTCTGGGTTCCATAAAATAACTAGTCCTCCTGCACAACCAGTGGCATCCTGTCCCATTATTTCATATCTAATTTTATTTCGATTCAGAATTTCCTGCATTTTTTCAGTGCTAATTTTTGTTTCCTGTAAAATCATAATACTCGGCTTTTCGTTTTTAAGTCTCTCCTTCAGGTATCTTTGTTTGCCTCTGCTATTGAGGCCTCTTATATTCCAAGTTGTGATTATCATCTTAACAATTTTGTGTGGGTGAGGAATACCTCCGATAAGGGGATCACTTTTCCAGAGCTGACCAATGCTTCTCCCACTTCTTGGAGCACTTCGCCCAATGTTTTCCTTCCTCTTTTTTTCCCAGCCTTGCCAGAGCTTCCCACTCCTAGTATCTGTAGTCCCTGTTTTTCGAGGTGTTGGTTCTCTTTCTCTTCTGTGTCTCCTTTTCTTTTTCTTTTCTCCTTGTACCTTTGAAATGCCTCCTTGTACCTCTGTTTTTGTTCCTCTGGTATGAATCTTTCATCAATTCTTCTCCATTCCTGTAATAGTTTTGCCATTACCCGTTCCTCTTCATCCCCTTTTTCCTTCGGTGGATCCATCTCCATTTCCCCTATTTCCCCTATTTCTTCCTGCGTTACCTCTTCTGGATCATCTCCTTGCTTTCCTCCCTTCTTCTCTTTTTCTTTATCGGCTTGTTCCTCTCCTGTTTCCATTTCCTCGGCTTCTTCCTCTTCACTTACTTCTGTTTCCTGTCCTTCTTCTTGCAATACCTTAAACTTGTTTGTGGTTTCATTATTTTGATCTTCTCTCGGGGTTCTCCTTTGTCCTTGGTTGTTTCCTCGTCTGTTCCTTCTGTGGACTGTTTGGAAGGCATCTTCTTCTTTTTCTTCGGTTCTCCCTTTCCGCCTCCTTTCATTTTCCTCTTCTCGTTCCTTTTCAGCTATCGTGATGGGGCAGTCTCTGTGCAGGTGGCCATATTCATGGCAGCGTCTGCACCGGAAGGGGATGTGTTCATAATCTAGGGTTTGGTTCCATATTTCATCATGGTACTCCAGTTCTATTGAATCTGGCAGGGGTTCAGTGATATTCATATACACACAGATTCTAGCGAATGTGGTGTATTTTCCTCTCTTAGTAGATTCCGCCACTTTCACAAAAGATCCTATGGAGTTTCCAATCCCTTGAAGGATGTCTGGTTTCCAGAATTCTGACGGAAGGCCGAAAAGACGGATCCACACCGGAGCCGCTAGTAATTTTTCCTTATCTGGATTATAGCATTCTACCCATTCTCTTATGAACAGGCCCGCATTGTTCATGAAGTGAGGCTGCTCCTCAAAGACCTTATTCTTATCCTCTAGATTTGAGAAGATGACCGTGAAGAAACCTTTTGCCCCCAACTTGACATCTACATGTCCTTTTGGTTTCCATTTCTGCTGTATCCATCTCATGAGGTTTTTCTCATTCGGCCAGTATCCTATGAACTTACAAATCAGAGCATAATCTCTCATATAGCTTCTATAATCTTCTAGTGAGTTTGATGGAATAACAAACCTGGGTCTGGTCGTCGCCCTTGGGAGACATTTGCTTGGTATGCCAGTTCTTCTTTGAGCTCCCTCAGCAGAGGATTCTCCTTCGTTCTTCCGTCCTTCCCCGTTCTGTCGTTCCTTTCGAGCTTCTCCTGTTATTACTTCTTTGTAGGAGGGGATCTCTCCCCCCCCATTCTCCGTTGCCATTATTTCCACTCAAAACTTTCTCCCGTGGGTTCTCCGCGGATTTGCTTTCGGATTAAAGAATGTTTGCAGTGGTCAGCCCGCTGGATATGACCCCCTGCACCCACTTGGTTCCTCCCTTTCCAGCGCTCGTCTGTGTCCTGACAGGGGTCTATCCTGCCCTGCCGTCAGAGTGCACCAGGGGCATCACCGAAACCCTAAAGCCGTTCCCTCCATCGCCAGAGCTCCCACACTCACAAGCTATTCAATCTAGTAGTCCATCCCCCCACAAAGTATGTTTTTTCAATGACTTACATGCATCAAATTATTTTCTTTCCCCCTACATGGATAAGGGATGACATATATATTTTTTTTCCTTGCATACATATTCAAATTTCTTGAATTTCTCTTGTTTTTTCTCTTGTTAGATTTTCCATTCAAAGCATTGGTTGTTTCCATTTCATTTTCTTTGACTATTTTCTTTATGCTGTTTATAGATATGGTGAGTACAATGTTGATTTTTCTCTCAAATATGGGCCTTTTGATAGGATTAACAAAGAAGCTAAGCCTATAAATTTTATGCTAATAAGACAATATGATGCACAACTATAAAAAAGTTGATATGTGACAGTAGTGATGGAGGTTTTCTATGTGGACTCGTTTTACACCTGGTATTACTGACATTGATGAGGTTGTAAACACTACTTTGCAAGAGTAACTACTTAGATCATACAGAATGAGATTTGGAGGATGGTCCAAGTTACTGAACAAGGCACAATCTTATCCTACGGTTTCCCGAGTGGCACATCTTAATTGTAATTGAACATTGGTAATTTGTATTCACTTTGTCTCTTGTAGAAGGCTTGATCTCAAATATTTTCTAAAAAAATTCCCCAATGCACTTCCAATGACCAAAGGAAACTAATAGCAATTGCTTTCAACATAGCTATAGGAACTATTTCAAACTTGATTTACATTCTTGGTGATTTCTTTGCAAAAATTGGATTGTTTTGTTCATCTTAACGATGTGCTTAGAGTTAAGACCCTTCCCAATCTCCCTTTACATGTTCCTTTTTTTGTTTATTCTCTATGGTACATGTTCACAAAGAAATGTATATCACTCTGATTAGCTCTTTTTCGAGCTTCTAGGCTTGTTATGTTCTATTGAATCTTATTAATTTTGAAGCATATGCAAACAACTCTTGCTTGGTCCCAGAAGTCAGCTCACTCACCATTCTACCACTTGTCTCACACATGCATCCCACTCGATATTCCTAGTAATGAATGACTAAGCCCATGGCCTTATCCGTTAATATTAACCATTAGTTGTCTTTCTCTTAGGACATGTAATATAATTTCAAGAAATTTTACTAAAAAACAATTTTTGAGGGATTCATTTTGGCATGGTTAAATATGCTCAGCCTATTGAACACTCCCAAGACTTTAAATGTCTAGGCTCTACCTGTTAATAGACCTCGACAAGGCTATATTTCCAATTGAATGACCTTCACCCACTGGTAAGCAAGTTTCACCTACAAAATGAATTAAAACTCATCTTGTGAGCACCGAAAAATTATTCAACCTTATGACTACATAACACTTGGAACTAAAGATTCATAACATTCAAGCTTGGCTGCTATAAACCGTTTCTATTTGTTTTTATTTTTTTTTCCCACATCCATGCTAACTTTACTGACATGTTAAGTCATGTAGCTCAACATTTTGGCACATCTCACTATATAGTACTGAATGTTGTGGTTTCAAAGGGCCTTCATAATATTACATAGTTGGCATGTATATTATTTCTTTTCATGACACCTAGTATGCATCACTTCGTGGGCATGTCACCCTTGATTAGCACATTGAACTTGGCTCCATTCCTTGCTATATTATATTTCAATGATTTAAAATTCATGTTTTTTTCTCACTAAGGACATGATCCATACACCACAAAAGAGAAGAACAAGGTTTCCCCCATCACCAAAGCATCATGTCTAATGTTATTCTTTGGCCCTAGTCAACACAATTTTAACATTCAAATACTTTTCCAATTACATAATGGAAGTTTGGTTTTACTCAATGCATACACCCAAGTGTTGTGGTCTATTCCCATGCTTGCAAGGCAATTCACATAGTCGTATTCAAGTTTTATAACTAATGTGTGTTATGCTCATTTCACCTGGTCTATAAAGTGACATCTATTTATAACACATGAAAGGGATTAAAATGTTGATATTGTATTTGCGGCCAAATAAATTTCCATCACAAATGCTGAGATACATATGTGTGTATAACAAAATGACTCCATGTCATACTTCCATTTTCTTCTCATTCCCAATCCCTTTCATAATTACCATTAAAGAAAATGCCATGTCATGTCTTCTCTCATCATATGTCTCCCAATCAAAAAAAAGTTTTGTATTAAAAATAAGCACCGGAAATCATGGAGGTAAAGAAAAAGAAAGTATTATTGTCTCCTTTACATGATTATGTCTATATGTTCCATTTACATTTCTATGGAATATATTTACTACATGCCTTGACATTTTTATGACCACGTTTTGCAAAAAAATGTGTCTTTCTTCTTGACACATCATATGCATGGTTTCATCTCATTGATCTTATTTACATGCATACACAATACCCTTTCCTTTTGCTATATAACTCCCTTGTTTATGAACAAAATATTCTAGAATTTGTGTGAGATATTATTTTAAATAGGCCTTATTTTGTTGATCATGTGTTTGATGGTTGCATAACACAATCATTTTGTTTATAGAACAATATGAGCCTTTTCAGCATAGGTTCAAGAGGGAATGGAAGGGGGATAGAATAAGGGAACTAATATGACATAGAGAGATAGTTGACATAAGAAGATGAGATTTTCTATGTAGATTCAAAGATATTTACCCAGTTAACTTTGACTAGTCATTTGTATCTTGGATTTCCCCCTCCTCCAACACCTTATGCATCTCAAAACATGTATTTTCCTCACTCAAGCATAGTATAATGTCCTCAAACTCGAGGCCCTCAACAGTGGCCGCTCCAGAACAATGGATGGGAAGTTAATCCCATTAGGTTAGCTTCAGGATTTTCTCATTGGACCACATTCTCTCATAACTTTTCACATCCGAAAATTGTTGCCAAGCAGATACCCTCTACTCTATCTCATGCTACATCACTTCATGCACAACAACCTCTTGATGGTAACGCACAATTGGTAGTATGAAAATTGCATGTACTTGTTATGCCTGTACACTCCCCTTGTGTGGCCACTTCCTCTCATACTCATTATAATATGCCTATAGTTGAAGGAGGATGGAGGAAGGAAATTTCCTTTATAGATATGTGTTGGGTGCAGGAAATACACTTAAGCAAACTCCTCAACACTTAAATTGTCAACCCGAGGGATCCGTAAACTTAGAGACAAAGCACAGACAATGCCAGAGATGGTATGAATATTTCTAATACAAATCCCTACTTTCTTTAGAGGAAATATTGCAGAATCAAACTAAAGAAGAGAAAAAGGCAACTTGAACCATCAAAATAATCTAAGACTGGAACAAGGAAGAATGCATTTGCAAAAGGGATTTAGAAATAAAGGGGCAATCACTCTATCTAACTATTGATTAACTACTGAGTGTGTGTTTTTCTTTTAGAGGAGACACTTAGCAGTCTCATCAGATGGGCCCTTCAAGCCTGCTTATGTAGAGATTTCCTTCTTGCACTATCACAGTCTGCTTGCACTAGTGCAGGAACAAAGATTTATGCAGAGGGTATAAATGGTGTCTTTACTAAGAGCATTTTACTTCCTACAAGGGCTTGAACTTTTTCAAGTTCAAAGCACTCAAATCCCATGGCAAGAAACTAGTTCTCGCACCAGATCAGAGCTTCTTGCACTTAACATTTAATTCTTAAAATAAGTGCTTAATTACTGCAAGTGTTATTATACTGTGAAATCAAATTGCACACATAGAAATGAATGTTTCCGATTTTGATAAAGTGTAGAAATAAACAAACAATCAATATAATTTATCCTATCTTTAATTATTTAATCAAAGAAAGAAAATTGACGGAAGTAAACTAGAAAGGCTTGCTACATCACACCAACGTGCACTAGTGCAGGTTCATTTCTCCTGCTTGGACCAGGCGGGCAAAACCAATCAAACAGAACTGCAAAAAAGGAATAGCACATCAGCGTGCACTGGTGCAGGTTTATTTCTCCTGCTTGGACCATGCGGGAAAACCAATCCGAAATCAGGTGTAGGGAAAGGAAATTTAAATACTTCACACAGTGGATCCGCTTTCACTCAGATAGGAATACATGTGCTTGAAATTAAATCACACTTGACAATATAAACATAAATTACAAGAAACAGAAAATAGGGTAAACGTGCTGGGTTCATTGGGCCCTAGCCAACTAGCTTGTTTCCCTTTCAAATAGAAACATTGCTTAGTACTTTATCAATTCATCAACTTTTAAACACAAAAATATGATTTATAAAACATGAGGTGGAGCTCCATTTCTATTAATTCACTGAGGCAAATACATGCGTGAATACATAGTCTAGCCCAGATTTGGGCGATAACAAAACACAACAACTTGTTACCACCTCTCTGGCTGTGTCTCTATTCTATACAAACTTCTATCAGAAAACTATCTTTTCCTATTTACATTCTTCATTATATAGATCTTTGGCCGAAGGCCAAAAATATTGTTTAACCAATTACATAACTAATATGCAGAATTTAGCTTCTCGACCTTCAAAATTAGACAGTTCAACAAAACTAGTCGTAGCTAATCTCCAGTTGTTCGTTCTTCATAAATTCAATCTTGGTTGCCTTTGGATTGACGTTGTTGTCGTTGTTGGAGCTCGGCTGCCTTTAGATCTATCTTGCTATCTGGCTGAAGCTACTCAAAACGAGGCGGTGATCAAGGAGTTTCAGATCTGCTACAAGGATTTGTTGTGCTAGAACTGGTTCAAGATCCGATCCTGCACTAGGATCAGTGGTCATGATAATCATTTGACTACCAAATAAATGCTGGAGATATAAATAAGTTACAAGAGTGATTATAAGCAAGAAATCATGTAATAAATAATTAATTAACGCTAAGTTAAGTTAAAAATATGAAATATAAAGTTCATACAAAATATGTCATCGTTTTTGGACTAGTGCAAGATGAGGGTGTATAAGAGAAGTAAAACAACGGTAAATGGTTATGATTTAGGAAGGGGAAAATGGAAAAACGAGAGCAAATTAGGGGGCTAACATCCTCCCATCCCTAAAATATTGTGTGTCCTCACACAATCCTTACCTCTACAAAAAACTTCAAAACTTTGAGCATTCTAGCTCAATCCTGCTTTGGCATACTTTCATCAGCCTGCAATGTTTTAAACTTCTTCTTTCTAATGTTCTTTAATTTCTTTGTCACCTTTTTAAGTCACCTGAAACATTTCACAGCTTAGTACTTCCAGACTTTAACTTCTCTTTTCTTTTTTTGGATATCCACCACCAATTCTCCTCTACTATGTTCTTTATCTTCCTGCGCTTTAGCTATAAGTTGTTCTAAGATCTGCACTTGAAGCTCTAGTTCAACTACCCAAGCAGCAGGAGTTACCAAATCTTTCTCCTTTTCTATTTCGCAGGGGCTGCGTCTTCCTCGGGGACCTCAATATCCGTCATGATTACATCAAGAAACTCTTCTTCCTCCTCTTTTTCTTCTTCTTCTGGTTCTTCCTCCTCTGGTTCTTCTTCTCCTACCTCTCCTTCTTCTACTTCTTCTTCTATGGGTTTTGCCTCTTCTTCTTCATATTCTTCTCCTCTTTCTTCTTCTTCTTCTTCTGCTTCTTCATCGTCTGGTTCTTTGCCTCCTGTCTCTTCTTCTTCTATTTCTTCGTTTTCTACTTCCTTTTCCGGTTCTTCTTCTCGCACTGGTGCTTCTTCTTGTACTGGTGCAGGAGGGGATTCAATGCCCTGTGGGGACTGTGGTTCTTTGCCTGCATCAGATAATTTATTATTTTTCCGAGGCTTTTTAATGAAATCAGCCAATAGAGCATCATCTTCGACCTCTGCAAATTTTGTTGCATCCGCAAGGACTGATAGATTGCCATTTTCGGGGGTCTGTGTCTGTACTAGTGGCGTAGAAGGAGTCTCTTCAACTAGTGCGCTAGCTGTCTCCTTATTTGAATATGGGGCCTTTTGTGCTTTTTCAAATCATTTCCTTTTTGCAGTGGTGCAAGAAGGACTCCCCTTTTCATTTTTACTTGGGCCCTTGCTTGTGTTGGTGGGGTCCTCTGTCTCATTTCCAACAATTGTCTTTTTGTGCAACTATTTTAACAGTGCCTCCCATGTAATACCTTTAACTTCTACCTGTTTCAGGACCAAAATTTTTATCAAGCCATCGTGATATAGCTTTGTGTCGGTCTGGTCTGCCCGTCCGTCCTGCACATTTTTAGCTATTTTTCCAAGCGCTTAAGCAGAAAATAGGGGAAATTCATCCTCCACCGAATGTGCCAGTTGGCTTCAAAATACTGCAACATCCTGAAATGATTTACCAAAGTGCGGGTGTATCTTCCCTCACAGGTTACAAACTTCTATAGGATGAAAAGGAGGTCTTTCCACTGTCCTAGCAGGGCACTGCGCTGAACTCCTACCTTCCACTCTACCTCTATATTCTTGTCGACAATGAAATGCTACCATTGCTTCCTTTCTAGCTTCTGATTTTTAAACCACTGTTCACCAGTGTTCTCCAAGCCTGTCGCTGCTGCTATAAATTCTTCTGTGACTTTAAATTTGAGAGGCCCAATTTTCACTCGGTCATTTCTGAAACTCCTGGCAAACTATAAAGCCACTTCTTTGTCGTGCCCATCAAACTTCTACAAGAACTAAAGAAGGACTGAGTCTCTCAATAGTGCAAGACTATTGTGATACTCGCAGTCTGCTCTACCCTACTAAGAAATGAGGGTTCGTTCCAAACAGGTGGCATCGCTGCTTAACAACTATGAATAGTTGAAAATTTTACATGCAATATAGGGTAAATCAGTTCTTATAAATAGAGATCCAACTATCCACCATCCCTTCCATCTTATCACTTGTTCATTCATCGTAGATGCATGGAAACTTTGAGATCAGGCTGGATTAGTACTTGCGGCGGCGTTTGAATAGCTAGGTGAGGTAATCATTATGAGTGAAGGACATCTAGGATTATGGTGGAGAGGGGCAATTATGTCCAAGAAATGGTTAAAACATTTCCGCATTCCCTCATAATTCAAGAAAAGAACTTGGCATTCATTAAAAAATGATCATGACTTCTAACTTAAAAACTCCTTGTATTTTAAATAATTTTCTCCTAGTTAGTATGATAGCATAAGTACTCATCGGCTAAGTGAAAGGAATTCATATAAATTTTCATGATGACCACATTCTTATGCCATATGCTATGAAAAGAATAACTTGTACTATGTTTCTAACAGGGTGCATGCTTGCATTGATCTGCTTGCACCGCTTAAATTATACTATTCTGCTAGTACCATTTTTCTTGCTTTATCACATAGGACAACATTCTTGCACTAGTGCAAGCATAATATCTAAAAATAGATAATTGAAATAAAATATAGGCTGGACTTCCACATGACTTCCTCAACTTATACTGGAAATTTGCTTCGCCCTTCCTTGATACTTCAGAGCATATCCTTTTGCTCTTTGTGTGCGAGATCCTGCAATAAATTCATGAGGGAATAAAGGAGTGGGAAAAGGGAAATTTCATAATGGGAAGGAATTATATTACAGGGATTCTAGGAATAGTACCAAAAGAAGGAATAAGCAGAAGTGGGATAGGGAAAAAATTTCAAGGGTAAGTGGGATTTCTTTGAAGCGGACAGGGTAAATTTAGAAGAATGTGGGAAGATTAATCATTCTGGGATTGAAGAAGAAAACTAAGGGAATATTACGGATGTGGAATATGAATAAATGCAAAAAGATTTCTGGAAGGTCTACCTGCACTAGTGCAAGAAAAAATAACAACAACAAAAATTAAGCGTTACTTGAGTAAAAATATCCATGCTAATTACCCCAATTGTATAAAGGTTGGTTCTACTGAACCTGCTTTTACTTGGTGGTCGCTAGCATATCTAAATATCAAGCAACATTTTCCTTTTATTAGAAATTTTTTATCTTCCAGCCAGGAAGATGGTTTTCAAGTTGATCCTTCTGCAATCATGTCAGCGAACTGATTTATATAATTACAGGAAAATATTTTTTTTTTTTACTTTTTTCTTATTTTTTTATTTTTAAGAAGAAGGAGAATTCATTTTTTCAAAAGGTTGGTATTGCCATTCACCACTACCATCCCAAATTGTTGTTGGACTTGTTGTGTAAAATATTTCCTGGTAGGTGGCTGATAATACTTATTTAACATGTGTCCATTTACCAAGAATAGTGAATTTTGTCCATCAATAGTTTTAACTTCTATTACTCCATTCTCAAATACTGGGATCACTTTATAATGTCCCATCCAACATGTATGGAATTTCCCTTTAAAGATTTTAAATCTTGAATCATAAAGGAGCACCCAATCACCTAGTTGGAATTGCTTTTTTTGAATAGACTTGTCATGCCACCTTTTACGTTGTTGCTGAATTAGTATGTGTTGTTGAACAACATCCCTACAAAATTCATCTAACTCATTTAATTGGAGAAGATGCTATTGTTGTGCCTCAGAGAGATCTAGTCCTAACTGAATTGCAATTCTAAAAGTTTTAATCTGGAATTCAATTGGTAATAGAACCTATTTGCCATATACCAGCTCATATGATGAATGTCCCGTGCTATTTCTCCAAGTGGTTCTATATGCCCACAAAGCCTCTGGTAGTCTTTCAACCCAGTCCTTCCGATGCATATTTACTGTCTTTGTAAGAATGGAATCGATCACTTTGTTTGTGGATTCCACCTAGCCATTTTCTTGTGGGTGATACGGCCTGGCTTTCTTGTGCTAGATCTTATATTGCTCCATCACACCCTATAACAGATTAGAAATAAACTGCGGACCGTTATCAAAAAGAATTTCTCTAGGTACACCAAATCTAGTAAAGATTTCAGTAAAAAGAAAATCAACAACACATTTTTCCGTAGAAAAAGAAACAACTTTAGCTTCTACGCATTTCATAACAAAATCTGTACAAACCAAGATATGCATTTTACTTAATGATGCTGGATTTATTGGCCCTATAAAATCCATAGCCCATTTTTCAAATGGCTCAATCATAACTTGGGGGCATAAAGACATTTCATTGCTTTGATTAGGCTGGCCCATTCGTTGACAGCTATCACAATGCCTGACATCCTGTTTGGCATCCTTAAACAAGGAAGGCCAAAAGTAACTAGCACACAATACTTTATATGCAGTCCACTTATCAGCGAAGTGGCCTCCACAAGGTTCATCATGAGCAGATTTCAATATGTCAAAAACTTCCTCCTCTCTTACACACCTACAGATAATCAGATCTGGACCAGTGTAAAAGAGATCTCCTTGAATCCAGGAATATGCAGCACTTTTCTGAACAATACTCCGCATTTCACGAGCAAACAAGTGGGGTAGTGTTTTCCTAGTAACCAAGTAATTAGCAATGTCAGAAAACAATGGGGAATATGTTGAAATAGCAAAAATATGTTCATCCGGAAAATCATCGTTAAGAGGAGTTGCTTCACCAGGATTATCTAATCTAGAAAGAAAATCTACTACAACATTAGATTTTCCTTGTCTATCAACAATAATAATATTAAATTCCTGCAACAATAGTAACCACCTAGTCACTCTACCACTAGTTAATGGCTTGTTCATCAAATATTTGATCGTGGAATGATTAGTATGTACAAATACTTCATATCCTATAATATAGTGTCAAAAATTACAGCTAAAAACTCTTTCTTTGTAACTCTATAATTTAATTCAGTGGGAGACAAATTCTTACTAATATAATAAATAGCATAGGAATGCTTATTTTCCTCTTGTCCTAAAGCTACTCCAATAGCCAAATCTGAAGCATCAGAGGAAATGTGAAAAGGCAGAGACCAGTTAGGACCTCTTAAAACTAGTGCATGTACTAATTTTTTCTTCATGTTTCAAAAGACTATTGACAAGCTGTGGTCCAAGAAAATTCACTATCCTTAGCTAGAAGTTGGAAAAGAGGGGCAACTATCTTAGAAAAATTTTCAATGAATCTCCTATAGTAACCAGCATGTCCTAAAAAACCTCTTACTTCCCTTTGAGTTTTGGGTGTAGGAAGATGCAAAATGATTTCGATGATTTCAATCTTTGCATGGTCCTCATGGTACATAACTTGCGTTATAGTCCTAAATAGGCTAGAAAAAGGGGGTGTAAAAAGATTAATTTCAACCAAAATCATGGTAATATCATTTGAGCTGATGAGGGGGGATTTTCAATTATAACACCACTACAATGCACAAATCATCTATGTTTTTTCTCTCCTTATCCTTCTCAACTATTTTTCTCATAGATTGAGCAAAATGCACTAAAAAATAATCGCAGCCTATTTTCCTCCTAGTGACCCAGCTATAACACGACCCAATGGCCTACTATTGGTTAGACTCTTAACTATAGTTACAATATGGACTCTTATAGAGTCTTCTATATCATGGTCACATGGTTAGCCCCTTTTTTGCGAGTAGTATGTTTTATGTGGCATCCTCGTGAATTATGTTGGATAAAATAGGAAGGTCAATTTTTTAGCGGAATAACTTTGCATATGAACTCCAATTGAGGAAATTTTTGCTCCATTGGAAAGGTATCTATGTTTTGAATAATATAAAAAGGTACACCACTAAAGAAAACAAAAATTAGCCCAAAAAATGTCATTTTATGCCAAAAAATTCTCCCAAAATGTTTTGAATATCCCAATTTTCCAAATTCGGTCCCACTGGTAAAAAAAAGTCCTGGGGAGTTGATTCCTCCACTTTTTCCACTCTAAAGTATCAAGATGGATGAAAAACAATATAATGGTCCAATTCAGATCACACCTCCTCATTTTAGAAGGCTTTTGGTCTCCATAATCTTCTAGTAAATGGAGGATGTGTTTCCTCTACCTTCTCTTCAGTATATCATTTAGCTTTTCCTAGAAGATGTCCTTCAATCCCACTTTTCAAAAGGCCATTTTGGACCTATCTTGTAGCTCTTAACCTCTTCTACAAAATGTTATCCTCTATTGATCCTCTATCAACTCTACCTAAGCATCCAGTGCCAAATCCTCTACAAAAGGTAAGACTTGTTCCTCTTCGTGATCTAGCATGGAAGGATCATAAAGTTTTAGATTGTCTACATTAACAAATGAGTAAATGCACATGTATGGGGGTATATTTAGTCTATTGGTGCTATCTCCCACCTTTTGTAGTATCTCAAAGGAAGCATACGACAAAGCCTTGATTTTCTTAGTAGGACCTTGAAGCCTCTCCTTGTTCCACTATAACTATTAGGGGAATTTCGAGGTAAAAATGGCCCACAAAACAAAATATGTACTAATATAATTAACTTTAAAAGAACTAATAGGATTCAAGATCATGATGTCATCCCCAAGGGAAAATATTTTGGAGGGAAAAGAAGAAAAAAAAAAAAAATTGTATTTTTGGTTTATCTCCTTATAGGCTTACTCAAATGTCAAGTGTATTCCACATCCAACGTGTATTCACTCTATATACTTATGAGTAGCTCCACATCAAATAAAATTAAAAAATATGTGGAAAAAACATGTTCAACATTATTTTTTTCATGTATTTTCATTTTTTTCCAATGTAGTTCTACTCAAAAGTATGCAAAACGGATACTCATTGGATGTAGAATTTAATTCCTCACCAATGGGTGTCTACACTTCACATTTGAGTAAGACTATAAGGAGAAAAGAAAAAAATACAATAAAAAAGGTAGTTTCCCTTTTTTATTTAAAAAATCACAATTATTATTTTATTATTTTAACTATTATTTTATTTTTTCCCTTAGGAGTCTCATTTTAGACGTCAAAATTCCACTAATTCATACTCTATCTCCCACCTTAAATGACTTCTCTATTTTTTGTTCATCATGCTCGACCTTATATCTTTCTTGTGATTCCTCTAGCATCTCGTGTACCTATATATGGATTTGCCTTATATTCTCAACAAATTATGCAGCCCTCAAGGCATCCCCTATAACATCCTCCCTCATTCCTCTTCGTTTACCATATGAAATATCCAAAGGAAAAGGTGGGAAATATCTATAACAAGTTTATTATAAGAATGGTTTATTATGAGAGTGCTAAATATAAACCGAATTTTCATCCTAGGCCTTAGAATAATTCTGATTGTAACCCCTCAAAAGCTACACCAAAGTCCTGTTGACTAATTTTGTCTGCCCATCTGTCTATGGATGGAAGGTTCTAAACCTCTTTAAATTTGTGCCCATTTTCTCTCACAATGAATTCCAAAATGCACTAAGAAATCTTGTGTTCCTATCTGAAGTGATCATCCTACATCTCTCAAAGTGCACCCAAACATGTCTAAATAATAAGTTCATTGTTCATTCCTAGTAATGGTATCTTTCTAAACCTATCAACTACCACAAATAAGTAGTCATGTCCCTTCTTGGTTGTTGGTAAACCTCCCACAAAGTCCATGGAAATTCTTTCCCAAGGACGAGTGGGTACAGGTAGGGGATGATATAGACCTTGTTTCATGTTACTAGGCTTGCTAGTATGCTAAATCATGCATATTCTTATGAACCTATCTACCCATTCTTGTTTCTTGGGAAAATACACATACCTATGCAAGTTGGCTATTTACATCAAAGTTCCCTACAACCTTGGAGGTATCATCCTCTCTAATCAACTATACGCACTCATCTTAGGAGCACATAACTTATCCAACTTATAGAGTAACCCATCCATTAGATGGTAGTCTCACAATCATGCAAATGACTCTAGCTCTGTAACTACTGAAACACCTCCTTAAAATACTCATCGTCTGAATATGCCTCTCTATATGCATCATGGGTGAATGGCTAGATGTGCATCATAGTTCCCAAAGTTGTGATCATTGGTGTGGGTGGATTTGAAAGCATGTCATCCAACTTGTTTGTGCTACCCTTGTTATACTTGATCACAAAATGAAACTGTTGTAGAAACCCCATCCACTTGTAATGCTTGTTCTATTGTAGTTTACTCTGGTCTTATAAGTTCTATAGCGGCTAATGATTTGTGTGGATTACTATCTCCTTTCCCATTAGATAGTTTTTCCACTTATTCATAGCTTGCACCAGGGCATAAATCTCCTTGTCATAGCTAGGAAAGTTAAGAAAAATATCATTAAATACTTTAGAATGAAAACATACAAGCATTCCTCCCTGCATCAAGGAAGCTCCCATAGCATACCCACTCACACCGATCTTCACTTTGAAAGTTTTCCATATGTTTGGTAATGCTAGAAACCGTGTTTGGATTAACTTCTTCTTTAGCTCCTCAATGGATCTTTATTGAGCCTTTCCCCACTAGAAACACTTTACACTTTCTATTATGGAGTGGAGTGGTGTTTCTGCCACTAAAAATGAGGTTATGAATTTCCTCAGGTATTGTGCTCCCCCAAATCCTAACCTCAGAAACATTAATAACCATCGACCATTTCATCATGGCTCCATCTTGGTAGGATCCCATTTCATCTCTCCTCCACCTATCACATACCCCAAATTGACCAAATATTGTTATGAAAGCTCACACTTCTTGAGATTTTCTAGTAGAGAGTGCTTCTTTAATGTCTCCAACACCTGTGACAAATGTGAGAAGTGCTCCTTCTAGGTAGGATTGTATACCAGTATATCATCAAAATAGACAATAACAAATGAATATATAAAAGGGTGCAATATATCATCAGGGAAAATTTTAGGAATGGAAATTTATCTTAAAGTTTAAGAACCTTGGCGAATCCCACTAGTCCATAATATGAATTCTATAAAATGTTTGGAGATATTTTTGTAAAAATATTCAAATTTATAATATTTTTATATGGTCTATATATAATATTTTAGCCATTTTTATGGTAAAATAATTTCATTCTATAAAATTTGGGTGAATTTACAAAAAAATAGAAATTATAGAATCTTTTTTTTGGAAAAAGTATAGAAAAATGGCCCATGGGCAAATATTAGCCCCTAAAGTTTTCCCTATATATCATTCATTAACCTCATAAACATATCTGGTGCATTGCATAGGCCAAATGGCATGAATAAGCACTCATACAAATCTTACATGGTTTTGAAGGTAGCCTTTCAGGTACCTTCTTCTGACTCGAACCTAGTGATATCCAAACTTTAAGTCCAACTTGGTGAAGTATTTTTCTTACTACAACTGATCCAACAGATCATCTATTATAGGAAAAGGGTACTTGTTTTTTAGTGTAATTTTTTCCAGTGCCATGTAATATATACACATTCACCAAGTCCCATCCTTATTTGGGCACAATAATAATGGATGACCCATATGGTGCACTGCATAAGATAAATGTCATTGTTAGAGTCGGTCTGGTCATCCCTCTGTCAGAGATCAAAACTATTTTTGCATTTCATGTTTAGGTGTCCCATCTCACTTGAGCAATTGCATTCCGTTAGGAGAATGCCATAAATCTAATGGAAGGACTTTTTCATTCACTACCACTGCTGCTTTGCACTTCTGGCTCAAGTCTGTCAATCAAAATCAAGTTTTAAAAGTTATTTGCAGTCCTGTTTTAATTTCTAGGTCATCACAATCATTTTAGTCATTAGGTCTAGGGTTAGTCAAGCTGTGTCTTCACAAGGTCTAATAAAGCCAGCAGGCCAGAGGGAGGTTCTTGATAAGTTGTTATTTCAAAGATTTTTATCGTCATATGGATGGATTATGACTTTTCTTCAAAACTCTCTTTTGAAGACAAGTCGACATTTCGTTTTTTGTAATAATTTTCCAAAATTTTCAGTTCTTGAATTCTTCAGGCGTAGACCCGGTCTCCTTTTCCAAATCCCATGTCAGCTATTCCTACAAAACTTTGCCAAGAAATTCATCATTTCAACCAAAAAATCAAGGAGGAAGCAAAAAGTCAGAGTTCTATTAATTGTCAAAAAGTGCCAAATTCAAAACATTACAAAAATGGGTTTTGAAGAACCAAAAATCAAATCAATCTCTTTATAAGCTTTTTCCATGAAGGTGAATGTCATTCTGAATGCCAAGGTTGAAGAAAAGCATTTCAAAGCGAATAGGGTGAGCAGTGCATGTTTTGGAGAGCAATTGTTTGCAGCTAGCCGGCGCAGTGCACAGAACAGGTGGCGTGGCGCACTGGAAGCTTGCGGCGCACTGGGAGTTTCTACTTAGTGTTATTCTGAATGGGCATAGCGCACTGAATTCTTGGTGCAGCGCACACAGCCCAAATCCCCAAATTGTTTCAAATTTGTCCAAATTGCTCATTCCTTGTGTGAATTTTCCAGGTAGGCCCTTCTTCATGATGTTGCATCAAATTTTGTGATAAGTGGTGGTGGTTTATGGTTGATAAAGCTTGAAACAAAAATTCAAACTCTACGTCTAAAGTGCCTTCAAAGGAAGTTTGTTGTGGGTTCTTAAATCTTTGATTTGTCACCAAGGACTCTCCTCCTTCCCCATTTCTCCCTTGTTTCATCATTTCCTACCCCTCCCCCACTAAGCTCATCAATCTTACATTTTCTTTCCTACATTCAAATCCCAAAACCCCAAAACCCTAGCCCTTATAAAAATCTCCCAACCTTATACAACAATCCAAAACCCTAAACCCTATTCCCATACATAAAATCCCCCTCCTCTCCCTAATAACATTTATTTCAATATTCCCTAATCCCCTACTGTTTTCCCCTTCCTAACATTCCCTGATTGCATTTGTTTTTTCCCCTTGGTGGTAGAATCCAACTATTGCATTACAACAAAGCAGTTTCATACATTATTGAAGAGCAGTCCAAGCACATTTCATATACAACAGCATCTTTTCTTCAAGGTATTTTCTACAGCAGTCATGGCATCTGAGCATTCATCGGACTATGAGATAGAAACCCAAAGCGACTCACCCTTGGAAGAACAGGCACCCTGGAGGCCTCATAAAGGTGGCAGACATGTTAGGGAAGAACCAACCACCCTCACAGAATTGCAGGCCTGGCCTCTTGCTATGCAGTGTTTTCAGCATCAGTCATGCTATGAGTTTTGTCAAAAGGTGGCTAGTGTCCAATTTCATCATGAGCTAGCTCGTCTGTTCATGCTACACTTACATGGAGATCAAGCTACCTTAGCCGATGTCACCTTCACACTTACTCCAGAATCTGTCTCATTAGCAACCGGTATACCGAACATTGGTGAACCATGGCACAAGAAATAGAAGATTGACCGATAGCATTATGAGCCATACATTAAAACCAGTTTCTTGAGGCAGCTCAAGAGAGTGTTCCCGTTTCGATATTTGAAAGATGAATATGCTCCACTAATGAGATTGATTATGAAATATTTCAGCTGTGAGGGACGGTTCTCTCGTCTTTATGCTTATCACATCAAGTTGCTGATGCATTTCACCAGGGTACGGATGATGAACATTCTGTATTTCATTTTCCAGAACATCAAGAGGATGCTCACCTTTATACAGCATAAAACCCCTCAGGAGCAACTTAACAGTGTCTATCATTTCGCTCTTATTAAGATTTTGGTGGTTCATCAGCTTAGACTATAGGGCATCACTTGGGATGATTTCATGTCTCGTGACTTCTTCAGAGCTTCACGAGGAATACCAGAGGTTAATCATGAAGGTGGACCTTCTCATCAAAGCTCCATGAGACCATTAGTGTGCCGGTATTCATCACATATTAGAGAGGCACTAGACATTTGTTTGCAGCAGCAAAATGAGTGTTATCTCCACCCGGGGTGGAATGGGCCTCGTTTCCGACATCAGCACCATAGGTATAGGACAAAGGCAAGAGGCCAATGGAGGAGGAGGGGCCATCAAGTGAACGAGAGACCAACTTCATTCTCCTTCATGATGATGATACAGATATGGGTCCACAAAGCGCCAAACTTAGAGAGATCACCCAGGAGCAGCAAACAGAGATCGAAGCCTTATCCCTTGACTTGGAGAGGGCTAAGTGGACCATGAAATACTTGGAGCAGAGGAAAAAATAGCTTGAGGATCAGCAAGCAATCATGGAGCTACAAAACATTCGTGAGCATCGCCAAGCTACACAAAGGAGAAGAGTTGAGCTCACGTCTTTGGAGCAAGAAATTAAAGAGGATCGGGAGGCCAATCTCGAGAGAGTTAACATGCACTTAGAGAGGATATTGGAAAAGGCCGAAAAATACCATGCACTGCTAAGACACATGGCTTTCCACTATATGGCGTGAAACAAGGTGTGCAAGGCCTGAATCAAGAATTTGAAGGCCAAATTGAGAAAGGCAATAAAGAAGCAAAAGAGGCAAAGGGAGCTCGATCGTCTGCAGATATTGGCCGAAGCCTATTTAGCCCAGCATAAAACTTGATAAGGAATCTCCAACCCAAAGTTCAAGAAATTTGGGGCATTTTTGGTATTTTTGCAATTTTTTGTCCAAAAAACAGGGTTTTTCTCCCTGTGCGCCGTGCCACTTGGCGCGCGCTTATGATAGGAGGCTCTAAATGCAAAAACGTTTATATTTTTGGATTTTCCATGAAACATCATGACTTCCGGTTCATGGCCAAGAATTTTGGGGAAGTTTTGAGTCCTCAGGAGGTCAAAAACACCCTAAAAATGACCTCTCTGCCCCTAATTTCACACACAGGAAGAAGTCTTGGGAGATTGCAGTTTTGGAGGGGCAAATGGGCACCAAATTTAAAAATTCCACTTGGGTTGAAAGGTAGATAGGCAGGGCTTTCCAAAAAGCACACTTGGGCTCAATTTGGACTTTATAAAGTGCCTCAAAGTCAGCATCAAAGTGGCGCGATGCACAGAGAAATTGGTGCACCGCACAGAGGTTTTTTGCCCAATTTTTCACCTTCTAGTTCAGAAATTCAACCAGTTTGACTAGTTTTGCTTTATGATGTTATTTTTGACCTATCTTGATGTAATTGGATGAACATTATGTAATTTTGGCACTTAGTTACTTTTTCTAGAGGATTCATTCAACAAAAAGTGAAAATTTAATGAATGAATCAGTTTCCTACCTTATAGAGGCAAGTTGTTTTGATTGCGTAGATTTTATTGCTTTGTTTAGAATTGGTTGAAACAGCTCCTAGAATGATGAGCTCGACCCCTAGAGGCAAGGGAATGGGTTGGGCTAGTCTATATCATGTATTTTCTAAGTCATTTTCAAGGTTGAACTCTTGGGAAAAGCGTGGCACTCTATTGTACATTCTATCTCTGCATTTTTGGCTAACGAAAGACCAGGGTTTTGCAACACTATTTGGGATCCATGTGGCTTTATGTTTTGATGGTGTGTTTCTCTGAGTAATTGTAATTTCATTAGTGTTATGTGTATCATTTTCTTGCCTCTTCTTCTGAATTTGAACAAATGAGTGATTAAGGTAGAATTCATAACTGCTATGCTCTGCCTTTGAATTTGTTTAAATTTTCATGTTTTCATCTGTTTAAGGAGAATTCTTGAAACTCTCTTTCTCTCCTTAGCTCCTCACCGGTCTGATCTATCCATCTCACTCACTTTAAAGCATCAAAACGATTTCCTTCCTTGCCCCAATCAGAACTCTGCAGAAACTGTCCCTCATCCCTTGACCCAAATTTGCCTTTCCCATTTTTTCAACAAAACCCCCAAAAACTCAAATCAAATCCTTTGCACTTAATACCTAGCCTAAAATCAGTTGCTAAATTAGTCATCTCCAGCCCCATTAAGTATCTCTCGCTGAGATTTACCCGGAGATAGCCCTCTCCTGTCCTCGTAGGGCTAGCTACGACGCTGAGCGTGGTTTGATGTGGACCTAGAACCTTGTCTTTTCAGCCTGAGACAAATCTAGGCTCTAACATAGTGGCGACCACACTGGGGAGAAAATGGTTTTCTTGTTGATTTCATTGGTTTTCTAAGCTACAGATGGAGCCTGAAGTTATGCCAGGTAGCCTTCGAAACACTTTTGCTTTGCATTAGCACAAGTAGATAAATACTGCTTCAATCAATCTCCGGTCTAGCTTGTAATCGGGACACTTGATCTGTAAATCACCCCAGTATATTTGAGAATTCTAAGCTTTGGATGATAAGTTTAGAATCTTAAAGGCTGAATAAGTCATCTATGTCCCTTTAATTTCATGAAAATAACACGATGGCTTCAAAGAGATATACCAGAGCTAATCCAGATCCAAATCCTCCTCCTTTCTACGACAATCCTAATCTGATTTCAAGAATTGTTCGCCAAGAAAGCTCCGTCACTTCCATGTTTAAATCTCGTTCATGTCCCACAATTTTTGAGTATCTTGAAGAGCTTGATTTTGATGAAAAGTTTGAATTGTCATTATTTGAAACCAAATCCGAAAGTACTCTTGGTTCTATAGTTCTAAATCCTGATTTTGCTGCAGCTATCGAAGTTGAAAGAAATAATAAATCAATTGAGAATTTTATCTTGAGGCACCTTCAAAGAGAAATTCACATTTCAAATATTGGTGATTTCCTAGAAGCTGCATCTGCAACCCTCAGATCTTCTGTAACGGAATCTGCTTCGAAAATCCCTACAGAACCACCGTTCATTCCCACCCTTCCCCCGCAGCCTAACATTGTTGAGCAAAAATCTGCTATAAATTCACCCCCATCTACTCCTTCTACACCCAAAATTGCTTCACCTCCGCATACGCCTCACACATCAGCTGCACCCTCTCCTCCAACATCCCCCAGACCAAATCCACCAAGTGCAATGGCTACTCGGTTTGCACCTCTTACGCTGCCTCAAGTTTTGAATGACATGCATGCAGATTATCAAAGCAAAATTCCTTTATTTGATGGTACGCCTCAGGGTATCACAGCTCAGCAACATGTGGACAAAATGACGGATTTCTTCGATCTCCATGAGATCGATGCAAAAAATGTGACCATGAGGTTATTCGTGTAGACTTTCGGTGGCGAGGTAAGAAAATGGTTCAGAGCTTTGTCGGCCAGAAGTATTCCTATATTAGAAGAGCTTAAAAGACAATTTTTGGAACGCTGGGAAGTAAAGAAAGATCCTCTGCAAATCACTTCTAAATATACCAAGATCAAGTGAAATGCTGGTGAGTCCGTTCAAGACTATTATATCAGATTCAATGATGTTTATAATGCAATTCCTGATGATTTAAAGCCAACTAGAAGATCAGCTTTGCTTAAGTTCCCGAATGGTTTTGATCCATACATGGCTTATCAATTAAGGGAGAGAGATCCAGCTACCTTAGAAGAGATGCAGAAAATTTCCGTTAGTGTAGAGGCAAATTTGAATGACAAGAGAGCTAGATTGAAAGTAGAGAAGAAAGTCTCAATAAAAGAAGAAGCCTCTACCTCAGATCAAGTGCTCCACAAGGTAGAAAATATGATTGAAATATTAACACTTGATAAGCCTAAACCGCAGATTCGGAATCCCAATTTTTGTGGCCAGCAGCAGCCACAATTCAGGATCAAAGAGCGTGAGCAACGAGCACAAGAAACGGCATCACAACAGCAGCAAGTAAAGACACCTCTTCAGTAGAATTTTGTTGGCCCCGAATCTGATGATGAAGACCATGTAATAGGAGAAGAAAACCACTTCTTTACTCCTGATGATATGCCCACATTTATCACTGAAGATGATGAATATGCAGAAATTTCAACTGTACAACATTATGCAGATTTTATCTTGTCGAATGACACAGCTCTTGAAGAGGAGTTGGATGAGTATCAAAGAGGGTATATGTATGCCTTGTCTGCCCAGCGGCATTAGTATTCATTAAGAAACAGAAATGTCCCCATCAATCCTATCGAAAAGAGAAAGGAAGGTCCAGCATCTAAGAATGAGCCACCGGTTGCACCAAATAAAGGCAAAGAAGTTGTTGATCCTATGCCTAACAAATCTCCATCAGAAAATGAACGAGTCAATCAGCCCATTGTACCAAAAGATAAAGCTGAGAAGAAAGAGGTTCCAGCCAAAGAGGTAGAGAAGACTTCCACTTTTAGTTTAGAAAATGAAATTTCTAAATTGAAGGTATCTATTCCCTTGACAGAGCTGATGAGGAACAGCAATTATATAGGTCAGGTTTCCAAAATTCTGAATTTTGATCCATTGGCTGATATGGTGAGTGTGTAAGATAATAAACTTGAACTGATTTTTGGACCAGCATTGAATGGCAAGTCTCCAGATAGTGATGTGCCTCCTTTTTATATCAGTTTGAGAGTACATGAGTTTGTGTTGCATAATGCTATGTTCTATTCCGGTGCCTCCCACAAATTTATGCCAAAAGCTATCATGGAGAAGTTGGGTTTGGACATCATAAGGAAGTATCATGATCTGTATTCATTTGATTCCAGCATGGTGAGATGTATTGGGCTTATTAAAGACTTGGTGGTCAGTTTGGATCAGATTTCGGCTAAGAATATTTTGATGGATGTTATTGTAGCAGACATTCCTCCCCGATTCGGTATGCTTCTTTCAAGGTCTTGGGCAGTAAAGATCAAAGGAACTATGCAGCTTGATTTCTCCTATGCTATGATTCCAGTGTTTGGCCAAATGAGAAAATTGTATCGTGAAAAGAAAATGAAATACATGATTACAAGCAAGGAGAAACCAATCAATCATCCAATTAATTATGTACATATAGATCTAGAGTCTTTTGTTTTGTATTCAGATAGTTTCAATGATATAGATAGTCAGTTAGTTGTAGCAGATGATATTCCAGAAATAGCAGAAAATTTCAGACAAGTTTTGAAGAGAGAAGGACAAGAACATGGAAATACCATTCAGCAATCAGAAAAAGATGATGGATAGCAAGCAGAAAAAACAGAGGAAAAAGAGTTTCAACACTTAGAAGAAGAGGAAGATGGCCTGTGGACCATGGATTTTGATGGCGTAGTGGGACATGATGGTGCTGGAATTGGAATTTGGGTACGCAGTCATTTTTCTGCTCCAAACAAAGTGCCGAGTAATGTGCGGGTATGTTCTTATAAACTTGCTTTTGATTGCTCAAACAATGAAGCTGAGTATGAGGCTTTGATTGCTGGCCTAAAGATCCTAAGAAAGTTGAATGCTAAGAGGATTGTTGTATATGGCAACTCTGAATTGGTGATTAAGCAAGTTAAAGGCGAATATCAAGCAAAGCATCCTCGGATGCGGGCATACCGGAATGTTGTTCTAGACATTTTGAAGCTATTTTCATATTATACTTTGACGTGTGTGCCTCATATTCAAAATAGTATTGTTGATGCACTTGCTAAGGCATCAAGTAATTTGAAGTTTCCTATGAACTCAAGCAATAAATTTGAAATTCATGTGAAGCATCGTCCGACTGTCCCGGACAATCAGAGATATTGGAAAGTTTTTCAAGATGATGAGGAGATTAATGATTTTCTGCAAAACAAAGGTAAATTCAAAGATACCTCAATTGATGTAGAACATGATAATGGTAAAGATGATGTGCAGATCAATCAAATGGAAGTGTTGCAGCTTAAGGATAATGTGATTCCTAAAGGCTTGATACCTTTAGAAGAACTCTTTGATCATGATGACATAGCCCACAAACCAACATTGCAGCCAACAGAAAAGGGAGTTGAATATGTGAATATTGGAACAGCCGAGCATCCGAAGATGGTAAAGCTGTTCAAAGCATTGCCACCAAAGGTAAAGGCCAAATATATCAGTTTTTTGTCATCTTTTGCCGATGTGTTTGCTTGGGACTATTCTGATTTGAAGACATATGACACCAATATAATTCAACACACAATTCCTATTAAGTCTAATCAAAAACCTTTTAGACAAAAGTTAAGAAGGCTTAATCCAAAATTGCTGCCATCAATTGAGAAGGAATTTAATAGGTTGTACAAATTAGGAATCATTGTTCCCATCCATTTTTCTGATTGGATATCTAATTTAGTGTCGTTCGAAAGAAGACCCGTGAGATTGGTTTGTGCATTGATTTTCGAAATCTCAACAAAGTTTCATTGAAGGATAATTATCCGCTGCCAAAAATGGATCACATACTTCAGCGAGTAGTTGGAGCATCTCGCATGTCACTACTCGATGGTTATTTCGGATATAACCAAATTTTAGTCCATGAAGATGACCGAGACAAAACAGCGTTCACCACTCTGTGGGGAACCTTTCATTACGCCAAAATGCCTTTCGGTTTGAAGAATGCGGGTGCCACTTTTCAGTGGGCAATGGACTTGGCTTTCGCAAATGAGAAGGATGTCTTCTTGGTGGTGTACCTTGATGATTTGACCGCATTTTCCAAATCATATGAAGAACACTTGTATCATTTGAAAATTGTCTTTGAAAAGTGTAGAAAATATGGTGTGTCGTTGAATCCTAAGAAGAGAACAATGTAAACTTTGAAACGGGAACTGATACTGTTACCCGTTTCGTAGAGATAGCAAAAAAATGACCCGATTTTCAAAAGTGGTGATGCAGAATACACATGTTTTTTTTAGAACATGGTTTTTGGAACTTTAATTTTTTTCATGTTCAAGGATGAAATCAAGTTTTAGAATGGTAGTGATTTTCATGCTGATTTTAAAAAGTGAGTATTCTGCATCACACCCTTTTTTTAAAAGACCTATTTTTTGACTTTTAATTTTCTAGTGTGTGAAATGTAAAAAATTATTTTCTAAATTTGATAGTTTTTGAAGTCGTCATTTTATTCATATTTTCTTGTTCTCTATCTTAATTTTTTTTTTTTTAGGGGGGTTTTTATTGTTTTGCGTTTTTAAATTAGAAAGTCGATAGTTTGAATTTTAGATAATCTACATATTTATACATCCTTAATTAATTTTTCAATCCACATGAAATAATTGTTTCTAAAAAACAACATTTTTTAACAATGGACATAAAAATAACCATTTTTAACATAAATATAACAAAAAAACTAAACGTTTTGATAATTTTTTGTTAGAATTAAAATGTCAAAATCACAATTTTTATACAAAAATATTAACTAAAAATGGTCAAATAATAGTTTTTTTATGAATTTCATGTCAAAAAAATAATAATAACAACTTTTTTTTTCAAAAAATAATAATTAACTTAAAAATCAATGCGAAAATCACAGTTGTGCTCTCTCTTTCTTTCACATACCAGACTCTTGATGGAAATTTCGCCTCTTTTGAACTTTTCCAATCTGAGATTAGCTTCTTATCACTTAAAGCACTTGAAATATTTGTAGGCATGAGCTCAAGTGGAGTTCGTTCACCAATGTTTTTTGAAGATACACCTTTAAGACTCTTTGGTCCAGAAAGATTCACAGAAATTTTCCTTGATGCCATTTTCCTAAAAAAAAACACATAAATTAGTAAATTAAAAAACATATTAACTTAAATTAACAACAAAAATATACCATAATTTTTTTATTTGTATAATCAGAATTGTCAAGCCGCCTCTAACGGGCAGGCGGGTCGATGGGCAAGCGGGAGGTTAGGTGAGGGATAATGAGACTAAGTGCACAATTAGGAAAGTATGGGCGAGCCCCTACCCATGCGCCCCCCACAACCCCCTGACGACTACATTGAAGCCCCGACCCCATTAACTTATTCCTCTCACGAGAGATCTCTTGTCTAGATTCACTACACATTAATAATTAAAGTAACACGCCTGATCCAATCTCCGAAAATGATGATGATGACAAATCCCTCGATATGATTACCAAGTTATTGTACTCCCTGCATCCATCAAATCTGTGTTTTCTCTTTGTTTCGCTCGCCAACTTTGTATTTCTTCATGGTCCATCTTTTGCATGCCACGCTAGATGTTTGTTTTTAGCTGAATCTTCTGTTTGAACGAAGCTTCCTAAGCTTCGCCCCCTCCCCAGCCCCCCTCCCCTTCCCTCACCCTACCCCCTACCGTCCCCCCACACTCCCGCGCCCCATCCCCCCTCGCCCCCTGCTCCCGCCCCCCAAACCCCCGCCCCCAAACCCCCTACACCCCCCAACACCTCCCCGAGGGAGTAAACTTGTTTGAATAACAATAGAAAAGGTGTTTGGTTTTTTCAATGCACGGATAGAGAGTGATTTGTTGTTGATATTTAAGTAATGATATTTTGTTTATGATTGAATTTCAACTTAATCTTTAGGTCTTCCGTTGTGATAAGAACACACATGTTTGACATCATATTCTAGTGTAAAAATGTTGTTTCTACATTGATACATAGCTTAATCTCAAGTCTTTTAAAAGTAGTTAAAGTGCCAAAAGGCACATGCAAGGGAGGTTGTGGGCTATTAGCTATAGAGCAATGAATACTACCATAGAGGGACACAACAATCACAAAAGGAGTCATTTGTGAGGAGATAATTGAGACTTAAATAAATATGGATAAGTAGGTGGCAATCTAAAACAACTTAACATATCTTCCTTATTGTGTAGAAATCAATTTTAGTAATGTGATTGCGTGCATAAAATGAGTAAATATTTCCTTCAAACTTAAATCATTTAAACATCAAGCTTTGCATAGATGGTTTGTTTATTGCGTTATCAACATGAATAGTGCATGGTTTATTACCTTTTGCAAAGATTGGCCTTTGAAGAAATTTTGTATGAAATGTTTTGACAACATTTATCCTTCTATTAAAAATGTAAATATTAGAAGATATACTTCCATTATTTTGGAGTTCCACCTAGGTTTCCATTGTGTCTTTTCTAAGGCATTTTTTCTTCAGTGTAAGCATGTGTACAAATTTATTTATTTATTTATTAGAAAAAGTCAGAACAACAATTAGAAGCCCCGCTTCACTCTAACAATGATAATGGTAATAATTAGAAAATATGATGGTATTCAACCTTGATTGAGGAATCCCCATGTATGGTCCATGTATTAGATATAGAATATGGATATGCAAGCATTGAGAAACATTTCTTGGAATTTGAATTGCTCAACTTTTCATTCCTTTTGAGCATGACCTTTTTTTTTTTTTTTTTCAAATGCACTCAGGAATGCTAAAGTAACAGTGTTTTCTCAAATTTCAAATATAAAATGTTATCCTTTGCTAGACATTCATATGCATACATCAAATTCACATACTAACAAATAAATGCATTTTTTCCAACACATAAATGTAAAGACCTTATTTTTAAACATGTGTTTTATTTAATAGTATCCTCACATTGATGAGTAGGGAGCCATGTAACATTAATTCCGATGTGATTATTCAACAAGAGTAAACACATCATTTGCTTTATAAATCGTTATTAAAAGAAAAATGGCATAATGTCACTACTTTTGGGATTGTGTTAATCGATGAGACACAACTCTATAGTATTGTTTCAAGGTTTCATATAGAGTATATAAATAATTGCTTCTCCAATCCACTAATAAGTATGCCTTTCTTATTTATGTAATGATATGATTTTCATATATGAATGTTCAACTATGTTGCCATTATTATTTGGGTTAAATCAATTACATATAGCCAAACATTATTTCCATTGATACCAGTAACCATTTTAAAATGCTAAAATCTCAAGTTTTTGTAGTTATAATTTAAGTCCATTGTGAAATCTCATATATTTTTCCACAAACAATACTGATCATTCTCCAAAGTTAGTTCTCTCAACTCCATCGGCAAACTTTTGGTGATAGGCTTGCTGCCTTACCTTTTCCTCTCATTCCCTATGTTGTAAAACAAATTCTATGACTGTCAGTGTTCCACATTTAACTTTCTTTCCTAAAAATGCCCATTAAAATTAGTTGGATATGCCTAAAATAAGAGTTAAGAGTAAAGGATTGGTAGATTAATGGATGAAACAATATGTATTAGCTCATGTAATAGGAAGGAAAATCCTTTAAACTTCTGTGAAAATGTCCATAATGAGACAAATAACTCTATAACATCGTTTCAAGGTTTCAGATTAAGTATGTAAATTAATTTGATTATCCAATCCACTAAGAAGTACACATTTCTTAATTTATGTAATGCTTTGATTTTCATATGTGAATATTCAATTGTGTTTCCATCATTACTTTAAACAAATCAATTACATATAACCAGAGATTATTGTAATTGATATCCATATGAACATTATATAATGCTAAAATCTCAACTTTTTGTAGTTATAATTTAAGCTCATTGTGAAATATCTTAATAATTTGCCACACATGATACCTATCATTCTCCAAAGTTAGTGCTCTCAACTCTATTGGCAAGCTTGGGTGATATGCTTTCTACTCTCAAAATCATGTGACAATCCACATTGGATAAAATCCCAAGAAACGCCATTACAGCCAAGAGGGAAAAAGCCCCTAGGGCACCCATTACGCCTTTTGCAGGTTGAGACTTCCTCTTCTCATTCCAGGCTACTAAAAACGAAATATAGACAAAAGCCAGATTATGATACCTTTAAATATTTATCAAGAAGAAAATGTCGGACGGGAAGGCCATTGCAGAAAGAAATCCCAATGGAGCCGAGCAATCTTTATAATCTTTCTTGTGCTGAATGTTGAAGTGCTCTATATTTATAATCTTTCTTCTGCAGAATTTTAAGGTGGAGTCACCAGCAAATTTTTTTGGTAGTTTCATGCAAAGATGCTCATTGAGCACATATGAGGAAGGCGGTGCATTTTAAGGGAAAGTTAGTTGTCTTGGCCGGATGTTTTAAGTTGCCCAGCTGCACCTATTTCATAATCGAACTATCTACGTGATCGTCTTCCTCTGCCCATAAGGTTTTAAGTTGCCCAACTGCACCTATTTCATAATCGAACTATCTACGTGATAATCTTCTTAACAATGTAAAAGTATTTTGATGTGTGTGTTCAAATCTTCATAGGGAATTCTTGAACAATCTGCTTGCGGGTCGATTCCGGGAATCGACCCGCCGCCGGTACTAAAACGTGGCTTTTTTCAAAGATTAAATCTACTCTTTCTATATATAAAAACCCTAGATGATTCAATTGCATCGACACCCGGTTGGAGCAAAAGGAGTAATGGGTGCCCTAGGGGCTTTTTCCGTCTTGGCTGTAATGGCGTTTCTTGGGATTTTATCCAATGTGGATTGTCACATGATTTTGACTGGTGCTCACTCGACATCCCTCTCACAATCAAGAATGGAGAGTCGCGATTCTCCAGTCGTCAATGTTCCCAAATATTTCAGTCGAGCAGAGCGTATGACTTCTGGCAGGTCGATTCCGGGAATCGACCCGCCGCCGGTCGGGCGGGGCTGGGCGGCCCGGGGGTGGCGCTGCGCGCCCGCAGCGCCACCCCCGGGCCGCCCCGCGCGCAGCACCACCCCCGGCCTCCCCGCCCCGTCCGACCGGCGGCGGGTCGATTCCCGGAATCGACCCGCAAGCAGATTGTTCAAGAATTCCCTATGAAGATTCGAACACACATCAAAATACTTTTACATTGTTAAGAAGATTATCACGTAGATAGTTCGATTATGAAATAGGTGCAGCTGGGCAACTTAAAACATTATGTGTTAGTGATTCATCCTCGTACAAACATGGCAATTGGAATCGATTCAACTGGCAGTGCAGTGGTATTAAGGTTTGACATTTTGGTATTAAAGCTCAGTAAACTCTTTCTATATATTATTCATGCCACGCATCCTTATTCTTCAATGTCACAGTGCGGCGTGAATATTATGAAAATCTGGTTACAATGAGATCAGTAGAGTCTATATGTGTATAGTAAGTAGCACAGTCATAATCAATCAATACATTAACAAATAAGAATTGGACGTGAATTATGTGTTAGTGATTCATCCTCGTACAAACATGGCAATTGGAATCGATTCAACTGGCAGTGCAGTGGTATTAAGGTTTGACATTTTGGTATTAAAGCTCAGTAAACTCTTTCTATATATTATTCATGCCACGCATCCTTATTCTTCAATGTCACAGTGCGGCGTGAATATTATGAAAATCTGGTTACAATGAGATCAGTAGAGTCTATATGTGTATAGTAAGCAGCACAGTCATAATCAATCAATACATTAACAAATAATAATTGGACGTGAATTATGTGTTAGTGATTCATCCTCGTACAAACATGGTAATTGGAATCGATTCAACTGGCAGTGCAGTGGTATTAAGGTTTTACATTTTGGTATTAAAGCTCAGTAAACTCTTTCTATATATTATTCATGCCACGCATCCTTATTCTTCAATGTCATAGTGCAGTGTGAATATTATGAAAATCTGGTTACAATGAGATCAGTAGAGTCTATATGTGTATAGTAAGTAGCACAGTCATAATCAATCAATACATTAACAAATAATACACCCGAACAACTTAAAATATCCTTTCCTCGTTAACAAATAATACCATTTAAAACCAATCAATCAATACATTTAAATCCAATCAATCAAGATATTAATACATTAAGAAACAAATCTCACGCGGTGGCATGTTTTTATATGCGCATCACTTAGGGATGGGCAAATTCCATTCTGAATATATGTTATTCAAACATAGTGCTAAATGTTGGTTGCGCTTAAGAAATGAGATCGTCGAGATTGTGGATGGAGAAATGAGTATTGTTTTAGTTGGGTGGGAGTTTAATTGATAATATTAGTAAATTGTAAAAAAAAGTCAAATTAATATTTTAAACAGGCAAAGCTGGATCTTTTCTTCAACTTGTCCTGACGATGAACCACACTGGTTGGTTCGAAACGCGTCGACAAATGGTTTCTCATGTGATTTTCGCCGAAAAATCTATCATAAACTTAATATTTTTCTGTTATCATATATATTATTGTAAATAATGATAATGATAATGCTAATATTAATGGTATTCAGCAAACATTTGTGTAACCATTTTTTACAATAGGTAGGCATTCTTCTTCTATTTGTGTAGGTGTTCATGACCTCACGGGATGCTAAAGTGACCTGGTGAGGATTCCTGTAATTCCAAAACATTTTAATCATTGAAACATGATTGCTCTTTGATCTCGAGGTTTGAGGAACTAATCTCGTCAGTGGGAAAGCTTGGATGGCCTTCGATGCCTCATTTTCATGCTATTGCAATTATGATTATCTACCATTATACGTCATATTATGCATTAAGAGATGTAAACTTGTGGGCAGCCATAAACTACGAGATCGTATGTCTCGTTATGCACGACCTAGCAATCTATACAATACGACCTCTCAAATTACGATTCGTTTTAACATTGTTGGAGCTAGATACAGCCATGTACTTGTGAAGAGGATTGCGCAGAACCGGCCATAGAAGACGAAACAGAACAGTGTGACAAACATAACAGTTAATACCGCCACACTGGCATCGTGAGCCACGGCCGACCGGGTCTTCCTGTAGAAGTTATCGGATCCCATTACTGGATTCGCAGGTCTATTCCTATGCCAACTATCCATGGACACAGACCTTGTTAACCTTTTAGCCTCAGGGCGATGGTGATTCTGGCTGTGGTCAGGATTATTGTTTTGGGGATTTACAGCTGGCAGAGGCACTGTACCACAGAAGTCGGTTGGGTCACCATGAACTTTCACAGAGCTCGTGGACGCACTCACAGTAAAACCCTTCCTCTTTGAGCCATCCATATTATCACCCCGTTCATCATTTCTCCTCAGCTCCCCGCCCATTTCGCCATTATTATTCTCTGTAGGTACCAGAATCGAAACTCTGGAAATGTACCCATCAGGGTTTTCCTTCCAAGTTTTCTGATCCGTGGCACCCATCACAACCGGAATCCATCCCTTCTTGGAAGACACGAACCTCACCATGGCCTCCGGCACACCAGCCTTGTTCGCAGTAGAGGGTATGACTTCTGGCGGGTCGATTCCGGGAATCGACCCGCCGCCGGTCGGGCGGGGCGGGGCGGCCCGGGGGTGGCGCTGCGCACCCGCAGCGCCACCCCCGGGCCGCCCCGCCCCGCCCAACCGGCGGCGGGTCGATTCCCGGAATCGACCCGCAAGCAGATTGTTCAAGAATTCCCTATGAAGATTCGAACACACATCAAAATACTTTTACATTGTTAAGAAGATTATCACGTAGATAGTTCGATTATGAAATAGGTGCAGCTGGGCAACTTAAAACATTATGGGCAGAGGAAGACGATCACGTAGATAGTTCGATTATGAAATAGGTGCATCTGGGCAACTTAAAACATCCGGCCAAGACAACTAACTTTCCCTTAAAATGCACCACCTTCCTCATCTGTGCTCAATGAGCATCTTTGCATGACACTACCAGAAAAATTTGCTGGTGACTCCACCTTAAAATTCTGCAGAAGAAAGATTATAAATATAGAGTGCTTCAACATTCAGCGCAAGAAAGATTATAAAGATTGCTCGGCTCCATTGGGATTTCTTTCTGCAATGGCCTTCCCGTCCGACATTTTCTTCTGGATAAATATTTAAAGGTATCATAATCTGGCTTTTGTCTATATTTCGTTTTTAGTAGCCTGGAATTAGAAGAGGAAGTCACAACCTGCAAAAGGCGTAATGGGTGCCCTAGGGGCTTTTTCCCTCTTGGCTGTAATGGCATTTCTTAGGATTTTATCCAATGTGGATTGTCACATGATTTTGAGAGCAGAAAGCATATCACCCAAGCTTGCCAATAGAGTTGAGAGCACTAACTTTGGAGAATGATAGGTATCATGTTTGGCAAATTATTAAGATATTTCACAATGAGCTTAAATTATAACTACAAAAAGTTGAGATTTTAGCATTATATAATGTTCATATGGATATCAATTACAATAATCTCCGGTTATATGTAATTGATTTGTTTAAAGTAATGATGGAAACACAATTGAATATTCACATATGAAAATCAAAGCATTACATAAATTAAGAAATGTGTACTTCTTAGTGGATTGGATAATCAAATTAATTTACATACTTAATCTGAAACCTTGAAACGATGTTATAGAGTTATTTGTCTCATTATGGACATTTTCACAGAAGTTTAAAGGATTTTCCTTCCTATTACATGAGCTAATACATATTGTTTCATCCATTAATCTACCAATCCTTTACTCTTAACTCTTATTTTAGGCATATCCAACTAATTTTAATGGGCATTTTTAGGAAAGCAAGTTAAATGTGGAACACTGACAGTCATAGAATTTGTTTTACAACATAGGGAATGAGAGGAAAAGGTAAGGCAGCAAGCCTATCACCAAAAGTTTGCCGATGGAGTTGAGAGAACTAACTTTGGAGAATGATCAGTATTGTTTGTGGAAAAATATATGAGATTTCACAATGGGCTTAAATTATAACTACAAAAACTTGAGATTTTAGCATTTTAAAATGGTTACTGGTATCAATGGAAATAATGTTTGGCTATATGTAATTGATTTAACCCAAATAATAATGGCAACATAGTTGAACATTCATATATGAAAATCATAGCATTACATAAATAAGAAAGGCATACTTATTAGTGGATTGGAGAAGCAATTATTTATATACTCTATCTGAAACCTTGAAACAATACTATAGAGTTGTGTCTCATCGATTAACACAATCCCAAAAGTAGTGACATTATGCCATTTTTATTTTAATAACGATTTATAAAGCAAATGATGTGTTTACTCTTGTTGAATAATCACATCGGAATTAATGTTACATGGCTCCCTACTCATCAATGTGAGGATAATATTAAATAAAACACATGTTTAAAAATAAGGTCTTTACATTTATGTGTTGGAAAAAATGCATTTATTTGTTAGTATGTGAATTTGATGTATGCATATGAATGTCTAGCAAAGGATAACATTTTATATTTGAAATTTGAGAAAACACTGTTACTTTAGCATTCCTGAGTGCATTTGAAAAAATTAAAAAAAAAAAGGTCATGCTCAAAAGGAATGAAAAGTTGAGCAATTCAAATTCCAAGAAATGTTTCTCAATGCTTGCATATCCATATTCTATATCTAATACATGGACCATACATGGGGATTCCTCAATCAAGGTTGAATACCATCATATTTTCTAATTATTACCATTATCACTGTTAGAGTGAAGCGGGGCTTCTAATTGTTGTTCTGACTTTTTCTAATAAATAAATTTGTACACATGCTTACACTGAAGGAAAAATGCCTTAGAAAAGACACAATGGAAACCTAGGTGGAACTCCAAAATAATGGAAGTATATCTTCTAATATTTACATTTTTAATAGATGGATAAATGTTGTCAAAACATTTCATACAAAATTTCTTCAAAGGCCAATCTTTGCAAAAGGTAATAAACCATGCACTATTCATGTTGATAACTCAATAAACAAACCATCTATGCAAAGCTTGATGTTTAAATGATTTAAGTTTGAAGGAAATATTTACTCATTTTATGCACGCAATCACATTACTAAAATTGATTTCTACACAATAAGGAAGATATGTTAAGTTGTTTTAGATTGCCACCTACTTATCCATATTTATTTAAGTCTCAATTATCTCCTCACAAATGACTCCTTTTGTGATTGTTGTGTCCCTCTATGGTAGTATTCATTACTCTATAGCTAATAGCCCACAACCTCCCTTGCATGTGCCTTTTGGCACTTTAACTACTTGTAAAGGACTTGAGATTAAGCTATGTATCAATGTAGAAACAACATTTTTACACTAGAATATGATGTCAAACATGGGTAGGGGAGGGGGGGGCGGGTGGGAAGGGGGTTGGGGGGGGGGGGGGGGGGGTGGTGGGTGGTAGGGTAGGGGGTGGCAGGGGGTTGGTGGGGGGGTAAGGGTAAGGGCAGGGGGGTGGGGGGGAGGAGGGGGTTGGGGGGGGTAAGGGCAGGGGGTGTGGGGAGGAGGGGGGAGAGGGGGTGCGGCCGGGGGGCAGGGGGGTGGTGGGTGGTAAGGTAAGGGTGAGGGGTGGGGGAGGGTAGGGTGGAGGGGGGTAGGGCGAGAGGCCCATGGGGCCGGCGTTAAGGAAGGGGGGGAGGAGTTGAGATTGGAGGGGAATGGGAGTTAGGGGGAGGGGAATGGGGGTTAGGGGGTGGGCTTATGGGGAGGAGAGTTGTGGGGTAGGGAAGGAAGAGTTGGGGAAATGGTGCATGGGTGGGTGAGTTGGGGGTAGCAAGGGCTGGCGCATGGCTAGGGCAGAAGGGGGAAGAGGGCATGGGTGAGTGGGAAAGATCGGTAATGGGTTGGGGGAAGGGGGCATGACGACGGCCTACCCACGGTTATTGGGTGATTGAGTTTGAATAATTGTTTAAGACAGTTTATATAACTGATGTATGCATCGTATCTTCAAATAAAATTAATGTTTTCCATATTTTGTTAAATGAGAAGTTATGAAGCATTTTTATGTTGTTGGATTATGTCTTAAGTATGATAAATTTTATTGTTTAAATATCTACAATGCAATATCAAATTAGAGATATAATGTCTGTTTTATTCAGTATACAAATAAAGACTTTTGAATTCATTCAGTGATATAATTTGTTCATAATGTCATGTTTTTTTAGTTTTATAGTTGAAAAAATTTCAATTTCTTTTGTATCTAGCATGTTGTGGTTGAAAACATGTTAAATTTATACTTAGGAAAGAAAAATGATATTCTACCAGAAACATTAATGTGTTTTTTCCTTAAAATTTAACTTTGTTTGAGACATAAAAAATTGGTTTTATTAGCATTTTTTAAAAAGTTTGAAAATTGACCCTAAAAAAAAAAATCTTTATTCCAATATCAACACTTTCGTTTTGAAGCTATATTTTGCACAAAAATTTCGTAGTAAATTTCGTAGTCATTTCCATTTTTAAAACACGTTCAAAATTGACACCTAAAAAAAAAAACATCATTCCAGTATACACACTTTTCGTTTTTAGCACTGTTTTTGATGTTTTTTTGGGGTTTTTTGGCCAGAGTTCCCGTTTTGAGTTTATAGTTCCCGTTTCAAAGTTTACATTGTTAGAGCTTGTTTTCCATGGATGAAGGAAAACTACTTGGGCACATTATCGCAAAAGATGGCATCCATATTGATCCAGCACGTGTGGAAGCGATTCAGAAAATTGACTTGCCCCAGAATAAGAAGGAGATTCAATCATTTAATGGTAAGATGAATTTTCTACGCCGCTTTGTTCCTAATCTTGCTGAACATCTTAGGGAGATTACAAACATGCTTAAGAAGGACAGCCAAGTGTCGTGGATGGAAGAGGCTGTAAAATCTTTCAATTTAGTAAAATTGGCTCTTTCTTTAGCTCCGGTTCTAATCAGCCCGGATTATACTTAGGATTTAATATTGTTTTCATTTGCTTCGGAGCATATTATGGTAGTTGTGTTAATGCAGAAAAAAGATGAGCATGAGAGACCCATTTCTTTCTTTAGCTGGACTATAAGGGATGTTGCTTTGAAATACAATATTATTGAGAAGCAAGCTCTTGTACTTGTAAAAGCACTGAAAGATTTCCGTGTGTACATTCTGCATTCCCATATTTTAGCTTATGTTCCTAATGCTGCTGTCAAAGATGTTTTGGTTCAGACGGATCCTGAAGGAAGACGTGGCAAGTGGATAGTAGCTTTGCTAGAGTATGATGTCCCCACAAAGCTTGTTAAAGGTCAGGGATTGGCGAAGTTGATGGCTGAATCAAATCTACACGTCTTAGACATAAATCTGATCGATGCTATGTCAGATGAAAATGAGGAAAGTTCGTCACTTCAGGTATCAGAAATGTTTGTTCAGGTATCAGAAATGTTTGTTCTTTCTCCATGCTATTCAGATATCATATATGTACTTCAGAATTTGTCTACGCCACCAGGTATGGCTAGAAACAAAGCGAGAACTCTTAAGTTAAAGGCTGCTAAATTTTGTATTTTGAATTCTACACTTTATTGGAAAGATCCTGGTGGTGTTTTGTTAAATTTTTTGGTGGAGGAAGAAGCGAAGCAGGTCATGGAGGATTTCCATAAAGGAGATTGTGGCGGTCACCTTTTATGGAAAACAACGGCAAACTAAATTCTGAGGGTTGGATACTATTGGCCGACATTGTTTGCCGATGTGTTCAAGACTGTTAAGAGCTATCATAACTGCTAGATTTTTGAAGGGAAATAGAAATTACAGCCTTTGCCACTTAAGCCCATTGAGGTGAGTGCCCCTTTTTAGTAGTGGGGGTTGGATTTCATTGGTGAAATTCATCCTTCTTCTTCAGGTCAGCATAGATGGATCCTCACAGCAACAGATTACTTCACGAAGTGGATCGAAGAAATTCCCACTAGGCAAGCTACGGATGCAGTAATAATTTTATTCCTTGAAAGTAATATTTTGTCTCGTTTTGGTTGCTCGAATAAGTTGATCACTGATAATGCAGTAGCGTTCAAGTCAAAAAGGATGGTTGATTTTTGTAGTAAATATCATATTACTTTGGGTCACTCAACCACCTATCATCCACAAGGCAATGGATTGGCAGAGTCTTCCAACAAATCTTTGGTTAATATCATTACGAAGATGCTGGAAATAAATAAGAAAAGTTGGCATAAGAAGCTGGTTCATGCACTTTGGCCAGATCGAGTGAGTCAAAAGAAATCCATTGGTATGTCCCCCATTGAGCTAGTTTATGGAGTTGATATAGCGTTCCCTACCTCTCTTGCAGCTCTGGTATTCAAACTTCTTCAGGAGGCTAGTAGTGAAGAGGATCCAATGTAAAGAAGACTAAATCAAATGATCCACTTGCAGCAGACACGGGAAGATGTTTTTCAAAACACATTCAATTTGTAGGAGAGAATTAAAAAGATTTATGATAGAAAAGCAAAGGCAGACACATTTCAGTTGGATGATGTGGTGTTAAAGTGCAATGCAAGGAATGAGGAAAAGGGCAAGCACGATAAGTTTGATAATCTCTGGAAAGGTCCTTTTAAGATTGTAGCATATTGAGGTCAGAATGCCTTTTTGTTGAAGGAGATAAACGGTGAAGATTGTCCAGGAGGGCCGGTCAATGGTCGGCTACTCAAGCGGTACCTTTTCTAAGTTATTGCTGCTGTCATCATTGTCATTGTAAATACCATTTTATTTCAATTTCATTGCAAGTGTGTGCTGTGATATTTTCTTCAGTCTAGGGCCCGAAGTGAAGGCTATAATTCTGAAGAAAGATTTCAGTTTTGAGTTTAGTTTGTTGAGTCATTTTTTCAGTCATTTTAGTGTTATTATCGAGTCAGTTTCAGTCAAGTTTCAGTCAAATAAATTGAGTCAGAAGCCTTGTATTGTTTGTCGAAATAATGACTCCATAGCCCAATGGACGAAGGCACTGTCTAGCTCTTCCAGAGATCTGCCGTTCTTGGCACCTCCAAGGAGCTACCATCCCCATTGGAGCCAATGTTAAAGTCGGTCTGGTCATCCCTCCGTCAGAGATCAAAACTCTTTTTGCATTTCATGTTTAGGTGTCCCATCTCGCTCAAGCAGTTTCATTCCTTTAGGAGCATGCCATAAATCTGACGGAAGGACTTTGTCATTCACTACCCCTCATGCTTTGCACTGCTGGCTCAGGTCTATCCATCAAAATCAAGTTTTAAAAGTTATTTGCAGTCCTGTTTCAGTTTCTAGGTCATAACAGTAATTTTAGTCATTAGGTCTAGGGTTAGTCAAGTTGTATCTTCACAAGGTCTAATAAAGCCAGCAGGCCAGAGGGAGGTTCTTGATAAGTTGTTATTTCAAAGATTTTTATCGTCATATGGATGGATTATGACTTTTCTTCAAAACTCCATTTTGAAGACAAGTTGACATTTCGTTTTTTGTAATAATTTTCCAAAATTTTCAGTTCTTGAATTCTTCAGGTGCAGCCCTGGTCTCCTTTGCCAAATCCCATGTCAGCTATTCCTGCAAAAATTTGCCAAGAAATTCATCATTTCAACCAAAAAATCAAGGAGGAAACAAAAAGTCAGAGTTCTATTAATTGTCAAAAAGTGCCAAATTCAAAACATTACAAAAATGGGTTTTGAAGAACCAAAAATCAAATCAATCTCTTTATAAGCTTTTTCCATGAAGGTGAATGTCATTCTGCATGCCAAGGTTGAAGAAAAGAATTTCAAAGCGAATTGGGTGAGCAGTGTGTGTTTTAGAGAGCAATTGTTTGCAGCTAGCCGGCGCAGCGCACAGAACAAGTGGCGTGGCACACTGGAAGCACGCAGTGCACTGGGAGTTTCTGCCAAGTGTTATTCTGAATGGGCACGGCGCAAAGGAAGCGCACAGCACACTGGGTTCTTGGTGCGGCGCATACAACCCAAAGCCCAAAATTGTTTCAAATTTGTCCAAGTTGCTCATTCCTTGTGTGAATTTGCCAGGTAGGCCCTTCTTCATGTTGTTGCATCAAATTTTGTGATAAGTGGTGGTGGTTTATGGGTGATAAAGCTTGAAACAAAAATTCAAACCCTACGTCTAAAGTGCCTTCAAAGGAAGTTTGTTGTGGGTTCTTAAATCTTTGATTTGTCACCAAGGACTCTCCTCCTTCCCCATTTCTCCCTTGTTTCATCATTTCCTACCCCTCCCCCACTAAGCTCATCAATCCTACATTTTCTTTCCTACATTCAAATCCCAAAACCCCAAAACCCTAGCCCTTATAAAAATCTCCCAACCTAATACAACAATCCAAAACCCCTAAACCCTATTCCCATACATAAAATCCCCCTCCTCTCCCTAATAACATTTATTTCACTATTCCATAATCCCCTATTGTTTTCCCCTTCCTAACTTTCCTTGGCAGACTTTGTTTTTTCCCCTTGGTGGCAGAATCCAACCTATGCATTACAACACAGCAGTTTCATAAATTATTGAAGAGTAGTCCAAGCACAGTTCATATACATCAGCATCTTTTCTTAAAGGTATTTTCTACAGCAGTCATGGCATCTGAGCATTCATCAGACTATGAGTTAGAAACCCAAAGTGACTCATCCTTAGAAGAACAGGCACCCCGGAGGCCTAATAAAGGTGGCAGATAGGGAAGAACCAACCACCCTCACAGAATTGCAGGCCTGCCCTCTTGCTATGCAGTGTTTTCAACATCAGTCATGCTATGAGTTTTGTCAAAAGGTGGCTAGTGTCCAATTTCATCATGAGCTAGCTCATCTGTTCATGCTACACTTACATGGAGATCAAGCTACCTTAGCCGGTGTCACCTTCACTCTTACTCCAAAATCTCTCTCATTAGCAACCAGTATACTGAACATTGGTGAACCATGGCACAAGAAATAGAAGATTGACCGACAGCATTATGAGCCATACATTAAAACCAATTTCTTGAGGCAGCTCATGAGAGTGTTCCCGTTTCGATATTTGAATGATGAATATGCTCCACTAATGAGATTGATTATGAAATATTTCAACTATGAGGGACGGTTCTCTCGTCTTTATGCTTATCACATCAAGTTGCTCATGCATTTCACCAGGGTACAGATGATGAACATTCCTTATTTCATTTGTCGGAACATAGAGAGGATGACCACCTTTATACAGCATAAAACCCCTCAGCAGCAACTTAACAGTGTCTATCATTTCGCTCTTATTAAGATTTTGGTGGTTCATCAGCTTGGACTACAGGGCATCACTTGGGATGATTTCATCTCTCATGACTTCTTCAAAGCTTCACCGGGAATACCAGAGGTTAAGCATGAAGGTGGACCTTCTCATCAGTATGAGTGCCATGAGACCGTTAGTGTACCAGTATTCATCACATATCAGAGAGGCACCAGACATTTGTTTGCAGCAGAAAAACGAGTGTTATCTCCACCCGAGGAGGAAGGGGCCTCGTTTCCAACATCAACACCACAGGTACAAGACAAAGGTAAGAGGCCAATGCAGGATGAGGGGCCATCAGGTGAACGAGAGACTGACTTCATTCTCCTTCATGATGATGATACAGATACAGGTCCACAAAGCGCCAAACTTAGAGAGATCATCCATGAGCAGCAAACAAAGATCGAAGCATTATCCCTTGACTTAGAGAGGGCTAAGTGGACCATGAAATACTTGGAGCAGAGGAACTAATAGCTTGAGGATCAACAGGCAATCATGGAGTTACAAACATTCGTGAGCATCGCCAAGCTGCACAAAGGAGAAGAGTTGAGCTCACGTCTTTGGGGCAAAAAATTAATGAGGATCGGGAAGCCAATCTCGAGAGAGTTAACATGCACTTATAGAGGCTGTTGGACAAGGCCGACAAAGACCATGCACTACTAAGACACATGGCTTTCCACTATATGGCGCGAAACAAGGTGTGCATGGCCTCAATCAGGAATTTGAAGGCCAAATTGAGAAAGGCAATAAAGAAGCAAAAGAGGAAAAGGGAGCTCGATCATCTTAAGATATTGGCCGAAGCCTCTTTAGCCCAGCATAACACTTGATAAGGAAGCTCCGGCCCAAATTTCAAGAAATTTGGGGCATTTTTGGTATTTTTGAAAAATTTTGTCCAAAAAACAGGGTTTTTCTCCCTGTGCGTCGTGCCACCTGGTGCGCGCTTATGATAGGAGGCTCTAAATGAAAAAACATTTATAGTTTTGGATTTTCCATGAAAAATCATGATTGTTGGTGCATATCCAAGAATTTTGGGCAAGTTTTGAGTCCTCAAGAGGTCAAAAACACCCTAAAAATGACCTCTCTACCCCTAATTTCACACACAGGAAGTTGTCTTTGGAGATTGAGGTTTTGGAGGGAAAAATGGGCACCAAATTCAGAACTTCCACTTGGGTTCGAAATTAGACGGGTAGTTCTTTCCAACAAGCACACTTGGGCTCAATTTGGACTTCAAAAAGTGCCTCAAAATCAGCATCAAAGTGGCACGATGCAGAGAGAAATTGGCGCGGTGCACAGAGGTTTTTTGCCCAATTTTTCACCTTCTAGTTCAGAAATTCGGCCAATTTGACTAGTTTTGCTTTATGATGTTATTTTTGACCTATCTTGATGTAATTGGATGAACATGATGTAATTTTGGCACTTAGTTACTTTTTCTAGATGATTCATTCAACAAAAAGTGAAAATTTAATGAATGAATGAGTTTCCTACCTTATAGAGGCAAGTTGTTTTGATTGCTTAGATTTTAGTGCTTTGTTTAGAATTGGTTGAAACAACTCCTAGAATGATGAGCTCGACCCCTAGAGGCAAGGGAATGGGTTGGGCTAGTCTATATCATGTATTTTCTAAGTCATTTTCAGGGTTGAACTCTTGCGAAAAGCATGGCACTCTATTGTACTTTCTATCTCTGCATTTTTGGCTAAGGAAAGACCAGGGTTTTGCAGCATTGTTTGGGATCCATGTGGCTTTATGTTTTTATGGTGTGCTTCTCTGAGTAATTGTAAGTTCATTAGTGTTATGTGTATCATTTTTTTGCCTCTTCTTCTGAATTTGAACAAATGAGTGATTAAGGTAGAATTCATAACTGCTATGCTCTGTCTTTGAATTTGTTTAAATTTTCATGTTTTCATCTGTTTAAGGACAATTCTTGAAACTCTCTTGCTCTCCTTAGCTCCTCACTGGTTTGATATATCCATCTCACTCACTTTAAAGCATAAAAAAGGTTGCCTTCCTTGCCCTAATCAGAACTCTGCAGAAACTGTGCCTCATCCTTGGACCCAAATTTGCCTTTCCTATTTTTTCAACAAAACCCCCATAAACGTAAATCAAATCCTCTGCACTTAATACCTAGCCTAAAATCATTTTCTAAATCAGTCATCTCCAACCCCATTGAGTATCCTTCGCTAAGATTGACCCAGAGAGAGCCCTCTCCTGTCCTCGTAGGGCTAGCTACGAGGTTGAACGTGGTTTGATGTGGACCTAGAACCTTGTCTTTTCAGCCTGAGACAAATCTAGGCTCTAACAGTCATGACTAACCACTCATACAAACCTTTCATAGTTTTGAAGGTGGTCTTCCAAGTATTTTCTTCACTAACATGAACCTTGTGGTATTCAAACTTTAAGTATGGATTGGTGAAGTATTTCTCTTACTAAAATTGATCCAGTAGATCATATATTCTTGGAAATGAGTACTTATTCTTGATCATAATTGTGTTCAACACCCTATAATGTACACACATTTGTCAAGTCCTATCCTTCTTTGGCACAATCATAATGGGTGACCCACACAGTGATGTACTTGGTTGAATGACACCCTATTCTAGTATCTAATACAACTGTTTCTTCGCCTCACTTGCTTCTATAATAGGTGACCTATACAACCCAATGTTTGGCAATGGGGAGTTAGATAATAGTTGGATCTCATGCCCCATTTCCCTGTTTGGTGGTAGCCCTTTAGGCTCCTAGAACACATCCTCGTATGCCTATAACAACCTCCAATTCTTTTTTATGTTTCTTAGTACATCCCTCCAGTGATTTCTTTACTCTTATTGTCTCTTATAGAGCTTGATTTTCTCTAAAAATAGTAAAGCATACTTCTTGCTAGAACTGATCAATTCCTTGGCTTGGTTGGCACCTACTAGTGAAATTTTAAACTTCCCTTTGCGATTAGGCTCCTATTGTTTAAATTTGGTTGTTGTTGTTCATTCAATTGTGATTCAGGGGGAGAAGTTATATAATGACATAGTTTGTTGATTGTTGTTAGTCCCTCAATTGAGTTTTGGAGGGAGAATTTAGATGATGTTAAATATTGTCGTCATTGCTTTTGTTGTTGTTTCCTATATTTGATTAGTGTTGATGGTGACAATGTTCACATTCCATCAGGAGTGGTTGTATCATGTTTTGATCAACTTTTTTTATCATAACAAATTAAGGGGGAAGATATGATACACAATTTAATTTCCTCTTAGCTGAGTTTATGATTTTTTCCATACTTCATGTTTGGACCATTTAGGGTATGCATGCATAATTGTTCATTTGTTGGTTGATGGTGGTTGCTTTTGTTTGAACCCTTTGGATTTTTTTTTAATAGAACCATTTTCCTTTCAGTGTTTTCCTTTCATGTGGACTCATAACATCTTCTACTTAAGAGATAAACTAATTTCAATGAGATCTCTTGGCTCTCATCTTCACAGCTTTTGGTGCTTTCTCATTGGAGTTGGATTTTGTTGTTTCCCTTCAACGGATCATTGTGGGATCTTAGCACTGTTGTCTTTCCTTTTTTGGAAAGGATTTTTTTTATCTACCATCTTTTCTCCTTTTCTCAGCTTAGGAGAGTTTAAACTTAGGTACCTTATTAGGCCTTGTTGCCAAGACCAAATATTTCTTTATGTTTTACTTCTTACATTTTTATTAAGGGGGTGTTACTGTCGGTATTTTCCAATGATCTTTTTCCTAATGGGCCAACTATAGTGAGTTCTAATCTCATGTAGGATTTCTTATCCTCCCAATTGTTGCAGTGATTGTTAGCTAACTCTAGGCATCTTCCATTGTTATAAATAGAAGGCATATCTATGTGTTTTTACAACACCAAGAGTAATGCAAAACTTTTACATAAAAAGACATGACTCATTCCATGATCCAAGTGGATATTGGTGGCCACCTGCCTATTCCACCTAGACCTCTAGTTGGTTTCATATGTTTCCTTATTTATTGCAACATTTACTATTTTTAGCAGTTTTTTGGGTCCTGAACTTCCATAGAAGTTTTGACCCCCTAAACAACGTTTTTTTAGTTTTGCAGCAAGACCACAATTTTAGCTTGTCACAAATCCTATAGTACTTAGAGACATATTTCCAACAAGGTATCGTATGTGCCAAACAAAGATAATATGACCAAGTTACGACCCTAGGAAGTTGGCTGCCCAACTAACCCCAATGGGGCCCACACACTCTTTGCGTTCCATCTCTCGGGGTTAGGGTTTTGGTTGTTTAAGGTTTTCCCTTGTTGTCCAATAATAATTAGGCCCTTGAGCCTCATTGTAACAAATTTCAGCATCATGTATCTACCACATCTCTTCTCAGAGATAAGCTACCATCACTCAAGCTAGTTTAGTTCCATTGTATTTGTAAGCATATTTCAAGATTTGATATTAATGAAATGAAGTATTATTTCTGTTGTATCTTTGTATTTATTGTTATATCTGTAATTTTTTGCGTTCCTATTTAAGTTTGTATCAGTGGTATCAAAGCGGTATAGTCTTTCTCTATTTTTCTTTGCATGTCCCCAATGAGGTCAATATATAACGAGTTAGGACTCAAACTGGTCGAAAATTTGCAAGACCAACTATTGGGAATAAGTCCCCTAGAATCAATTTTGGGGTTAAAAGCCCAAGTTTGGTGGAGAAAGCCCAAGTATAAAAAGTTTAAAGTCTCCGCATTTTGTGGTCGCAGAGCACGAAGATGTAAAGTGACATAAAAGGTTTTCACCCTTCGTCTATGTAAGTCATGTCGACTATAGGAGATCTACCCATGGTTCGTGGACCATGGGATTGTATAAAAATGGAAGTCTTAGAAGAGTCTAAGGTAGTTTAGTTCAGTTCAGGTCTTGATGTTGATGTAATGGGTCAGTAAGAGCTAAGAGCAAAGAATCTTAGCATAGGAAAGAGGCTCTGCAATTGTTTGCACAGAGGCCTAGGGTAGAAGTCCACAGCTGAGTGCGTGGACCACTGCAGTTGAGTGCACAGGGTAGTTAAAGTCTGTAATCTGAAGCATTAATAAAGAAGATTATTCTGGAATTATTTGTGTTTGATCTATTTACTTCTGTTATGTTGAATACTAGGATTATCATTTAACGCTATATTGATGTGCAAATCTATATGTTTTACTTTGTTATATGAATGCAAGTAATAATATAGAGACAAATATCTTAATGCGTGTTGAATTTATCACATACTTAAGCTAATCGTAGTAAATACAGAGGTAAGAACATTTACAGAAGGATGTAAGTAGCTAAGTCACCTATTTAGGGTCCACGAAGGATGATCGCAGACCTTCGCGAAGGTCTATAAGCCAAAAAAGAGAAATATGTCAATAAGCCCTAAAAGGCTTATCGATCTGTGTGAAGCCAAATTTAGGGTATAAAACGACATCACTACCATCTCTGGGTGTGGAAACTTGGTTCCGGCATCCCCCCATACTGCTTTGGGTGAGACTTCATTCCGCGCTCTGCGGGTTGATGCTGAAAGAGCCAGTAGTCTAGGGTTTTTGTTATGAAACCAGCTCAAGAAAAGATAGAAAAGATAGATCAACGCCTTAGAATTCAGCCTCTTCGAGGGGGCAACCTCCTTTACATTACATAAATGAACAATTCTTGGATGATACAAATGTCAAAACCTCCTTTCTATGTATAGGAGTCTAAGGAGTCACAATATAATCCAGCCGACCTAACAATAATAACATAAAGCCACAAAAACAACAATAGAGGGATTCTATGGGGCACATAAATAATAACATGGGGGTAATAGGGGCACAACAATATAAATAACGGGTATAACTACAATAGTAATGGGGTAGTCACTAGTATTATAGGGACCCAACATGCCCCTCTCCTTCAAAAAAGTGTTGTCCTCAACGCTTGAGTAGTTCTGGATACTTCTGCATAAAATTCTCATCCTCCCATGTGGAATCTTCAGCGGATAAGTTCTTCCACTTGATAAGATACTCTGAAATTGATCGATTTCGTAGCTATCGAGTTCTTGTTTCTGTGACTGCTTCCGGTTCCAATATAATTTTTCCTTCCTCGTCAAGTTCTGGCAATATTGTTTGAACTGGGAGTTTGTCGCCTATAACCTTCTTTAAACATGAAACATGGAACACTGGGTGCAATCGAGAAGCTGCAAGAAGCTCCAATTTGTATGCCATAGTACCAATCTTTTGCAACACCTTGTACGAACCATAATACTTTGGTGATAATCTATTATCCTTCTTAGCTTGTGTTGAGCCTCAACCTTGCACTCATTTACCTATCCTCCCAACAGCTTTTCCCTATTCACTTCTCTCTTCTGACATCATTTCCTCCATCAACTTGTTCAATTCATTGCATTATATGTCTTTTTAACATGATTTGTTGACTGTGCTAATGATTGACTGTTTGTTTAGAATTTTGGTACATGTTCAACAATTCCGCAGCTGTTCTGCAATTCCGCAGCTACTCAGCAATTCCGCAGCTGTTCAGAGATTCCGTAGCCTTTTTGTTGTTTGCTATACTCCACGTGTCTTCTCAAGGAACAGGCCACATGGGCACGTTGGTATGGATGTATACATGGTTCGTATGCTATTGGTTGGGCCAAATCAGTCACGTATGCCCCCGGTCAACGCAGGAGTACCCACGGTCAAATAGTTAAGTTCCAGACGGTGGCACGACTCTGCGTGAGCAACTGAGACACGGAACCACAGCTGGCACTTCCTCCACGCCACGAAGACAGCAAGGGATAGGATCTAACCATAGATTTACTCCCCATGATGACCGTTTCCTCCAAACGTGCACGGAGTTGCCTGCGTGTTGCTGCATAGTTAATTAGTTAAGACTGTAGTTGCTTAGTTTACGCAGAGGACAGTTTGTCCCTGTGCCTATAAATAAAGCATTTGCCAACACTTAGAGATTAGCTTTTTGATACTGTAATTGCTGTAATTGTTTTGGTTATCAAACTCTGTTTTAGAAGACCGTTTCTACAGCACTTTTTGATTGTATTTTGACATGCTGATTTAATATAAGAAGACTGTTTCTGCTCATCTCTGCGTAGCTGATCTTTAGCTGGTTGAGTGGATGGAGGGCCCCCATCTACCACAACCTATGTACAGTAGCATTTAACTTTATTTTCCTGCCTTTCTTTGTTTTCATTTTCACATGTACAATAATGTATAGTTTGATTTCTGCAGTTTTTCATTTCTTTGAACATGTATAATAATGTACAGTTTGATTTCATGCCTTTACATTTCCAGCACTTTTCAAAACTGATCAGTTTGTTTATGCAGGTGTGTTAGGAGCCCGGGATAGTGTGTTTTTATTTCTTTTTATCACTGATGGTATTTGAAGTTGTCTTGTCTTAGCTACTGATTTTTACCTTACTTACTTAGTTTCATTGCTAGTTTACTTTATCAAGTTTTTGACAAGTTGCCTACTAACCTTTTGATGGTCTTCTCATCATAATTGACTAACCTTTATTGGACCAAAATATCATTGAGTGGCAGCTTGGTTTGATTAGCTTTTGGACTCATATTACTGATTCCTTCTTAACTGTTTTTCACATGAACAATTTCAGCTAGAGGCAGAATGTTAAGGAAGAATGAAGTGTTATGATTTGTCATTTAAGTTTTGCAGTTAAAGTAGTGTTTTTCACTTTCCATTGAGTTAACATAGATGTTATTTTTGTTCTTATCAGCAGCATAGATAGTGGACTAGTGCCATTAGTCATTTTTTTTAATGCTTTGCTTTCATTTGAAGTTTCAATTCCATTGCAAGTCACTTTTCAAGCTTTCAAGAAACATTTAGAAACCACCATATGCACACACACTCACTCATCTGTTTATAAATCCATCACTCCATCTTAGGAAGATAAGTCAAACACAAACTAAAAATGACAAAAAGAACTAGGAAAGGCTGCTTAAGTATATATTGTACACTTCACTTCATCAGCTTACGAGCCCCGGGTTGACAATTAATGATAGCAATTTAGACAACACTAAATTGACCAAACATTTTGGCGCCGTTGCCGGGGAAGTGAAATTAGGTAGCCAATTCTAAAAAAAAAAATTAAGAAAATTTCAAGAAAGGGAAATTGATAACTTCTCAAAGTATGCTCTCCTCTTGCACCTAAAGTGATCTGGAGGATCAGAAAAGAGAAAGTTATTGGTTTAATAGTTTCTTAAGTATGCTCTCTTCTTGCACCTAGAGTGACCTAGAAGATCAGAAAAAGAATTATTAGCCTGACTTGAAGAAAAAATAAAAAATGACATGCATAGAGCTAGAGATTCTAGGGGAAGGTTTTTAGCTAGAGCCAAGAGTTCAATTTTTACAAGTCCATCTACTTCAAGGGATAGACAAGAGACACCTCCCTTATCTCCAACTGACACTCCTAGCCCTAGGGTTCTCGGAATTCAAGTAGCAGGAGTCGACTCTCCCATACCTTCCATCGAGTCTGAAAGAGATCCTTTCCTTCTTTCTCCAGAGAGGCAAATTATAATTGAAGAAGTAGAAACACCTGAAGAAGAAGGAGGGAATCCTTCTCATACACCCTTAGTAGAAGAACCAGAAGACTCTGAAGTCTCTAGGGAAACTACCATGGCAGAGGAAGAAGCACCTGGATTTGGTAGAGGTAGAGGTAGAGGAGGAGGAGGAAACAATGGAGGAGGTAGAGGTAATATTGGAGGAAATAGGGATGGGGATAACTCATTCGGATTCCCTATAGTTGATGAGGATTCCCGAGCCACCATGAAGAACATCTCACCATCTGTCCTCCCGAACTTTCATGGATCAAGGAATGAGGACCTTGAAACATTTTTATTTGAGTTTGAAGTCGTATGTAGAACTTATGACTATTTGGACGACACTCAAAAACTCAAATTGTTCCCTTCCACATTGAAAGGACAAGCTTTGAAATGGTTCATGGGGTTAGTCACTTAATCCATTAGGTCTTGGAATGATATGAAACAGACATTTTTGGATAGGTACCTGGACTATTGTATGCCCACCAATCACAAGGATGAGGTATTTAAAATGGTACAAAGAGAAGATGAGAATTTGGAGGAATTGATTGAAAGATTTCAGTATAATTTGAAAAGAGCAAAAATGAGTAACTTGGATGAAGAGACCTTGAAAACCCTATTACTAAAAGCCATTAGAGATGAATGGATAGATCTTTTGAATATGATGGGGAAGGGAGATATATCTCGGCTTCCACTTTCTGATATAGCAGAATTATGTGTCCATCTCTCAAGGGGCAAATCAAAAACTCAAAAAGGGCCTAGAGATCCTTCTCTCCTCAGAGCAAATAAATCTGCAACTGGATCAGTAAGTAGGGCTGAGATCGGCAATATGCTTGATGAATTCAAAACTAACATCTTAGGGAGTCTGAGTGAACAATTAGACACCCTTAAGATCCACAATAAATAGAAAGCAAAAGCCGAGGCCTTGGCCATCTTTTGCCCGAAATGTAGGAAGAAACATGCTTTAAGGGAATGTCCCTTGGAAGCACAAGTTGTGGAAACATGTGTAATTTGCTCAGAAAACCATGAGACCAAGGAATGTCCTTCAATCCCTGGGCTCAAAGCAGTCTTTCAAGAAGATCCAAATACACTTGAATCTCTCTATTTTGTTGCAAGGAGACCTTGGCAGGGGCAACAAAATCAAGGGTTTAACAACTCTATGAATTTTCAACCCCAACCAAATTGGAATCCTTGGCAACAACCTTGGCCTCAACCTCAAAATCCTTTTCAATCATGGATGCAAAGCATGAAAAATCCTTATGGGAGATTTGCTCAATTCTATCAATATCCTCCATCTTTTCAGAATCAGCAAGCTCCACAACTTCCAAATCAAAGTCAACAACTATCATTACCATTCCCTCAACAACAACAACCTTCTCCACAAAATCAAAATTCTCAACTCTTGCTCCAATCCCAACAAAAGTCAAATCAACTTCCTTCTCAGCCATTGCCAAACCCCAATAATAGGAACCCTCAAAATGCTTACATGATGGAAGGTCAACCATTCCCTACCTATATGATTGTTTCTCTTAATGAAGTACAACTCAGATCAGGTAGAATCTTAGATCAACCTTCTATAAATGTTCAACAACCAAGCATTTCTGAGGAAGAATCTCTTAGAGCTAATAAGGGTTCTGAAGCATCCCTTCAACACCCAAACACTCAAAAAGAAAAAGAAAAAGAAAAAGAATCAACCCCCACAACTCCCATAGTTGAGCAACCTACATCTTCATCCACACCTCCTTTTCCTGAAAGGTTACAAATCGACAAAGGAGTGGAAAAGCAAATTTGGTTGCCTGACTATAATTTTCTAGATGAATTGAAGAATGTCTGTATCAAGATCCCCTTGTTACAAGCCATTAAAGAAATTCCCATTCTAGCCAAAACAATAAAGGAGTTGAGCCTTAAAAGACCAGGACAGAAACCAAGAGATACCAGAAGGATCCACCTGGTAGGAAAAATTGCAGACATTATGATGGGAAAGATTACCATGCAGAAATATGTAGATCCCGGTAGTCCAATTGTCAAAACACATATCAATGGGGTAGAAATACCAAATACTTTGATTGATTTAGGGGCTGCTATCAACATTATGAGTAGACAGACCATGGACCAGTTAAAACTTCCTAACCTTCTCTTTACACCTTCTTTACTGCAGCTTGCAGATAGATCAATCATTAAACCTGATGGTGTATTGGAAGACATTCCAGTCTCCCTAGACTCTTGGGAATATCCAGTTGATTTTATGATTTTAACTCCCAAGAACAATCTAGGAGGACATCCTCTTATTTGAGGAAGACCTTGGCTGGCCACAGCTGATGCTTTCATAAGTTGTAGGTCTGGGGATATGTATATTTCTGATGGCAATTCAACAAAGAAGTTCAATCTGTATCCTCCAGCGAAAGCAATTACAGAAATAGGAGATAATGAGTGGGTTGATGATGAAGATACTATACAACCTGTCTTTACCATTTCTGAGATTAGTGAAGATAGTCAAATTCTGAATACATTAGAAAATTTTGAACCATCTTCAGAATATGACTCTACACAATTTCAGTTGGATTCTGACATAGAGTTTCTATCATCTAGACAAATGTCTCTTTTCTCTATGGAAGAATTTGGTAGTTCTGCCATTGAGATCTTTCCAGGAAAAACATTAAACATTAACAAAAACTTGGAAAAATCCCAACAGGAAGAGCTAACCAAAGTCTTGCAAAGACATTCTACTGCTTTTGCATGGGAGTATACCGACATGAAAGGTATTGACCCTAAGACTTGCATTCATCACATCTACATTGAGGAAAACAGTAGACCAATCAGACAACCTCAAAGAAGGATGAATCCAAATCTTAGGGAGATAGTGAAAGAAGAGCTCCAGAAGTTACTCAATGTAAACTTCATTTACCCTATTTCAGATAGCCAATGGGTTTCTCCCTTGGTTATAGTACCTAAAAAGAATGGTAAATGGAGGGTTTGCATTGATTACAGAGAATTAAATAAAGCAACCTTGAAGGATCACTTTCCTTTGCCCTTTATTGATCAAGTATTAGATACTTTAGCAGGTAAAACGTTTTTCTCATTTTTGGATGGTTTTAGTGGTTACAATCAAATTCAGGTAGCACCTGAAGATCAAGACAAAACCACATTTACTTGTCCTTGGGGAACTTTTGCTTACCGAGTACTTCCTTTTGGATTATGCAATGGACCCGCTACATTTCAAAGGGCTGTACTAGGAATCTTTTCAGATCTAATTCATGATTGTGTAGAGGTCTATATGGATGATTTCACAGTTTATGGTAACACATTTGAAGAAGCATTGGAAAATTTGGAAAAAGTCCTAATTAGATGTAAAGAAACAAATCTTTCATTAAGTCATGAAAAGTGTTTTATGATGTTTACTGAAGGGATTGTTTTAGGACATCATATTTCAGGAGATGGAATTAAAGTTGATAAATCCAAAGTTGAAGTTATCTCCAAGTTACCTGTTCCAAATTGCCAGAAAGATGTTAGAAGTTTTCTTGGGTTTACTGGGTATTATAGAAGATTTATTGAAAACTTCACTAAGATAGCATCTCCTCTTTTCAAATTACTTACCAAAGACTGTGAGTTCAAATGGGATCCTGAATGTCAGTCTGCATTTGAAACTTTAAAGACTAGAATATCTGAAGCACCCATTTTGAGAGGGCCAAATTGGAAACTCCTTTTCCACATTTCTACTGATGCTTCAGATACAGCTCTAGGAGCTGTTTTGGGACAAAAGGATTTGGTCCCTTATGCCATTTATTACACTAGTAAAAATTTGACTCCCACCGAGTTAAATTACACTGTGACTGAAAAAGAATTCTTAGCCGTTGTTCACGCAATCAACAAGTTTAGACACTACATAACTGGCTATGAAACTTTTGTCCATACTGATCACTCTACAATTAGATATCTCATGAACAAACCTATTACTAATGGCAGAGTTACAAGATGGCTTTTACTTTTACAAGAATTCAACATTACTGTGTTAGATAGACCAGGAAAACAAAACACAGTAGCTGATTTCTTGTCTAGAATCCAAAACACTAACGAAGATTCTCCTGTAGAGGATAAGTTTCCAGATGAATACTTGTTTGCAGTAACTACCAAGACTCCTTGGTATGCAGATATTGCTAATTATCTAGTTACAGGGAAGCTACCTCTACACTTATTTCCTAATGAGAAAAGGAAAATCATTCAGGAGAGTTCACATTATTCTTGGATTTCTAATGAATTGTTCAAAACAGGGCCAGATTGTATAATCAGAAGATGTGTTCGGGAAGATGAAATGCCTGACATCCTTAAGGCATGTCATGATGAACCGTGTGGCGGACACTTTGCTGACAAGAGGACAGCCTATAAAATCCTTTCTTTAGGATATTATTGGCCTTCTCTCTTTAAAGATGCAAAGCAGTATGTTAGAAGGTGTGACAGCTGCCAAAGAGTTGGGAGACCAACTCCTTCAAATGAAATGCCACTACAGCCACAGGTATGCATCGAACCCTTTGAGAAATGGGCTCTAGATTTCGTTGGACCTATTAATCCATCATCTAAGCAAAAGAAGTATATATTGTTTTGCACTGATTATGTTACTAAGTGGGTAGAAGCCAAGGCATTGCCTTCTGCCACTGAAAATTCAGTTGTTCAATTTCTTTTTGAGGATATTTTTACTCGTTTTGGTGTCCCAAGAGAAATTGTGACAGATCAAGGAAGCCAATTTACATCTAAATTGATGGAGAAGCTGATGGAGGAATACAAAATCAAGCACAGAACATCTACTCCATACCATCCGCAATCAAATGGTCAAGTGGAATCTACAAATAAAGTCCTTGAAGGAATTATCACCAAGACTGTTCATCTTCATAGAAGAGATTGGGCGGAAAGGCTTCCTGAAGCCTTATGGGCCTATAGAACTACATGGAGGAACACAACAGGACATTCTCCCTATGAACTTGTTTATGGGAAAGAATTCCTGCTCCCCATTGAGTTCCAAATTAAGACCTTCAAGATGGCAGTTCAATTGGGGATGAGCCTATCAAAAGCCCAAAAACACAGAATGGACCAGCTAAATGAGCTAGATGAAATAAGACAAGATGCAATTCTAAGGACCGATCTAGTTCAGCACCAAAGAACTAAGTGGCATGATCGACACATGGCATGATCGAACAGCAGTGCGTGTTTTTGCTGTTCCTTTTTTAAAAGGAACAGCAGTTTCGCGTTTTTGTGTGTATTTTTGCTTTTTCTTTGGTATGCATTTTCTTTGTTGTTCCCTACACAAAACACCACTTTCTTTTTGAGTGTTTTTGTTGTTCCTTCAAAAATAAAAAAAAATAAAAAGCAACACTTTGAGAGTATTTTTGAGAGCAACCCTTCCTTTCTCTTGTGGGATTATTCATAGTTCATCTCAACCACATTTTCCTGATTCTCTTTCATGGCATGAAATACACTACTTTTATGAGGACAAGAATTATGGATTCTATTGAAGCAAGTTAATATCATTCACGTTATGATCTTTAACAGGATAGCTCCTTGATGATAGATTCTTTTCAGAAGGGACACAATTATTTATATATCACTTCACTGCATTGTTTTCTGTTGAACATGATATTGATTGATCATCTTAATACCATGCTGGTTCCACCCTTCCTGGTTATAATCTCCTCTGTCTGTAATAAATGAGATTATGGGTATTTTTTTTTTATTGACATGTTCAACTTCTTCCGCCATCCCTGCTCTTAAGGAGTATTGAGCCTCCCTCATTTTATCATAAAAATATCTAATAACAATAAATTTTGTTCGCAGATGGAGGATAGGGGGTCTCATCACGAGCCAGCCTACCATGTTCATAAGGTTGTAACAGAGTGACATTCTCGTTATGGCCACCACACCAAGGTTATGATCCATTGGATAGCCAAATTATCCTTGGAACAGGAGGTCTCATCACGAGCCGGCCTGATCACTTTTGCTACATTCCAGTGAATGGCAGTGTGATTATCTGGTTACCACGCCAGCACACTGATCTCTTCTGTAGAACAGCACTGTAACTCTCCATTTATAAATTGAGGATCCTGGCTCATATGGGTTAAAAAGCAACCCTGCCGAGGCTATGGACACCTGCTGGCAGCAACGGCTCTGCTTATGGTATTGAAGTTATATCTTATCGTCAATTATTATTATAATACCCTTTTCTTATTTTTTCTTTTTATCAGAGAAGTTATTTCCTTAACTTTTTTGTCCCTGTTTTGAACCTTTATGCATGAGAAATTGTTTTATGATCAATCACATCATTTTCAGCTAGAATACCGTCAGTAAAGCATCTTTTTGGCATATTGTTGTCCTTTTTCTCTTTTCATAACATATCATCAATCCAAAGCGTCCTATCTCTTATTCATAACTATCTTTACACACTTTGCTCTCAATATAACCATACTTTTCATCGTCCTATCATTGATAAGTGTACTCTGCTTCACTAATATATTGTTCATTCCATTGCCTTGCCGTCCGCACCACCCCTCTCATATGCTTTATGGTTATGGAACCCATTTTCCAATTGGAGGGGGGGAATGTATGCATTATGGGATTGCATGCACTTTGCCATACCTTGTTGATTTGACAACATATTAGTATTGCATGTATACATAAGTTTTTCTAATTGCAATTTTACATGCATTTTATCTGTTGCTATTCAAAGCTAACACTATGGCTTCAAGAACATTGTATGCACAAGTATGATTTGTTTACAGGAGAACAACCAGTACGCAGGAGAAATTCTATCCACCGCATGACCACACTATTGCAACTAACAGAAGCGGCTCGAGCAACTTGCGAACATGAACAACTCTTCAGACATGATGTGCTTCCCTGGATTCTACCTTTTTGCATCACTTTCAGCACCAACTTTGCCTACATCAGCTTCAACAACTGTCAGTCCATATATGTCATTTTTGGAGGTAAAACTTGAGGTAAAATTGCATAGTTTTCTAATTTATTATAAATTTAGGGGAATCTAATGAAAATCCATTCTGAGCATTATTTGTCATCCTTCATTCCACATCTTTACCACTTCCCCTTTTAGCAGCATGTCATTTTCGAGTGTGGGGGAGTGTTCCTTTCATTAATTTCTTTCTTATGACCACGCCATTCATATTCCTTATCATACATTGCTATTCTTATTCACTCTCAACACCTCCCTTATTCCATGTTGTTTTACACCAAGCATAGAATTCAACAGCTGGTAGCAACCACCTCTCTTTGTTTTCTAGCATCGCATGAGGGCATGCTAATTTTTCAGAGAGGGGAAGGAATTGCTATGCATGATGGATGTTTTCTACTTTCTTCCTTATTTAAGGCATACAAATTCATTTTTACACATTGCAGAAATTGATTTCCACATATTTTTTTAAACTATGAACTCAATCCTTGTAATTTTTGGAAAACACATACGTATCATTAATACAAATCCACACAATTACAAGAAATATTGGTTCATAAAATTTCGGAAATCATGCACTCTCACCTACAGCCATTTTGTTTATATCTCATGATCCATGCATCAAAACGATCTGATTTTTGGATCATAGAAGCCTTCATATATTACAAATCTACTTGCAACATTTCAACAAAATCTGGTTTGTAGTTTTTGGGGAAAATGGTTAATGAAGTTTGTTGTTATCTATGTCATATTTTGCTGCAACTTCATACATATAGTTGAATGTCAATGTAAAAATTGTTATGCCTTCATCGAGATTGCAAAAATTGAATATTCATTAATTAAGGAAGCATTCATTTATTCTCAAATTTTTATTGCTTGGTTAACACATGGTTTTTTTCTTTGGGTTGCATGAGGACATGCAATATATTCAGTTTTCGTTGCATGAGGACATGCAACATATTGAGCGTGGGGGTATGTTGGGTCGTTAATATGCCATTATTATTGTCACTAGTGAACGTTTATTCCACCCATTTCTACCATTCTTCATCATGTCATTTATTATAATTTATTATATAAATCCATTTTATGATGATTTATGCTCTTATATTATTTATTCTCCTTTATTTCTAATAAATTGATGATTATGCATTATTTTACCAATGATAGTTCTAATAAGTTGGTTATAACATTATTCACCATTTTTAGCCTCCAAGGTAACTTCCAGATTGAAGATTTGATTTTTAAATCTGCCAACTCAGAAATTCGCTGGTTTAAGGACTGACAGTTTTGCGGTTGATATTCTGAGCAAATGAAGATGAATTTGAGAAATCCGGAACATGGGTTTTGTCCAGAACGGGCCCAATTAACTTTAGTTAAGAATGGTTTGCCCAAATTTGGCTTGTACAGGGAGAAACGCAGGGTTCTTTGAGCACGATTTTCTCAGATTTGCAGTTGCGGCCGTCCTCTAAACTTTAGCTGCAAACCCAAATTCGTCTTGCTTTTGTTGAGAGATGAAAGGAAAGATATTTTCTTGTTGATCATCTGGTTAGAATCAACCCAAATTTGTAAAACAAATCATGTTGTAATTATCTATGCTCTCTGATCTTTCTCTATTTAAATGAAAACAAAGATCAGAGAGGGGGGAGACGTGATGATGGATTTGGGGAATGAGAAATGATGGACAACGATGGTGGATTATTCATGTTGTAATTCTTAAGCTTTTGCTGTTGTAATGATTCCACAATTGGCTGATTAATAAATGATTTGGGAGTGCTGTTCATTTTTCTCATTCTGAAGTAACCCCGCAGCATCCGCTGGCGGCTAAGGGCCCAGCCTCTGGTGGAGTACGCTGCTGCTGCTGCTGTATATTATCTTTTTGGTTTATGCGTGGTTTGTATTATCAACTTGAATTGGTAATCTGGTGTGTTTTATTATCTTATATTGCAGTTCTGTTATATTTCATATATCGCTCTCTGCAACAAGAAAGTCGTAATGTGCATTCTGATCTTATAACGTATTGCTATCTCTTTAAAGTCGTTAATGTAACATTGATGTTCTCTACAGAATGTTATTGTTATTTAATTGCGGAGTAATCAATCTGCAACCTTCTTAAGCTGGTATTACTGTATTTTTCCATGGTTTATACTTCATACGATTGTTGTTCAATTGACATTGTGGTTCTATTATGAATTGTAATCGTTACCCTTTCTAACCAGGATTAATACTTGCGTATCAGACTCAGATTACCATTTCTTAATATCCATGTATGCTGTGTGTATTATTTATTTTAGCACCGTAGGCTGTTCCATATTTCATTTCTAATTAGTTGCCATTCTATTTCCGTTTGTTGTCTGATTTATTTTATTTGGCTTTGTTGTTGTTTGCTTCCATTAAATTAGAGTTTGCTGTTCAGTTCCTTTAATTCCAGTTTCCTATTCCATTTACGGCCGTTCCATTTTAGACTTGCTATTCCATTTCCTGTTTGTTGTTCTATTTTACTTTCTGCTGTCCATTTACTTGCATTTATTGCTTTGGTGTGAGAGAAGGTCCAAGGCTGTCGTGAGCCTCAGCAGACGCTACCACGCTCCTAGATCCATGGTACATACTCTATTCCATCAATTTCTAGAGGACTGAGTTATTGCTACTATATCCTCGATTGATGGTTGTTTGAATGAATGATTTAGTTTAGAACATTTCCGTTTCTTGCTGTTCCAATTAGATTTTGTTTCAAGCATTCATTTACTTTTGGGTTTTAAGCACTATACTGCAAAACATTACTCTTGAGTAAATAGCCGCCTCAGACTGAGTACACTCTTGAAATAAAAAGTCGTCCCTGGGTTGATAATTAATGTGAAGGTAATTAGGAGTTCACAAGACACCTTTTTATCGCTCCACACAAGGAAGGAATTTGTTAAGTTGTTCCAAGAAGATTCTGCAATGAGGCTGGTGGAGAAGAATTCTTCTCCTCCATCAGCCTAGTTTTTGTTCCTTTCAGTCGAAAAAAAAAAAAAAAATCTCTTGTATAAGCCTGAAAACCAATCTTGGATTGGCGGTCTTATGCAGAAAATATGAAGTGAAAATCAGGGTCACCTGACACTTTATATTTTCCAAAAAAAAAAAAAATCTCTCTTTCTCTGTCCATCTCATCCATCTCATCATTTTCATTCCACTTCATTTTCTTCCAGTCCATCCATTCCATCTCATTTTCACCAAATAAAGTCCCTCTCAGGACTATTCCATTTAGTCAAGTTGTTTTAATCCTCTTTGTGCAGGCAGAAAAGTGTTGCTGCAATTTCCACAGCTAGGAGCCAATTCCGCAGCTGATATCAAGATTCCGCAGCTAATACACTCTGTTCCTGCAACAAAAACAAACTCTGTTTCAAAAAGAAAAAATCTGCAGTCAAAAGCACCATCATCATTAAAGAGCAAGGACACATGGCATATACAAAGGAAGCAATCAATCAAAGGTTAGCATCATAATTAGCAAAGGGATCAAAATGCAAATACACGAAGGTATGTTCTAAATTTGTAACTAACAGTTATATCATTTATGTATGGTTTTCGGATTATGGTAGGAGGCATGTAATGTAATGATTGACAAGACCCCCGTCCACTCCTCATCCATTATGCTGCGTAATCCACCTCACCACCTTCCTAACGGTTCCCTAATTGCTGTTGATTTGAACTTAATACGGCCTGCTCTCTCTCATTAATTCTTCGTACCAGAGTGACGTGTACTGTTGTACCACGACTCTCCAATTAATCATTCCGCAGCCAGATGTACACAGCCACCTGACGTCCATGGGATTCGGCCGTTTCATCCTTTAACACCCTTCTACGCATGCATAACCCCATTTCTATTGCTGATCACTCCCTCGATTCCATCGATTTCACTCTCGGTTTCATTCACTACTCTGTTTCACCGTAAACATACTCTGTTCTATTTTCCTCACCTCTCCGCTCAAAACCCTGACCACCAGTCTCGTAATTGCATCACGGCCATTCTGTTGTAGCCGTAATACCCACTGCTGAGCGTTCTGTTGTAGCCGTAATACCCACTGCTGAGCACTGTTTTTCCCGTATAGCTCTCTCTCCAGTATTCAAACAACGCTGTCAGAGCAGCAAGAGAGCTGGTAACCGAAATGGGCAAGTTATTAAGAGCAGAGCCGGAAGGTTCTAAGTTTCTAGACGGTTACCCACAAACGAAGAATGCCCTGCAGAAGGCCAAGTGGTTAAAATTTATTCAGAAGTTCAAAGGATATCACAAGGAAGTTACCAAGGCCTTTGCTCGGTCGTTTGATGGAAAAACAAATACTGTGGAGATTGGAGACCTACAATTCACTGTCACAGAGAGCAGCTTGGCTCAAGCAACTTCTTTGCCTCGTACTGGGGAACGTTGGTTCAAAAATCGAACTGTTGAAGGCCAAGAGTGGAAGAACATGTTGAAAAATCCAGGTATGGATACCACTATCTTCACCAAAGGAATACCTGCAAGTGTCATTAAAAAGGAATGGACTGCCTTACTTTTGCTAGTTCAGAAATTTTTAACATGTGAAAGCAGATTTGGTATAATGTATGTTTATCATACAAAGATAATGATGCATTTTATGGGTGAACATACCATCAATCTTCCTTATTTCTTGCTAGCTAGTCTAAGAAAAATGAGTGCCACTGTTCAGAAACACGTGGGAAACATTGAGCCCCACCTATATCACCATGGACTCATTAAAATCTTGATTGAGGAGCAGTTAAAAATTAGAAAGGATACATGGGAGAAATTCCTTGTTAGAAACCATTTTCAAGAGGCAGCAGAAGCCTCTAGTAGATCTCCTAGGGTGCCAAAAAGAAGTAGAAGAAAAGGGAAAGAAATGGTTACCCAAGAAGAGACTGCTGCCCAAGACACTGCTGTAGAAGTTGAAGAAACTGCCCAAGAAATTGTTACAAAAACTCTTCAAGAAATTGCCCAAGAAACTGTTCAAGAAACTATTCAAAAGGAAAAGAAAAAGGGAAGCAGAACAAAAAGACAAAAGGGGGATAAAGGGAAAGCCATTTTGCAAGAGTCATACCCTTCACCTGAACCCTCAAGTGAAGAAGATACCCAAACATTAGCTCATAGGCTTGCTCAGCTTCATGAAACTGCCATCTTCAAAAAGAAACAAAAGCAAGAACAGCAAAAGCCAAAGAGTACTAGCCTGCAAGTGAGAAGAAGCAGTAGACTTATAGAGAAGAAGAGTGTGACTAAAAAGAAACAGTCCCATTTCATTGATTTGGGCACACCTGAGAAGACTCCAATTCAGCTGGATATTGAGTTAAGTCCTCCAAGAGAGGAAAGTCCTTTCCAACAAGAGAAAGAAAGCAGTTTTCAAGGATTTGAATTTTGGCCAAGACAAATACATGACATTGACCCTGTCCAGCAGGAGGCATATGATTATTTGGAAACATTAGAGCAATCTGTTGCTGGTCCTAGCACTGTCTTGCCCCTTGAACAGCAGGTTCAATCTCTGAAGCAAGAAATATTTGAGCTAGAAGTCCTCAATCGCCATATCAAACAGGAAAACGAAGCATTGAGACAACAGAGCAAAGTGGACAAAATGGTCCACGACAACACAATGCTTCATTTGGGTCTTTGGCAGAGAAAGAACAGGAAATTGAAGAGGAAATGCAGCAAATTGAGCAGAGCCTTGGTCAACTTGAAATTCAGGTGCTTGGTTAGGAAACCAAGAACAAATTTGGCAACAGGAAGGAAAAGGAGAAGGTTGGATGTCTTGGCAGAGGCATCTGAACATGTGAACTGAAAGATTATGACAAAATTTTGGTTGCATGAGGACATGCAACACCCTCGCAGTGGGGGTATGTTGAGCCTCAACCTTGCACTCATTTACCTATCCTCCCAACAGCTTTTCCCTATTCACTTCTCTCTTCTAACATCATTTCCTCCATCAACTTGTTCAATTCATTGCATTATATGTCTTTTTAACATGATTTGTTGACTGTGCTAATGATTGACTGTTTTTTTAGAATTTTGGTACATGTTCAGCAATTCCGCAGTTGTTCTACAATTCCGCAGCTACTCAGCAATTCCGCAGTTGTTCAGAGATTCCGCAGCCTTTTTGTTGTTTGCTATACTCCACATGTCTTCTCAAGGAACAGGCCACATGGGCACGTTGGTATGGATGTATACATGGTTCGTATGCTATTGGTTGGGCCAAATCAGTCACGTATGCCCCCGGTCAACGTAGGAGTACCCACGGTCAAACAGTTAAGTTCCAGACGGTGGCACGACTCTGCGTGAGCAACTGAGACACGGAACCATAGCTGGCACTTCCTCCACGCCACGAAGACAGCAAGGGACGGGATCTAACCATAGATTTACTCCCCATGATGACCGTTTCCTCCAAACGTGCACGGAGTTGCCTGCGTGTTGCTGCGTAGTTAATTAGTTAAGACTGTAGTTGCTTAGTTTACGCAGAGGACAGTTTGTCCCTGTGCCTATAAATAAAGCGTTTGCCAACGCTTAGAGATTAGCTTTTTGATATTGTAATTGCTGTAATTGTTTTGGTTATCAAACTCTGTTTTAGAAGACCGTTTCTACAGCACTTTTTGACTGTATTTTGACATGCTGATTTAATATAAGAAGATTGTTTCTGCTCATCTCTGCGTAGCTGATCTTTAGCTGGTTGAGTGGATGGAGGGCCCCCATCTACCACAACCTATGTACAGTAGCATTTAACTTTATTTTCCTGCCTTTCTTTGTTTTCATTTTCACATGTACAATAATGTATAGTTTGATTTCTGCAGTTTTTCATTTCTTTGAACATGTATAATAATGTACAGTTTGATTTCATGCCTTTACATTTCCAGCACTTTTCAGAACTGATCAGTTTGTTTATGCAGGTGTGTTAGGAGCCCGGGATAGTGTGTTTTTATTTCTTTTTATCACTGATGGTATTTGAAGTTGTCTTGTCTTAGCTGCTGATTTTTACCTTACTTACTTAGTTTCATTGCTAGTTTACTTTATCAAGTTTTTGACAAGTTGCTTACTAACCTTTTGATGGTCTTCTCATCATAATTGACTAACCTTTATTGGACCAAAATATCATTGAGTGGCAGCTTGGTTTGATTAGCTTTTGGACTCATATTACTGATTCCTTCTTAACTGTTTTTCACATGAACAATTTCAGCTAGAGGCATAATGTTAAGGAAGAATGAAGTGTTATGATTTGTCATTTAAGTTTTGTAGTTAAAGTAGTGTTTTTCACTTTCCATTGAGTTAACATAGATGCTATTTTTGTTCTTATCAGCAGCATAGATAGTGGACTAGTGCCATTAGTCATTTTGTTTAATGCTTTGCTTTCATTTGAAGTTTCAATTCCATTGCAAGTCACTTTTCAAGCTTTCAAGAAACATTTAGAAACCACCATATGCACACGCACTCACTCATATGTTTATAAATCCATCACTCCATCTTAGGAAGATAAGTCAAACACAAACTAAAAACGACAAAAAGAACTAGGAAAGGTTGCTTAAGTATATATTGTACACTTCACTTCATCAGCTTACGAGCCCCGGGTTGACAATTAATGATAGCAATTTAGACAACACTAAATTGACCAAACAGCTTGCTTTAGGGACATTTTCTTATATGGTTGTATCCGTAGGAATACCCAATCACCTACATCAAAACTTCTTTCACTATGATGTTGATCTGCCTGTTGTTTCATTCTATTTTGTGCCAACACGAGGTTATCCTTTAAGAGTTGGAGGACTTGTTGTTGATGTTCGATGTGATGTTCCACTACCTGAACCTTAGAATTTTCTCTTAAATATGATGTTATGGATGGTGGTTGATACCCATAAAGTGCCATAAATGGGGTCATTTTTGTTGTTGTATAAAAGGAAGTGTTATATCACCATTCAGCCAGAGGCAACCATTTGACCCATTGTGTTTGTTTATCAGATACAAAGCAATGAAGATATCCTTCCAAACATTTGTTTACTATCTCAGTTTGCCCATCAAATTGAGGATGATAAGATGAGCTATGAGATAACTGAGTACCAAGACAAGATAATTTTGTCCAAAAATTTCCAATGAAAATGGGATCTCTGTCACTTACAATAATCTTTGGGTTTCCATGTAGCTTTTGAATTGTTTCCATAAATGCAGTAGAAACTGTACTGGCTTTAAATGGATGTGATAATGCACAAAAGTGTGCATACTTGGTAAGTCTGTCAACTACCACCATGATGACACTCTTTCCCTCAGACTTGGGTAAACCTGTGATAAAATCCATTGAAACCTCCTCCCAACGTTGGCTTGGAATGGATAAAGGTTGTAATAGACCCGGTGTCTTAATTGTTTCAACTTTATTTTGTTGGAAAACGAAACATTCCGCCACAAACTTTTGAATATATGATTTAAGGCCATCCCAAAAAAATTCCTTCTTAACCCTGTGGTAAGTTTTTAAAAATCCTGAGTGCCCTCCTAAGGGAGAAGTGTGCAATTCCATAAGAATCTTTTGTTTTAGCTGGGAATTCTTACAAAGGTATAAGCGATCTTTGTACCATAATGAATCATTTTTCCAGCTAAATGTATCAGACGTACTGGAATCTTGTTGTAGCTTTCGAATAAGTGCCCACACTTCTTCATCATTCTTTCGTTCCTCCCTTGCTTCGTTTATCCAATTTGGTTGGATAATAGAAATGGCGCACGACAATGCTTCCACATCCTCATCCTTTCTTGAGAGTGCATCTGCCACCACATTTTGCTTCCCTTTTTTGTAGATGATTTCAGAGTCATAACCCAACATCTTTGTGACCCACTTTTGTTGCTCTTCAGAGGATAATCTTTGTTCTAAAAAGTATTTAAGGCTATCATGATCTGTTTTTACCTTGAAGTGTCTTCCCAATAGGTAGGGTCGCCATTTCTTAAGTGCATGGAGTATTGCCAACATTTCCTTCTCATAAATAGCTTTGCTTAAAAACTTTCCCTTGATTGGACGACTTTCGAAAGCAATGTGTCTTTCATCTTGCATTAGAACAGCACCAATTCCATTTCCTGAGACATCACATTCCACAATAAAGGTTTTTGTGAAGTCCAGTGTAGCTAAGACCAGTGCTTGGCACATTGCATCTTTAAGATGTTCAAAGGCCTTTGTTGCTTTCGGAGTCCATGAAAATGCATCTTTCTTCAATAATGTTGTTAGAGGTGCTATTATTCTCCCATTATTCTTAACAAACTTGCGATAATACCTGTCAACCCAAGAAATCCTCGCAGATGCTTTATGGATGTGGGGATTTTCCATTCCTTAATGGCTTTAATTTTGCTAGGGTCTACCTTAACTCCTTCATGAGATACAATATGACCCAAATATTCCACCTCCTGGACTCCAAAGAAACATTTGGATCTTTTTGCATATAATTGTTTCTCCTCCAATAGTTGTAGCACCCTGTCAACATGTTCAACATGATCCTTCCAAGACTTGTTGTAGATTAGTATATCATCAAAAAATACTAACACAAATTTTCTAAGGAATGGCTTGAAATTTGAATTCATCAAACCTTGAAATGTTGAAGGTGCATTAGTAAGGCCAAAAGGCATGACCAAAAATTCATAATGACCCTCATGAGTTCTAAATGTTGTTTTCGGAATGTCTTCAATCTTCATTCTGATTTGATGATATCCCGAACGAAGATCCTACTTGGTGAAGTAAATTGATCCATGCAATTCATCCAGTAATTCATCAATGACAGGAATGGGGAACTTATCTTTAATAGTGAGCTTTTTGAGCTCCCTATAATCCGGACACATGCGCCATGATCCATCCTTCTTGTGCACCAATACTACTGGAGCAGAGAAAGAACTTTGACTTGGTTGAATTATACCAGCCTCTAGCATTTCTGCAACCATACGTTCAATTTCACTTTTTTGGACATAGGGATATCTATACGGTCTGATGTTTGGAGGAACACTTCCTGGAATCAGATGAATAGCATGATCATGATCACGCATAGGTGGGAGACCTTTGGTAGTCTCAAATACCTTAGAATGATTGTCCAGGACTTTTTGGAGATCTGGAGAAATAGATGATTCCGATGTGGAAACATCTAGCGAACATAATTGTGCAATTACACCTATTTGCTCCTTTTTTAGAAGCTTTGTCATACCATTAGAGCTGATTATCTTTCCTGGTTTCCCTACAATACCCCTTAATTCAACTTCCTTTCCTTCCGTAGAAAATTTGATGAAAAGTTCTTTAAAATTAAAAGCTATTGTACCCAAGGATTGTAGCCATTGGACTCCTAATACAACATCAGCACCTCCCATTGGAATGGAAAGCATTGGGCTAGTCAATACATATTCTCCCATGGATAGCTTGATATTATGGCACCTTCCAGAGCAATTTATTGTTCCTCCATTTGCAATCATCACTTGACACTCTGGTGCTGGATATAGGAAGCAATTCAATTCTTTTGCTACCCTACAATGAATAAATTGTGGGTGCTTCCTGAATCAATCAACACTATTACCTTTTTCTTCTTGATTTGTCCTTCTATCTTGATGGTTTGAGGAGTGGTAATTCCTGCCAATGCATTACAAGATATGGTCGGATTTATTTGTTCTTCATCTAGGATTTGTTCCTGGAGTATATCTTCTTCTTTTGACCTTTGTTTCTCCTTTTCTTCTTCCTCTTCACAATCTATGTAGAATAATTTCTTCTCAGCACACTTATGACCTTTAGTGTATTTGCTATCACAACTGTAACAAAGCCCTTTTGCTCTTTTTTCTTCCAATTGCTGTGGTGTCAACCTTATAGGTTGTGGAAGACTAGGGGCAACAACACTTCTGTCTTTATAGTTGTGAGTGGTATGCTTCCTGGTTGCCATAATTTTGCTTTCCATTTTTCTTGCTAACCTGAATGCCTTCTCTAATGAATCAGGTTCCCAAAGGCGAACATCATGTTGGATATTATCCTTTAAAGACCCTATGAACACATCAATCCTATGCTCCTCTGGAATATCTTTTACCCTTATGTTCAATATTTGGAACTCCTCAATGTGCTCCATTATTGAACCCTTTTGTTTGAGACTTATCAATTGGCTAAAAAAAGTGTTGCTTTTTGTATCTTCATAATGTGCTATCAATTCTTCCGTAAAAATTGCCCAAGTGATAAATTGTTTACGAGAGCAAAGCCATTGATACCATACAACTAATTTGGTTCCAAATATACAGTTTCCATACGTATCTTTTGTGTGTTTTGCACATTATTGAGATCGAAGAACTGCTCCATCTGTAATATCCATGTGGCAGGATCCTTGCCATCAAACTTCCTCATATCGATTTTTGGAATATGGTGGGTCTTCGATCCAACATTAGAGTCTATGGAATCATGATTAACATTAATTTTGTTCACATCATGAGTTTCCTTTACAACCTTTTCACCATTAGTAAGTATTTCTTGTAGAAAATTTGTCAAATCTGTCTTCAAATCTGCCATGTCTGTCTTCAAATCTGTCTTCAAATCTGCCATGTCTCTCTTCAAATTTGTCTTCAAATCATCCATCTTAGCTTCCATGCCCTTTATCTTAGATTCCACGCCATTTATCTTAGCTTCTGTTAGCTTTTGTGAGCGTGACATTTGTTGCACTTGTTCTTGTAATTTTGATATATCATGTAGCATTTCTTCCTCTTCTTCATGAGTCATGCTAGAGATTTCAGGTTCCTTACTAGGTGTTTGCATTTTCTTTCCTCGGGGCATCAGTTACCGATAATAATTCTTTACTATGCCCTTTGAATTCCGTTAAACCAAGCTTACACAAAAATTTAAAAAAAACTACACACCTTTTTTCACTTTATAGAAGCCTGATATTGAATCTAATGTATCTCTGTAATTTCAAATCATCCAGTTCTAAAATTGCGACCTGTAGTATCCTTCTGCGTCCTCTTTACAATGCCACAAGTCTGACCCAAATTGGATTCTCCAAGGAAGCGTTATGTGAAATCTCCCACAGTGACTTGCTTTTAGACTAGTTCAGTAGAGAAAACTTGTACGACGTGCCACAAGTCACTGTTTCAACCTTTGGAACGGAAACACACATACAAGAAACTACAGTCCGTCCTCTTTCTGTAACTTCTTACAAAATTTCAATCCAATCCCCAGAGAGAACGTTATGACAAGTTTCCCCAGGTCACCTGTTTTGAAGGTAATTTAGGACTCTGCAAAAAGACCAACTTCCTTAGATCATATCTCCGCAAATATCACACAAAACATTCTGAAAGTCAGACCCATGGTTCAGCGCGATTTCTTCTCAAATGGGTTTTTTTTGCAACTTCTGAAACGTCACAGAAAAAAAGTTATAGCGAAAATGCCACGATGACCTGTTTAGAGTAGCGAAACCCTAGAATCCAAAGCTCTGATACCAAATGTTATGAAACCAGCTTAAGAAAAGATAGAAAAGATAGATCAACGCCTTAGAATTCAGCCTCTTCGAGGGGGAAACCTCCTTTACATTACATAAATGAAAAATTCTTGGATGATACAAATGACAAAACCTCCTTTCTATATATAGGAGTCTAAGGAGTCGCAATATAATCCAGCCGACCTAACAATAATAACATAAAACCACAAAAATAACAATAGAGGGATTCTATGGGGCACAGAAATAACAACATGGGGGTAATAGGGGCACAACAATATAAATAAGGGGTATAAATACAATAGTAATGGGGTAATCACTAGTATTATAGGGACCCAACAGATTTGCTTGGCTAATTAACATTGAACTAGGGTCAGGGCCCACTAAGCCAACAAATGGTTCCATTGCCGGGACCAGAATCTGCATAAAGAGATGTGTGGTGTTGCATCACTGGAATCCGACTAAGAAGAAAATTGAAGACTGGTTGGATAAGAAGATCCACGAATTCGTGGTGCAAGAAAACAAAAATCCACGATTTATGAAAGAACAGTGGTTGGACAGATATCTGTACACAAAGATACACGAAACCTTCTTTTGCTCCTTCCTGGTTGAATTATATAAGTGGATCACTAAATTGGCAGATGGCCAAGGAAGGTGGAGACTTGACTGTCTGATAGTGTGGACCCTGGAGTTAATGCAGAGATTGGAAGCCTTGGAAGATAAGATCTCACGAGTTTTCAATCACTGGCTCGATCGTATCATAGGAGGATTCGTGACAGAGTTCATGGTCGATATGTCGGTTAGTTACAGCAAAGCAGAGCGCCACTTCTTCAAGGGACCGTGAGGAAGTATTTAAGGTATTTAAATACTTGGATTAAGATCCTCTTGTGTGAAAAGCGGGTTATGCAGTTACCTTGATGTTTGGAGCTATGAAAAGTGGAAATCTATTCAAGGATAGAGGAAAGATAAGCCCTGAATATAGCCTGCTAATTAGACCTCCTCTGAGTGACGACAAGGAAGCAGCACAAGATTCTCTAGAGCATTGTTCAACTGATAAGACAAGGATTACTGTAAATACCCAATCCACCCACACCACCTCCATCTTCACCTCCACCACATACACCATTGCCCACACCACCGCCACCTCTGCCACCGTGCAATATGGCGAATTCAATTATATTACCTATGTTCAAGGGGTTGAGAATAGAGGACCTGGACCAATTTTGGTTCATTGCAAGGGCCGTATAGGAGGCTCAAGGTATAATGGATGACCAGATGAAGAAAGAGACGTTGGTCACTTCTCTAAAAGAACATGCGCTGACATGCTACATTAAGTATTGCACTGATAACCCTATGGCTTCATTAGCAGATATTTAGACCATGTTGAATACGGAGTTCAGTAGACCTAAGTCCGAAGCTCAATCAATTGTGTTTAAGGAGATCATGATGAATCCTGGCGAGACACCCTGGGATTTGGATCAGAGGTTGAAGTGTATGATCTATGAAGCCAACATGAATCTTACAGATGGTCAGCACCACGAATGGTTTGTGGCTTCGATCTTGCCTCATCTGAGGTTTTCTTTATTACAGCAAAATATTGGGACCCAGGCATAACCCTTGGAGATTGCAATGAGATTGCATGAAATGCTGATGCAAGATGCTAATTTTGGGGTTTAGCAGATTCACGTGCAGTTGCAGAACCTTTGCCTAGAGTTTCAAAGTCTGAAGAAGGATAGAGAAGTTCGGCCAGAGGTGTGTGAAGAAGTTTGGTGCCTGAAATGCAAAAGCCAGGGGCATGACAAAGATCACTACCTAGTCTTCACGAATTATGTTGCAGCAGGAGAGTCGATGCCTCTAAGGCTGGAAGCTCAAACAAGGCCAAGTACAGGGCCTGCGCTATGGTGTGTTATCTGTGAGGTGGCTAGAAAACATGTGACAGACAATTGTCACCTGCTGTAGAAATTTGTATAAACACCAAAATAGCTCTTCTGCAACTTTTGTTTATCGGTGGGTCATGATGAGCATAAATGTCATAGCTATGAGCTAATGATGGATAGAACACCGCATATAGAGTGCAGTTAGAAACTCAGCTTCTAGATCAAGGTGCTGGGGTAGCGCGAGGAGGATTTTAGGGGTGTGGGCGAGGCTGAGATGGAGGAGGACCTGGTAAAGGTCGAGGAAAAGTGATTTGCTACAACTGTGGGGGACCAGGACACTACGCGCAAGAATTCACAAACCCGACACACCTATCATGCAGATATTGTACTAAGTTTGACCACGCAATAGAAGACTGCTCTATGTTACTAGCTAAGATAGGCGAAAAGGGGGCACAAGCTCAACAGCCTACCCAGAATCTACAGATGATGAAGGCCGAACCTCACGAAGAGAATCCTAATGTGAACATCATGCTGCGAAGTGGAATAACAACTAGAGAAGACAAGGGAAATAATCCTAAAGAAGCTGAATGGGTCCGCAAAGCTACAGAAAAGGAGGTTGGCTTTGATTTGGAGCGCGTGAAAGAAACTTTTATGGAAGCAAAGAAAATCTTTGTTGAGGCGATAGCAAGCCTGTGAAAGGGTTACAAGAGTTGATAAATAAGTGTGTCGAGAAAGAAAACGCTTCTAACAGACTGCGCGTAGTCAGAAAGATTGGTAAGCATAAGGCAAGAATAGGGTGGAGATGAGACTCACTACGCAGATAAGAGAGTATGAAATGGACCAAGTCATTCTGGATCTAGGGTCTAACATGAATGTCTTGCCTCAACATACATGGGAGAGAATGGGAAGACCTACACTACAATGGTCTCCTATTCAATTAAGGATGGTGAATTAGAAAAATATTATCCCCATGGGAAGATTAAAGGGAGTGACAGTCGATGCGAAGGCATGAGCGTGTTGGCTGATTTTGAAGTGATAGAGATTGTGGATGACAACAATCCCTACCCTGCGCTCCTTGGGATTGACTGGGTTATTGACATGAACGGGGTGATTAATTTGAAGAAGTGGACGATGTCATTTGAAATAAAAACGCTCTGCGTAGTAGTACCATTGGATCCTGTAGAAGGACCGCGCTACACTGAACCAGTCTGTGATTACAAAAGTAATGACGATTTGGACCATATTTATAAGATAACGGCGCGAGATCAAGATTGGGTGAATTCGACAGCTGATGGATGTCTTGCATGGGACCGCGAAAGCTCCTGCACATTAGACTTTGATGAGGAATTGGAACACTAGCATAATATATTGCACGAAGTATCTATGCTATGATGTAACATGATGACCAAATCGTTACGCTACTTATCATCAGAGATAAGAATTTTGCCTTACTATGATGGTTTAATTGACGTTGATAAGTTTCTGGATGCATTTGAAAGGGATGTGCCGAAGAAGCATCGCTTCCAAGCCTTAGACTTGGCACTACATGCTACACCTGCAAGACGGTGGGGTACACATAAAGACAACTTCGATGGATGGTGCAAATATAGGAGAATGATGAGGGTACAGTTTGGTCATCCAAAGGTACGATTGACAGAGAAATATGGTGGAAGGAGTGATCCATGCGATCACTTAGCCAAATGGACCGATGCTTATGGAGCAAAATCACAACCGGAGTGGGTGCATCTGTTCTGTCACACCTTGGATGTAATACTTATGAATTGGTACTTGGAGACAAGGCTCCTCCATGGCACAGATGAATGGGATATTTTGAAACAGGGATTCTTGATGTCATTCAGCTTTGAAGGTGGATTTGAGCACATTGATGAAGCATTGTAGGAGGTCAAAGCAGTGATCTTCAGAGTACCACAGGATTCCTTGGATTTGATTCAACCATATTAGACCACCAAGCTGCGCCATGCGTTGGAGTGCTACAATGTGACTGCTGAAGAAGAAGATGAGGATTCGAGGAACATTAATATCTAGAAAAAAGAAGGACACCGTGAAGTTGAGGGGCCGCAAATAGAAATCCCAGATATCATTGTGCCACTGAAAACAAGACAAGTGAACATCAGGACAGAGGAGGAGCCAAAGTTTGTGAAGATAGGGGACTACTTGGATGGTGCAATAGTAGATAAGATCATTGAATTGCTCCGCGAATACCAGGACTTGTTCCCTACGAAGTTCTCAGACTTAAAGGGGATAATAGGGGACCTGGGAGTTATGAAAATTACGTTGAAACCGAACATGACGCTAATCAAGGAAAGGCCTTACCGCCTCAATCCAAAGTATAAATAAAGGGTCCACTTAGAGTTGGATAAAATGCTTGCTGCAGGTATTATTGAACCAATGGAAGAGTCTGATTGGGTGAGCCCAATAATAGTTCAGGAAAAGAAGAAGAAGGATGAAATAAGGATATGTGTAGATCTGAGAAATATGAATGACACTTGCGTGCATGATCCTTTTCTGACTCCTTTCGCCGATGAAGTGTTGGATAATGTAGGAGTACAAGAAGCATATTCCTTCACTGATGGGTTCTCAGGGTACCATCAGATCAAGATCACGCTGGAGGATAGAAGTAAGATGACCTTCAAAACTGAATGGGGATGCTTTCAGTATACTGTAATACCTTTTGGACTGAAGAATGTGTTGGCAATATTTTCATGCATAGTCATCGCGGTGTTCAAGGACTTCATTCACAAGTTTCTTGAGGTATACTTTGATGATTGGATGGTGTTTGGGTTGGTGAAATTGCATGTAGCTAGTCTACACTTGATGCTGGATACATGCCGAAGGTACCATATTGCACTCAATTTGAAGAAATGTTTGTTCTATGTTCCTTTTTGAATCCTGTTGGGCCATGTGGTGTGCAGACAAGGATTAATGGTCAACCCAGCTAAGATAGTAGTTATAATTAATTTGGAGGCAACAAGAAGTGTGAAACAGTTGCGTGCAACGTTAGGGCATACGGGATACTATAGAAAGTTCATCAAGGGTTATGCCCAGATTACTGCGCCGATGGAGAAGCTGGTAAGGAAGGATGCTACATCGTGTTGGAATGAAGAATGTCAGCAAAGCTTAGATGTGTTAAAGGAAAATATGGTCACCATGTCGATCCTAGTCTTCCTAGTCTTCCCGGATTGGAAGAAGGAACTTCATGTGCATGTGGACATGTCATGTATTATGCTTGGAGCAGTACTGACACAGGCCATTGAGGGAGAGTTGGATCACCCTATAGCATTTTCAAGTAGGAAGTTATCTAAATCTGAGAAGAATTATTCAACGACAGAACACGAAGGTTTGGCTATGGTATATGTGCTCCAGAAGTTCAGAAACTACTTGCTAGGTGAATGATTTAAGATATATACAGACCATTCTGCATTAAAGTACTTGGTAAACAAACCTGTGTTGGGGGGTAATATGTAGATGGCTGTTGTTGTTTCAGGAATATGACTTCGAATTCATTGTGAAGCCACGATGATTGAATGCAGGACCAAATCATCTATTGCACATTTAAATAGGAGAGGAGCCTACTAATTTGGAGGACGAACTTCCTGACATGCATCTCTTTGTGGTGCATGTAGATGACAATCATTTTGCATATATCATACACTTCCTAATGACAGGTGTTAGTTCCAGTCTTCACAACTTGTGATCAGGGATCAAAATGGGCTCTTACTATGTCTGGTTTTCAGAGATGTTTTACACCTGAGTTTCAATGAAAATCATATCCTAAGTATGTTCATCAGAAGCAACTCGAAAAGATCTTTCCAACGGTATATTGCACGCCCAAAACTGGTTCCTGGATTAGAAGATATGATCGAAATGAATGATTGATTCTTGGTTATGCATGATGCATGTTTTCTTATAATTTTACATTGTGAAAACTTCCTTCACCTTTTTCATGGTTTATAGCTGCAAATCTAGTGAACTATGGTTGATTATGTGAGCTATAATGTGTGGAAGCATTAGTTTCAATATTATTGATTTATGAAGGAGGTGATTGGCATGATTTTTTGGGGTTTTGAGGTCATTTGCTGCACACAGGGACAAGTTTACTGCAAAATCCGTTTATGAAGTAATGGACATGAATTTTACAAAAGTGAAAGAGGTTTTTTTCAATCACATACCAGATAACAAAAACTTCCTTCCGTTTATGCAGAGGTGTTACTATGTGGGAGATATACAGTGAGATTTGAAGCCTACATTAAAATAAAACAAATTTTGCATTTGTTTTACTATTTTAGTCATTGTATTTTGGCGCCATTTTATAACAGATGGAAAGTAATTTTGTGAAACCCAAGGCATTTTTTGTCAACCACAAGCAATATAACAGAAACCTCTTTCATTTTATTCACAAGTGTCATGAATTGGAATATTTGACTAGATATTTACAGCCTAGTTTTACAGATTTAAATATTTAATGATTTCCTGTTTTAGAGATTATTTTGTCACACATATTTCGAGCAAATGGAACCGAATTTCCAAAATTTGAGAGATTTTTTTCTCCAAAATAACCTTATCTACAAAAACCTCTTTTATTTTTGTTATAGGTATTATGTTTCAAGAGATACGAATTCATCTTTGATCCCTATTTCAGAAATTCGGTCCCTATTCTTAGCAGGGAATGCCAAATTTAATGTAACTGTTTCTATCTTTATGGATATGGTTGAGCTCGACTCCCTTAGTCCAAGGATGAGCTAATTGCATATATTTTATTAATTTTAGAGTGTAAAGGGTTCTAAATTTTTAGTAGAGGAAAGCTGCTATTGGACTATGTAAAGCTTAAAATTTTCTAAATATTATACTATTGGAGCAGTCTCTCCCCTTTAAACTTAGGATCCATCATGGTGTTTAATGTGCATCATGTTTTTCTTGTAAATTCATTTCCATGCTTTGTTTTTTTTGCTAATTTCGTTACAAAATTCTGTAAGGGAAGTGTTAGGAATCCATCCACACACGATGCTCCTTTTTCAATGATTATGTTGTTTAATGTAGTGGTTATCTTTTCAGAATCCATCCTCTGTTAGATGCTCTGTTGAGTAACCCTGTGCTTCTCTTTCTTCTAAAGTTGCCACTGTAGATCCATCCCCTAATTGATGCCTGCAGGGTAGCGGTCTTTTTCCTCTTTTCTTCTCTCATTATATCTTTAATCTGGTTGAACATTGCACTTACTTTGCCCCAAGTTTGCCGATAGAAACTAGCCTCGATTCCATAGCCCAATGGTCCCTTCTCTTGCTATTTTCGACCCACAATTTTCAACCAAATCCTCGTTCTTCATAGCTAGCCTAAGATTCATTTATTTCAACCACCCTCAGTTGGCAAAGAGAGAGCCCTCTCTGGTCTGGCAGGGCTAGATGCCAGATCAAAAGTTTGGTCTGTGGTTACCTCAGAATTGCCTCTTCTCAACCTTGAGGTTCATTCTGAGTACTAACATATTGGCACTGTTGCCGAGGATGATGTGACAGATCTTCTCTGCGAAAGATTGTTCAAGTTGTAGATCTAATTGCTGATGGTGGAGAGCAGTCAGACACATATGAAGGCTGAAATCATCTACCTAATGACTCTATTGTTCGAAATCCTGAGTTTTAAAGTATAGATGGTGGCTCCACCGACTAAATGAAGGACTTAAATGTTGTTTCTATTTGTTCAAGTTATTCATGTATCGATTTTTCTAATCTTCCTGGTTTTCCTAATCAATTACCAAAAGATGCATATTTTTTTAGAAATGGCCCTAAATTCAATGGATAAGATCTAACTTTGACTCTTGAACATGTAACAAATTTCAAAACATTTATAGAATCTATTAGAGTAAAAAAAGAGGATAGTTTTACCAGATTGTTCTATGATTCGTTTCAAGGGAAATGTAGACAATAGATCAAAATTTTTCCTATCAGATCTATTAAGTCATTTGCAGATTTTTGGCATATCTTTCTTGAAACATGGATGGAGAAAGAGGAAGAATTTGAAATAGAGGCAGCCTCTATTCAAGGCTTTAGAGAATGGGAAGATATGTGCACGGATGATGAGGCAGATGAAAACTTTGCTTCATCTCTTTCTTCCTATTTGAATTCTTGTCGATGTAGCCATGAAGTTAAGCTCAATTTTTTGCAAGAGTTTGCCATCAAAATTGAAGAAGATCTAACTGAATTGGAGACCCAAATACAGTCCCAGGATCTGGACTGTCAAGTCCCATTCTTTGGGGACCTTTTCTAGCAGAAGGAAGGAAAGGTAAGGTTGCCCTTGGATGTTTGCATTAATAATTTGCAGTTGGAAGCATGTAGTCAGGAGTTGGGGCAACAAATATAGTTTGGTTTCTTTGATCCTGTTGCAGCAAATATGGAAAAAAAATCAGTTTGAATAACAATCCAAATTTCCTTTTACACAACTACACTCATTTTGTGCATGTATGGTTGTCAGCATTTACATTTATGTTCTGTTTCAAGCACTGCCAAGAATCATCATTGCTACAATTGCTTGATTGGTTAATTTGGCATTACAACATCACTTGATCTAGTGATTTGCAGCAAAGTAGGGTAGGGTTGTACATAAATAAGCTTCCCAAAGTAGCATTTTAGTTTTCGACATTTGTTTTAGTTTCCTAATGTACAGGTTGCAGTATGTGTGTTTTTTTGGTTGGTATAAGTTGTTCAGGTTTGCAGCTGTTTGTGACCATATTTCCCAATGGATGAGGCACTTGGTCTATAGTGTTTTGGACACCTCCAAGGAGCTGCCATCCCCAATAACGCCAATGTTAGTTCCAATCTTCGCAACCTGTCACCAGGGATCAAAATGGGCTCTTACTATGTCCGGTTTTCAGAGATTTTTTGCACATGAATTTTAGTGAAAATAATATCCTAAGTATTTTCATCAGAAGCAGATCAAAAAGAGCTTTCCAACGGTATATTACACGCCCAAAACCGGTTCCTGGATCAGAAGATATGATCGAAATGAATGATTGATTCTTGGTTATGCATGATGCATGCTTTCTTAAAATTTTACATTGTGAAAACTTCCTTCACCTTTTTCATGGTTTATAGCAGAAAATTTAGTGAAATATGGTTGATTATGTGATCTATAATGTGTGGAAGCATTAGTTTCAATATTATTGATTTATGAAGGAGGTGATTGGCATGATTTTTTGGGGTTTTGAGGTCATTTGCTGCACACAGGAACAAGTTTACTACAAAATCATTTTTTGAAGTAATGGACATGAATTTTACAAAAGTGAAAGACATTTTTGTCAATAACATACCAAATAACAAAAACCTCCTTCATTTTATGCACAGGTGTTACTATGTGGGAGATATGCAGTGAGATTGGAAGCCTACATTAAAACAAAACAAATTTTGCATTTGTTTCACTGTTTTAGCTATTGTATTTTGGTACCATTTTGTAACAGATGGAAAGTAATTTTGAGAAACCCAAGGAGGTTTTTGTCAACAATGAGCAATATAACAAAAACCTCTTTCATTTTATTAACATGTGTCGTGAATTTGAATATTTGACTAGATCTTTATAGCCTATTTTTACAGATTTAAATATTTAATGATTTCTTGTTTTAGAGATTATTTTGTGGCACATATTCTAAGAAATTGGAACCAAATTCCCAAAATTTGAGCGAGGATTTTCTCAAAAATAACCCTATCTACAAAAATATCTTTCCTTTTTGTAACAGGTGTTATAGTTCAAGAGATACGAGTTCATCTTTTACCGCTATTTTCATCAATTTGGTCCCTATTCTTAGCAGAGAATGCCAAATTTAATGTAAATGTTTCTATCTTTAGGGAGATGGTTGAGCTTGACTCCCTTAGTCCAAGGAATTGTATATATTTTATGAATTTTAGAGTGTAAAGGGTTAGAATTTTTCAGCAAAGGAAAGTTGCTATTGGACTGTGTAAAGCTTAAAATTTTCTGAATATTATTCTATTGGAGTAGTCTCTGCGCTTTAAACTTAGGATCCATCACAGTGTTTAATGTACAGCATGTTTTTCTTATAAATTCATTTCCATGATTTGTTTTTTCTACTAATTTCGTTACAGCATTCTCTAAGGGAAGTGTTAGGAATCCATCCACACACGAACCTCCTTTCACAAAGATTATGTTGTTTAACGTAGTGGTTATCTTTTTAGAATCCATCCTCTGTTAGATGCTCTGTTGAGTAACCATGTGCTTATCTTTCTTCTAAAGTTGCCACTGTAGATCCATCCCCTCATTGATGCCTGCAGGGCAGCGATATTTTTCCTCTTTTCTTCTCTCATTATATCTTTAATATGGCTGAACATTGCGCTTACTTTGCCCCAATTTTGTTGGCAAAAACTAGCCTCGATTCCATAGCCCAATAGTCCCTTATCTTGCTATTTTTGACCCACAATTTTCAACCAAATCCTCATTCTTCATAGCTAGCCGAAGATTCATTTATTTCAGCCACCCTCAGTTGGAAAAGAGAGATCCCTCTCTGGTATGGCAGGGCTAGATGCCAGATCAAAATCTTGGTCTATGGTTACCTCAGGATTGCCTCTTCTCAACCTTGAGGTTCATTCTAAGTGCTAACAACAGGGACAGATCTAGAAGGGTATACTAGTCAACAAAAGAAGGAGCTGGTGGAGTGCATGGCAGACTTTTTTGTCATTGCACGACATATATATAAAATGGGCTTGGATGAAATTTTTTGACATTATGTACCTGAATTTGAATGGAATAGCATCCTTGTTGAAGCTCATGGAGGAGCTGCGGGAGGACATTATGCAGAAAATGAAACAGTGCAGAAGATTTTACACGCTAGTTTGTGGTGGCCGACGCTGCATAAGGATTCCAAGGCTTACTGTAAGGCATGCGATGCATGTCAGAGGATGGATAGGCCATCGTGGAGTGATGAGCTTCCTCTAAATCACAAGTATCATTACAACCATTCGAGAAATGGGCCATTGACTTTGTAGGCCCGATTCAGCCTCCAGGAAAGAAGAAGGGTGTGTGGTATATCATCACTGTGACTGAGTATTTGACTAGATGGGTGGAGGCACAACCCATGAAAAATTGTACGGGGGAAACAACAATGAAGTTCCTCTTTGAATATGTGCTAACTAGGTTTGATTTCCTCAAGATTTTGATGAGCGATCGTGGTACACATTTCCTTAATGAAACAATCAGTCTGTTGACGAAGGAATTTCAATCTTATCATTAGAAGAGTATGACATACCACCCACAGGCTAATGGGATGGTGGAAGCATTTAATAAGATATTGGAAAATGCACTGAAGAAGGTTTTCAATGCACAAAGAAACGATTGGGACATGCACGTACCTACAGTGTTATGGGCTTACAGGACTACTTGCAAAAAGTTAACTAGACAGACACCTTTCAGGCTGGTTTATGACATAGAAGGTGTGATGCCAATGGAGTACATTGTACCTATTCTATGAATCGCGACATTCATAGGAATGGCGGATCGTGGAGCCCTAGAGGAGCGACTCGTGCAACTGACAGAACTTGAAAAAGACAGGTTTTTGGCTAGATTCCATCAATAAGTTCAGAAGGAGTGCAAAAAGGCATGGCACGATCGACACATCAAACTACACACCTTCAAGGTAAATTATTTGGTTTTATTATATGACAGCAAGTTTGAAAATTTTCCAGGAAAATTTCAGATGCATTGGTTGGGGCCCTATGTCATAAAGGCGATTACCGATGGTGGATCGGTTTAGCTGGTAAAATTGAATGGAGATCCATTTCCCAGAAAGGTAAATGGTAGCTGATTGAATCCATACATTGAGGATCCAGCTAGATGACTATATGGTGGAAGAATAGTCTTAGCACTCCAGGCAACTCAAAGGAGGCACGGGACTATAAACTACACGGCCTAGGTTGTAGGGTTACGCAACTAGGGAACTGCGCGGGATGGACGAGTGTCAAAGCATCAGCAGAAGCACGAAGGGGGCTATGATATAGAAGGAGAGACCATGCAAGGCAACCAGAAAGTGACTGTTATGGTCACTGTTCATGACTTGACAGTGAGAAAATGGCTAAGAGGAGTGGGGGGGCAACATTTAAGACGAAACTTAAATGCGATATCTTTGAAAATTTTCCACCAATCTAGCATATATGAATGGATTTTAGGCGGAATGGTTGGATTTGAATTCAAATTTTCCTATAAATTACAAATGGCCACCCAACAAAAAACACTTTACACTTTGAGAGTTGATGTGTTGAGCTATCGGTTGCGCATGAACCCTAAGAGTTTTGAGGCTTTGGTGGCCAATTCGGTGTTTGACAGGTTGCCTAATGAAACCCAGGAGTTCCTTAATAGTTTGATGTTGGTGCCCACAGAAACTACAAGTGTTGGAAGATCGATTGCCTTTGAGGGAGCTACCCTTGAGGTCGTAAGTGTGGAGGTTCCCGCAGACGTGCCAAAGTCGCCGAGGTCGCCCAGGCCTAGGCCTACGCTGACAAGAGAGGGGCTTAAGATGAAGAAAGACAAACAGAAAGCAACACAACTGGTGTGTGAGTCACCAAGGAAGCACCGGAAGAAATAGAAGCCCACCACGCAGGAGAAAGGCAAGGTGGTAAACCTAGAATCCGACGAGGGTGTGGATGATGGTGTAGAGGATATTGATATAGAAGGAGTAGACCCTATCTCCAAGCTACCTGAGTACATCCCTCTATGCCGGGGTAAGGTGAATGTCCTTCTGCTACCCAATCAGATCACATTTGAAGGTTCGCGTTTGGCGCGTGTCCCACATCTAAAGTTAGAGGATTGGGACTTGGCGGATACTGAGGGATTCCCCCACCTGGATACTGATAGTTTCATGCAGAGGGTATTCTATAAGGATTCAGGTGTTGCCGTGCTGGAGCCGGTGAAGTGGATTCGTGGGGTGGATAAGGCAAGATTGTTGAACCTGCTATGGGCGTCGAATTACCTCTGCGTGCCCATAAACTTAATAGTTATCAAACAGTTGTTGTGCCTGGTGCACGACAGGTGCCTTTGGTTGGAGGAGCCATCCTGATAACTGATATGTTGATCCATAGGATCACTCGGCTACCCCATTCAGGACAAAATCCATCCAAGGTATTTGGAAAAAAGGTGGGTGAGCATGACCTTGCCGAGCGAATGAAGGACATGTTTAAGCTTGTCAAAAATCCGTGCAGATACTCAATTTCAAGCATAATCGACCTCGTGGTCAAGGTAGCTACCCAGATCTTGGCTAGTAAGATCATGGGGAAGTGTTGCGCAGATGAGGTGTCGAACCAGTCGTCTCATTAGCAGCCTAGTGTGCAGAGGGCATACAATTTAATTGGGTGTGCTACCTCTGCAGTGAGTTCCTCGCAAACTGCAGAAAAGTGTAGGATCAAATCAAAACATTCCATTACGCATGGTTGTTGTTATCAATTGTGTTGGTCACATGGCAGTTGCCAGAGGACAGTTTGTTTCCTCTGATCATGACAGATGTTCCAGAAGCAACGAAGTTTGCTTCACTATGATCCGCGAAGTATGCTGAGCGGGTCTGCAAGAGCAAGGTCTTCTAGGTCTTTATGGAGATGAGCATCAATATGGCCATCAACCATAAGCCAAGACTGTCACCAATTATTTATGAACAGTTGTCAAGATACGGGGAGTTCAAGGCGGACTTCCACTGTATCTCCATCTAGGCATGGAAGGACCCAAAATAGAAATGGTATGGTCTCCCATACCTTGCAACAAATGATGCGATAGTAGTGGTCCTCGATCGTTGGCCAGCAAAATGGCACACAACCTCAATTTTTCCACTGGATCCAGTAAGTCTGCTGAAAAGCATAAGAAGGAGGAGGCCCAGTTGAAAATGCAGCAAATGGATGAAAGATAGAAAATGGAAGCAGAGGAAAAATTCAAAGTTGAAGCAGAGTGCATGCTAAGGAGTAGGCAGAAGAGGAGGAAGAGGAGGAAGAGCATGACTCTGCCAGAAGTCAGAGGTCTCCCTTGCCACAGACAGAGGATGAGCAAAAATCTAAATAGGGTGGTGGAGACCAAGAGACCACCCCCTTCCAGATAAAGCGGACTCAGGAGCAAGAGAAACAAGGGTCGCGAAGAAGTCCAAGGCTAGTAAATCATTGATAAACCTGATCACTTTAACAGAAGGTGACTTAGATGACATTGGTGATAAGGTCAGGGATGCGACTGTGGAAATGTTGTAGAAATTTGAATAGCAATAGAAATAAGCCTTGGTTGCCATTCAAACGGGTCTACGTGAGTTGTAAATCCAAACTACTCAACTACAAACCGGTGTAGGGAAAAGCAACGCGGCATCGACTAGTTTGGCGCCAGGTACCTCTAAAGCAGCGGAGATAATTCACTCTTTGGATGCTCAGGCCGACGCATTACCTAATGGAGCTTGACTGTAGAAGTGAAAGCTGACAAGGCTACTGTCATCGCACTAAAGCATATTGGGTTGAACTTGGCCATGCTTCCAAGTGAAGCCCTTCACACCCTACAAGCAAGTGTGATCATAGGACTTCAAGCTCGAGAGCAGCGCGCGCTGAGTGTGATCAATGAATAAAAGGTCAATAATGTGAAGATGTTTGTCAAGAACACCTCAGAAATTGACACATGGAAGAAAGTGTAGTAGAAGAATGAGCACACTGCATAGTAGTTGCTGAAGCATGAAGAACCGTTCCAGAGCTGCATATCCCAGAAGAAGCACCGCTAGAAGCCAAGATTCAAAAGTTCTCTGTGGATGTGCGTGATGAAAAGATCGATTTAACCAAGGTTCAGCTTGAGCTGAACCTTAAGATTACCGAGCTTGAATTGAAGGCCCAACATTCGACTCCACCAGAGTTCAAAGAACAACGTGAGGCAGCTGTCAAGGATGCAGTCGCTGTAGTAGACATCGCGGTAACAGATTTTACTGCGCTCTTCGAGCAGTGGCTGGAGGTCCTTACCAGTTTGCAAGAGGATCCCAACATGGAGAGGTTAGCAATAGAGGTGAGAGAATAACAACAACAGTATGACGAGGTCAGAGTGACAACACACAATGTCGTAATCACACGAAGATTGCAAAGCTGCAAGAAGTAAAAGAGTTGAAGGAACAAGTGGATGCAACACAATGTAGAGAAGCAGTACTAAAGGTTAGATTAGGCCCTTGGCCCGACGTAGCCTATGTGCTCACTGCCACCATTGAGGGAAATTTTGCTAGCCTGCAAGTGACACAACAGAAAATCAAGGCAGATAACATAGAACTAATGACAGAGCAGCTGGTAGAGCAAGTCAAGTAGGTGGCGACGCAATGTACCACTAAAGTTGCAATGGTGCAAGTGGAGCTGGGAGGTCTTCGTAGCAAGATCTTCACGCCAACAGAGTGACTCGAGGGAGAGTCACTATATTTGTGTTCGATGCCTATTGGGAACGGGTCCCTAGAGTCAATTTTGGGGTTAAAAGCCCAAGTTTTGGGTCAGAAAGCCCAAGTGTTGTATAAAAAGTGTAAAGTCTCCGCATTTTGTGGTCGCAGAGCACGAACATGTAAAGTGTCATAAATGGTTTCCACCCTTTGTCTATGTATGTCATGTTGGCTCTAGGAGATCTAACCATGGTCTGCAAACCATGGGATTGTATAAAAAATGAAGTCTTAGAAGAGTCTAAGGCAGTTTAGTTCAGTTCAGATCTTGATGTTGATGTAATGGGTCAGTAAGGGTTAAGAGTGAAGAGTCTTAGCATAGGAAAGAGGCTCTGCAGCTGTGTGCGTAGAGGCCTAGGGTAGAAGTCCACAACTAAGTGCGCGAACCCCTGCAGCTGAGTGCACATGGTAGTTAAAGTCTGTAAGAAGATATGAAGCATTAATAAAGAAGGTTATTTGGAATTATCTGTGTTTGATCTATTTACTTTTGTTATGCGATTATGTTATGTTGAATACTGGGCTTATGATTTAATGCTATATTGATGTGCGAATCTATATGTTTTACTTTGTTATATGAATGCAAGTAATAATATATCTTTATGCGAAGAATATCTTAATGCATGTTGAAGTTACCAGATAATTAAGCCAATCGGGGTAAATACAAAGGTAAGAACATTTACAGAAGCACGTAAGTAGATAAAGCACCTATTTAGGATCCGTGAAGGATGATCGCAGACCTTCGCGAAGGTCTGGAAGACGAATAAGATAAATATATTGATAAGCCCTAAAAGGTCTATCGACCTGCGCGAAGCCAGGTTTAGGGTATAAAACGACATCACTACCATCTCTGCGTGTGGAAACTGGGTTCCTACATCCCCCCATACTACTTTGGGTGAGACTTCAGTCCACGCTCCACCGGTTAATTCCGAAAGGACCAGTAGTGTAGGGATTTGCTTGGCTAATTAACGCATAACCTAGGTCAAGGCCCACTAAGCCAACACTAGACTCGCAAACCCTGAAGGCCTCCCATGGTGGAAGACAAGAAAGACGACGAGGCAAGAATTCCTTTCAAAATATTGCTCGAAGAAACCCTCGAGTGACAAAGGAATGCGATGATGTACAACTTTGCCTAGATTCATTAGCGGCTACCCAAAGGCAATGCATCTCCTTCCAGCAGCCACTCTGGAAGCACCAAACCCTTTAAGCTACAAGTTAACTTTGACATCCCCATATTTGAAGATTAGATACATGAAAACAACATAGATAAATGGTTAAATATTCTAGAAGGATATTTTTATGTTCATGATTTTTCTAGCCCAGAAAAAATTACTCTTATACTTCTCAAAGATGCCACCCACGTCAAGGACTAGTGGGAAACCGACTATGGGAAGAAGGACGAAAGTACACCCTCACTATTTCTAGTCGCACCCACTTAGAATTCGTTACGGGATGCCATCAAGAAGCAATACTACCCAGGTGGGAGCTATGATGATAAATACATAAATTGTACCAAGCTGCGGCAGGGAAGGGACCAAGACATGTCAAAGTTTACCAATGTTTTTCATACCTTTCACACGAAGTTGGATATCAAGGATTCCAAGAAAAAATTGGTACTCTAGTACCATGGTTGTCTACATAGGTACATCTAGGATGAGAATGAGTTCCTGGACATCTCCTAGCTCAGCACGACGTACCAATACACTGTGAATATTGAGCAAAAGTCTAAAAAAAGGAAGTGAGACTTTGGATCTAAAAATTTGAAGCAAGGGAAAGGTGTCCCCATACCGCGGAGCTAAGGACAAAGCCAAGGCGGGGTGACCTAGGACAACCCATCGAATCCGCAAGAAAACAACAACACCATGAAGTCAAAGAAGGACACGGGAAAATGGTGTGAGTTCCATAAGAGCTCCACTCACAACACAAGTAAGTGTCGAGCCAAGCAGTCACGGGTGGATGAGCTAAAGGCTTATGAATCAGAAGCATGTTCCGACTCTGACTCAGAACCAGACAAGCGGAATGAAAAGGGGATGTAGCTCATTTACGCAAAGCCCAGTGCCACCATGTCCACCACCAAGATCTAGAAGAATGAGCCTGAGATCCAGAGGAGGGGAAACGCCTCTTCCACTCACGGATATGGGTGAAGGATTCTTCACTACAGTTCATTGTCGATAGCGGGAGCTAGACGAACCTCATTTCAGCAGAGGTCATGAAGTGGCTGGGGCTACTGACTACAACACATCTGCAACCATACACCATCAAATTTATTCACCAAGGATGAGATCACTACATCAGCCAACACTAACACATTCCCTATAGCATCAACCCCTTTATGGATGAGGTACTATGTGATGCTTCTCCTCTTGAAGTTTGTGATGTATTATTAAGAAAACCATACTTGGGTAAGTGGCATGTTGTATATGAGTCTAGACCTCGCTCTATGATTATTACTTTGGGAAATACGTGGTACAAGATACCAAAGGTAGCCCGCCTGCCTCCATCTCTTTGATCACTGCAAATAAATACAGTAAGATCATTTCACAAACCAAGAAATTTGTTTTCCTTATGATTATCCCTTAGGGAAAGAAGAAGATTATGGCCACGAATTTCAGGCAAGGCTCCTCCACACAACAATAGAAAATGGAAAAGGTCATGGAGGAGTACAAGGACATTTTCACCTCACCTACGGGGGTACCTTTGCACTGTCAAGTCAAGTACTCTATCGATCTGACCCCAGGCGCGTCGCTACCCAATGGATCGATCTATCGATGCTCTATTCTGGATAACGATGAGATCAAGAGGCAGATTCAGGAGCTATTGCATAAAGGACTCATCAGGCCAAGCTCATCACCCTATGGTAGCCCCTTTTTATTGGTACCAATAAAATGTAGGGCCTGGAGACTCTGTATTGACTATCGGGTGTTGAACAAGATCACTGTCCAGAATAGGTACCCAATCCCACAGATTGATGACCTTCTCGACTAGCTCACGGGGGAAATTTTTTTAGCAATATTGACTTGAAGTCTAGTTATCACTAGGTGCATGTCGAACCCTCTGATGTGTGGAAGACTTCCTTCAAATCCAAGGAGGACCTTTCAATTGGTTGGTCATGCCTTTCAGGTTGACAAATGCCCCCACAACCTTCATGAGATTAATGGACGAAATCCTGCGACCCTTCAGCAATGTATTCATGGTGGTGTATTTAGATGACATCTTCATCTTTGGCCATAGTTGGGAAGAGAACCTCCACCATATTCGATAGGTCCTCCAAACCCTGCAACAGCACAAGTTGTGTGCTAATTTGAAGAAATGCACTTTTGGCATAACCTGAGTTCAATATTTGGGGTACATCATTAATGAGCAGGGTGTGCATGTTGACCCAATTAAGATGCAAGTCATTCGAGATTAGCCAACCCAAACCACTCTATCAAAGCTCAAAAACTTTCTAGGTCTTGCCAATTTCTACTGTAGGTTCGTGTTGGGGTTCTCTCATATCACTTGACCTTTAAGTCAAGTCACCAATAGCAGAGCAAAAGAAAATTTATTTTGGTTTGAAACCCAACAAAAGGTGTTTGTCGAGTTGAATCATCGTCTCTTCTCTATACCAATGCTCACATTACTAGACCTGCACAACCATTTTAAATTGAGAGATATGCATCTAACTATGTTATTGGTGCAGTTCTTACTCAACATAGGGCATCTAGTGGCTTACCATAGTGAGACACTTTCAGACATAGTACGAAAGTATCCCACCTAAGACAAAGAAATGTATTCCATTGTGCAGGCCTTTCTTCAATGGAAACATTACATTCTAGGGAAGGAAACAATCATCGACATAGACCACCGACCCTTGTAGTTCATACAAACACAAGGTAAGTTGCAGAACGATCACCATCAGAAATGGTCCACATACTTGCAACGGTTCCATTTGAACATTAATTATGAGAAGAGCACCACCAATAATGATGCAAACTACCTCAAATGACCACTAGTCACGCCGCTAATCATTATGTATGACACCTGTTGGCACAAGAATTCAGGGTGGCCACATCTTTACAAGAGTGATTCAAAATTCAGCAACACATGTTAGGCACTCCTGGAATGTAAGCAAGTTCCAAATTTTCACTTCTAGGATGCACTATTATGCCACCTAGAACACATCTATGTTCCTTCAAGCAAGCATGCAAAGATGATTTTGGAGGCACACTACAGTCGGGTCACTAGACATTTTAGACTAGAGAAAATAGTGGAAGTACTGTAGAAGTATTTTTGTTGGTCGAATCTTTGTGAGGATGTTGGGAAGTACATTAGATCTTGCACTGCTTGCACCATTACCAAACCAACCATCAAGAAGTAAGGCCTATATACTCCTCTTCCTACTCCTAGTCCACCATGGGAATCCATCTCCGTGGATTACATGTCGGGCCTTCCTTCTACTAAGCATGGGAATGACTGTGTTTTTGTGGTCATCGAAAAATTCTCTAAGATGGCCATTATGGTGGTCTGTAAAAAGAATATCACAACAGAGGCCACTGCTAAGCTCCTCTTTGAGTGAATGTGGGTATACTTTGGGATCCCATAGTCCATTTTCATAGATTGGGACAACAGATTCCTAAGAAAATTTTGGTCAAGCCTCTGGTCAATGTTGGATACCAAACTTACTAAGTCTTTGACTTTGAACCCCCAAACTGATGGCCAAACAGAGGTCATCAATAGGATGATCGTACACATTCTATGCATGTACAACTCAAAGAATCCATGCACATGGGATGATAGCCTCCCCTATGTTTAACATAGCTACAACAGAGCTCTCCATAACTCAACGGGCCACAACCCCTTTCAGGTAGAGTTGGGATTTCAACCATTATATACCATTGATATGGACATACCATTTGCAACTACTTAGGCAGATTCATCTCACATCCAGTCCAGAGATGATAAGGATAACAACTTCATTGAGCGCATTCAACACATTCGCCAACAGGTTCATGTTATATTGGATAGAGCCAATGCTAAGTACAAGCAACGCCATGATCAACATTAAGTGTCACATAAGTTCTAGGTCGGCAACAAAGTTTGGCTACATTTGTAAAAGGACGCAGTAGGGCCAAGTTTCTAGAGAACTGTAACAACGACTCCTCAAAACTTCCAACTCTAGGTGGTTTAAATCTGTTGGGTTATATAATTAAGAGGTAAAGTCAAAACATTCCGTTAAGAAACAGGCATTCTTGGATGGACATTTTTACGACTGACTGATGTTGGATTGATTAAATTTCATAAATGATCACATCTCATCCAAGACGCGTTATACAGGAGCATGCTATAGTCGTCTGACATCAACCAATCAAAATTAAAAATGACTCAATCTTTATTTTTCCCTTACTCGAGCAACTTTGGTTAGATAAAAATTAGCAAATTTAAGCGAATGAGTGCTGGTTAGAAAAAAATTAGCAAATTTAAGCCAATGAGTGCTTGTAAATATTTCAATGCATTTTAAAGGAGTACTCTTTTTTTCTTTTTTCTTTTTTCTTGTTTTCCATGTGAGACCCACTATAAACGTGGTTTTTTCAAGTGTAGAGATGGTGTTATTATATTGATATATAGCACACGTATATATATATTTATTTGGGACTGGACCATAATATTTGTGGGTATCAAATTTTCTCACCTAATTATTGGACCACATCCTTTTTGTTTTTCTTGTCCAGATTAGCTATGATTCTTGTTGTTGCACAAGTTCCTTTGATTTCCTAATTAATTTTTTTCCCAAATTTTTTCAAGTGTATTTAATAGGCAAAACACCCCATAATAAACAATTTGTTGGTTAATTTCTATCTCTCTAACTATAATAGTTATTGTATTTATGATATATGGTGAATTCACATAATAACATTGTTAATTACTTTTGGTTGAAGATAAAAAAAAAAAAAAAACAAAACAAAAAAAAACAATAAACAAAACAAAAACACTTTGCTACATAAATATCATTAGGTTATAATTTTAAAAAGTACTTTGATTTTAGTATTTTGAAATTTAAAATTATTTTAAATTAAAATATATATAATATTATAATGATAAAAAAATATTTATATTAAAGATATAATTATTTTATTTATTAATTAGTATTTAAAATGATTAAACAACATTTTTTGGTAAAAGTTAAGTAAGATATATTCTCGTGGACGCGTTTCTTTAGGGCAAGATGAAGAACCAAATCCATGCATTGTAATAAATAGATGTACAGAGCTGCTAACTAGCCCTTAGGGAGTAACATCTAGTTTGACTAAAGGCAGAAATTAATAATTAGGTTTTGACTAAAAAGAGTAAGGGAATCTAACTAAAGAATTTAAATCTATAAAAATATTATTGAATTAAATTCTTATTAATATTATAAAAAAAATTATGTAATAATATTATTAATAATTAATATTTTAATAAACCAAGTAGTTATAATACGTTAACTTAATATTTATTAATAAAATAATTTTTTTTATTAAAAATAATTATAGCACCTTATAGCCCTATTATTAAATATTATTATAAAAAATATTCTAAAAAATATTAATATTTTAAAATTAATTAAAAATTAAAAATTAATATAATAAATTATGATTTGTTTTTATTAATTTATACAATATTATTACATTATAATTTTTAAAAATATTTTTATATTTTGTAAAATATTTAAAATTGATATAAAATAAATAAAAAGTTATATATATATATATATATATATATAGATGATTTGAGGTAAGAAAAAATGTAATAGAAAAATTATAATATGAGACTTTATGGAGTCTAAATCAAGTTATGTAATTATTACTAAAGAATATTGTGTTTCTAAATATTAGGGGTAGAGTATGTATGTCTTCTTAAATTTAGTAGTCAAATTATTTTGTAAAGATGGGTCCCTTGTCCCACAAACAAAAGGGTCTCTTACATCAATGTGATCTATGTCTTGGCGGTGACTTTAAAATTGAACAATAATAATAATAATAACTATATATGTAGAAACAAAAAGAGAATTTACTTAAAATCATATAACTACTACGAAAGAAAATCATACTTCTAAATATTATAATAATCATTTAACTATTACAAAAAAAATCATGCCTCTAAATATTATAATTATATATATAGAGACAAGGGTAAAACTTACCTTTTAAATAGTTTATGATTAGATAATAGTAATAAAAATTATTATTATTATTATTATGATTATAGATAAAAATAAAAAATATATAGTAAACAAATATTTTATTATTATTTTTTATTTATCAACAAAATTATTAAAATAATTTTTTATTTATTAATCTTATAATTTTGGAAATTGATATGTAATATTTTGAAGCTGATAGTCTAATTTTTTCAAAATATTAAATGCATTTACCTAATTTATTAGTAAAGTCCAACACAAAAACACACTGAACCTTAAAATAGTTAAGCGTGAGCATTTCCAAATATAGCTAAATTTGAAGGTACATAATATCACAAATATGGCTAAATTTGAACGTGCATAATTGCTTCGCTTCTTCTAGCAACGAATGCGCAGAAGACAAAGGCATCTGACATCTTCTCTCTCTGAATGCAGAACCGTTCAAAGCATACGGGCGAATATCAAATTTGAAATGCAGTGCAACGCCATTATTACAGAATCTGACACACCGCCCACGTGGCGTGCCGGGAACAGGCCTTCGCTTTACTCCAACAAAAGCAGTGGTAGCTTTGGATTATCGAGTCTGAAAATTTGGTGAGAGAAATGGTCGTCGTTTTACGTTATGCGTGTCGGCGGAAGCAAAACCATGGACATTGATCCCCTTACTAAACCCATACGGGTATAGAACAGTATCCGTCGGTCAAACGATTCGTTGATTTCAGAGGTGTAAAGCATACGCGGAATGCCCCCAGTTAACAAGTTGAGTGAGTCATTGATTTATACGCGGTGGCCACGAACATCCTTTTACAGAAGAAATATATGTAGCTAGCGATCCGGTCTGGTCTGAAATTTATTAGTTATTAGCATTCAATTGCAGCACGGCCATTGCATTTGTGAAGCCGGCCATAGCCTGAGACAGCGGTTTTTGAACACTGAAATGGTGGGATCCACCTAAGGAGATAAACTAATTCAAATAACAACTATGTAATAGGATGAATTATAAAAACGAAATGGGTGCATATAAAATATACGGTTACCTTTGGCTTTGCCACCCTTCATATATGTTTCCTCTCTTTATCTCCGGGGCCTTTTTCTTTTTCTCTCTTTTTAAAATATAAATTCATAAATTTATGGGTTGGGCAATATAGAAAAATTCAATTATATCTCTATGTTTTATAATTATATATTTGAATCAATACCCATTCCAATGGCCATCATTTAAATTTAAAACATATATATAATTAATTAATTCTATTAAAAATGTTTATGTCAAGAAGAGCTTCATAGTTTAATATGGTAAGGCGTTCTAGTGGCATGTTCGATAAAACAAGGTTTTAGATAAAGGATAACAACAACATAATTTTTGTCCCATTAAAAAATAATAAATAGAAGTTTTAATTAATTTTTTTAATTATTTCAATATCATCACTAAAATTGGATATTAGTATGGTTCTTTATCAGGTAAGAAGTTATATATTTAATACTTTTTATAAAACATATTTTTCCAAAATCACTCTAAGAAGAATCTAACCATGATTCAAAAATAATATAATATCAATTTCATTAAAAATACAATTTAATTTAGGCACTTTACACCATGAAAGGCTACTAAGTTCTAAGGGAGTATCTCAATTTCATCTAGTTTGTTTGTATTATTATTATATTGGTACTTATCTCTCATATTTCTTTTTCTATTTCTAATTATTTTCCATCTTCATTCTTTGTGAACTTCCATTTTTCTAGATTCAAAATTTCATTCATATTTCTTTTTCTATTTCTAATTATATTCTATCTCCATTCTTTGTGAACTTTCCTTTTTCTAGATTCAAAATTTCATTTACTATGACATGTTTAAGGTTAGTTGGCTTTATCTTAACTAGTATTAAATTATTTTTATGCCGAAGTATTTTGTTCCAAGGTGGTGAAATACATTAGGTGGTATATTTAGGCTTCATGATTTATGAGAAAGATGTTAACAAGAAATAACATTTCAATTTTTAACTTTGTTGTTTTGTATCTATACTTTGACTTATTATAGATTGCCTTCTTCTCTTTTCTCTTGCAAGAGAAAAATTATGAGGTTTAATGTTCTTTTATATAATACAAAATCTACTATACTAACTATTTATACCATAATAGTTTATCTTATCTTCTAATGCTTTTATCTTGCAATTCATTCTAGGATTTTGTAAGTTATAAAGACCCTCTTCATGTATTAGCTATTTCATTTGTTAATATCCTCTCTTTTTTTTTCCATTTATCGTATTTTAATCTCCATTATCTACAACTTATTCTCCAATTGTCTTGAACCTTGTCACACAAAGTATAATTTTAATAACTTCTCTTTCTTCCTTTTGTTTCTCCATCTTCTACATTTTTGCAAGTACTCTCCAAAGTCATTTTACTAGGACCCGTTAGTTTGTTTTTTAAGATAAGGAACCTTTGGTATATTCAGTCTATTGTTCTAAGAAAATAAGAAACAAAAAGGAGCAGAAAAATATATATGACTAGGAAAAGGAACTTATGCACCTCATTGCTATCATATGTCCAACAACCTCTATAAATTCTTTAAGGGAATGTGGTAGTCTTTTTTACTTGCTAAATCATATTTCCTTTCTATGTTCATATTTCAATTTTTATTTGAAAAAATGAACCTTGTTACATGGGTCATAGTCCATAGGAAACCCTTTTTAATGCTCAGATCAATCCAATTCAAAGGATCATACATTGGATGTTAATCATCCATGAAATGATCTCAATATTGGTCCAATTTGAAACACACAAACACATATATTAGGCCTTTGACCTTGTTTAAATAGCACATTAATCCCATTTAGACATTATCACACTTTTGAATTGCTTTTATCATTTTGGCCTACCAAGAATATTTGGATCATCCTACATTGGCCAATGGGCCACTTCAAAGGATGCATGTTATCAAAATGGAAATAAAAATCATCCATTGGGCCTATTTTAATGAATCTCATCGTGTCATTTTTAAAGTATCACTTGAACAAGGGAAAAAGGTCATCAAGAAATTTTCAAAGATTTGTGAGCAAACAAAAGGTCCATAAAGCCTTCTTCAAAATTGGCCATTGTCTACATTGCAAAGATGCATTTTATTCAAAGGAAAAAGCCAAGATGCCTTCTTTAAAATTTACTATAAGCTAATTCTTGGTGATGCACCCCATTGAAGGAAAATGCCATCAAACATTAATTAGAGATGGCCCATTGATCCATTTTTGAAGAATGTTTCGTTGTATCAATCTAAAAGGGCATCAATTTGATCAAATGGACCACCCCAACTCTAAGGAAAAGGGGTGTATTTGAAGAAAAGTTACTTTATTTCAAAGGATCATTTTTTATTGTAAGTTGGCATTTGGACTTTAGTCATGCCAACTTACATGAGTATTTAAAACTATACAATCCTACCACAACTCTAAAACCAAAATACTTAACATAGGTTCACTATCAATATTCTATAGCTATTTAAACTCATAGAGGCATGCATCTAGAACCATGTATGAATATAAGTATTGAGACTTCATTCACAATATAATTCCACTATGAATTCATATTGCATTTAAATAAATAATGCAACAATATAAAGATAGAAGAATTCATGCAATGGTGGATTCCAATTCTATGTTTATACAAAAGAAAATTTGCATCTTAACATCATAATTATAGACATAAATTCAAATAAAAGATGGAGTGTTTTTCTTTTAACTACAATACCTTAGGAATATATCTACTTGTGAACTATCTTTCACCTAACCCTAGGCATCCATTGTAAATTCCACTTGTACCAAGCTAGGTTATGAAAAACAAAGTAAAAGGACTCTTAGGTCATTTCAACCCAGTTTATCTTAGGTTCAACCAATTTGCTCATTACAAAATACTTCTAAGTAATAATATAGCTAACACAACCATGATATTCCCTTCCACAATTACACACAACACTAAGAAGATATTTCCCTTCCCTTATCAAAACTACCTTCGGAATATTACTCCATTTAGTGCTCTTTAGTGTGTGTATGACGAGTTTGATATGTTGTTTTACTTCAAGCGAAACCTTATAGAGTAACTGATATTGGTATTTAAGCACTCAATGAGTAATAATCTTTAGGGAAATGTGATAGTTCCTAATACCCAAGCTCTATGCTCCTCTACAACCTTCCATCTCCCTTGTCATGTCCATGTTCTCTTCCATAGCTCAATATTTTCATCTATAGGTTTGTATCTCAATGCCTCGAAAGAACAAAGTCTTAAAGGTAAAATAATCCATGAGTGTGGAAGAATGGTTTGAAAGGAGGATGGAATAAAGGGACACAATGTTATAATGAGAATGGTATTGTGTACCATGGGCATATTTGAATCAATCAATCAATTCCACTTAGCATGAATAGGATCACATGAAAATATGTGAAAGTTTGAATTATATAGATAACTTAATCCCTTACACTCATTTATGATGTCCACCATTGCATTTATCCTTAACACTTAAAATTGAATCAACAAACAAGGTATTCATAAAATATATTTGAATAAAAGAACTTACAAGAAACAATGAGATTAATCATGTGAAATATAACTTGTATATAATGAGAATGGTATTGTGTACAATGGGGATGTTTGAATCAATCGATCAATTCCACTTAGCATGAATAGGATCACATGAAAATATGTGAAAGTTTGAATTATATAAATAACTTAATCCCTTACACTCATTTATCATGTCCACCATTGTAGTTATCCTTAACACTTAAAATTGAATCAACAAACAAGGTATTCATAAAATATATTTGAATAAAAGAACTTACAAGAGACAATGAGATTAATCATGTGAAATATAACTTGTATTATTTTTTCATGAGCCTCTTCCAAGTGTAAATCTCTTATGTGTAGAAATCAAATTGCAAAAACAACACATGACAAAAAATCTATAGCCATCTAGACTTTTAATAACTAAACTCTAACTACATGTGGTTCCATCATTAATGAGTCTAACTACCTAATGGACTTTATTTGATAAAAATGAGATTTTTCAATGAATAACTACTCACTGACTATATACATATGGTCTGTTGACCCTGAATTTTCTCTTTAAAAGGCCACATAAACCTTCTTCATTTCGTTCATATCCACCTCTTTTTTTTCACTTATATGTATTGTGATTACGTTTTTCCCTAATAAAGATAAATATACTCATAAATAGATATTTTCACTAACTTGTTTTAATTTTGCTTATTTGACAAATTTAAACATTGGATATTCATGTTTTATCAGTTTTTATAGAAAAGACATTAATATGGAAAATTATCCTTTATTGTGATGTTTGCAAACATTTTCAGGCAAAATGAAGACATGGGTTTTTATCCTTGGGTTCATGACATGGATAGATTCCTCTTCGATCCGTGACAGGTCAAATGGAAGGGTCTATTCAAAGTAGGGGAGAAATCCATACCGCTTCTAGAATGAATGCATGATTAGGAGTGCACTAGATTGTTCTAGGGATCAAATTGACAATAGTTGGATGTTAAATCAAGGATTTAGCTAATTCGTAGAGGATTAATGGCTCATTTAATTTCATTTTAGTTTATCTAAATAGTTATAAGGAGTGGATACCACAAGATGTACTTCATATCTATCGAAAACTCTTTAAAAATTGTTGTATAAGTTTCTATCATTAATATATATAGTTCCTACAAAATATGGCATGTGCACTCATTTTTCGTGCATACATATCTCTTATTTTCATATGCATTATTTCTTGGTAAATACTTCTTTTATTTTATTTTCTATTTGTTGTATATCTGTACATCACTTTCTATTTTTATATTGTAGCAAGCATTTCATTTGATTAAGTTTAATTTCTTCTAACCATGTCTAAACTTTCTTATTAGCAAAGAATTGGAGTGGTATGTAGAGTATTGTTGCAAGCTTCTTTCAACCACAAGAGTTGAATAGATACACTACAACCTAATTTTCTACCCAGTGATACCCCCAATGGATGTTAATGAGTTAGCTAGACTTGAACAAATTACTTTCATTTGATTTGATTGAAACAATCTTTCTATATAATTAATGATTATAGGATTCTTTTTCAATCAACAAAATCCACAAGTGAGTAGAGCATTGTTTTTGGAGCCACCTAAGGCATGAGATCTCACAATATGATTTTCTACCTATGAAAGCTCTGACAAACTTAGATTGGAAATATTATTTCTTTTTTTTCTCTAAACTTTACAATGCCAATTTGGAATTTTATCTTACATTACAATAGTTTAAGTGAAGATATTTTTTAAGTTTTGTATAATCTTCAAGTTAGAATATTTAGTTTTACACTGTATTGATTTTATTAGCATTCATACCTCCTTTGATTATAGTTTTTAAATTGGATTTCATTCTTATTTTAACTTATTTAGAATTTGTATTATTCATTAAGTGATACCTTAGAAAAATTATAAGCTAATTCTTTCACATACGATGAGTGTACTTCACTAGTTTATGAATTTTGATTTAATATAATAATGTTTCAATTTATGCAAGTAATTTTTCCCTGACATGGTCTTTCACATTAATTAAGTAACTCCAAAGTACACAATTAAGGGTAGGTCCCTAACATTCCCTCCTTTCTTTATGATAGATTTTTCGGCGAAAATCACATGAGAAACCATTTGTCGACGTGTTTCGAACCAACCAGTGTGGTTCATCGTCAGGACAAGTTGAAAAACAGATCCAGCTTAGCCTGTTTAAATAGCTAGAGCAGAGACACCAACGGTTACCTGGGCAAAAAATTGACTCAAGGAGCAAGGTCAAATTTAGTTATATTAGGTGTAAAATAAATAAATATATAAATGAAAATATAAAAATAAATTATAAATGGTATCATGAGTTAGCTTAAAAGGTAAAACTAAAGGGAAGTAGTTACATAACGGAACTTCTCTTATAACATATAAATATGTAAACAAATTAATAGGTTAATTAGTTAGAATTAATAAATAAATAAATTAGAACAATAGAATAAAAATTAAGTTAAAACAAAAATAAATAAATTAAATAATCAAATAAATAAATAAAAAGAGAAAATAAGGATAAAAACAAAAAATAAATAAATAAAAATAAAATAAAGTTAAAATTAATTAAATAAATAAATAGAATGAAAATAAAATAAAATACAAAAACTATATAAAATAATTATAGTTAGTTAGAGGTATTAAAACTAAAAGGAAAGTGGTTATATAACGGATAAATAAATAAATAAAATTAAAATTAATTAATAAAATAAAATAAATTGATAAAAAATAAAATAAAAATTAAAATGTAAAAATAATTAAAAATTGGCATTATTAGTTAAAAATATTAATAATAATAATGGACCTTTCCTTATAATAAACATATAAATGGGTTATTAAGATGAAAGAAGGTTAGAAATAATAAATAAATAATAATAATAATAAATAAAATTAAGTTAACATTAAAAAAAATATAAATAAATAAATAAATAAAATTAAGTTAACATTAAAAATATATATATATATATATATATATATATATATATATATATATATATATATATATATATAAAAGTTAAAAAAAAAATTAAAAATTAACAATAATAATAATAATAATAAATAAAATAAGAGACAAGAAAAACGACTAAGAAGAAAGTGCTGGGACCCAGCACCTACTGATTTTTCAGCCATCATCTCTATTGAGATTGTTGGGTCTCTTTTCAATCTCAAGAGCTTCCCTAAATTTCCGATGATGGAAATGCGAAACCTTAGCGATAACACTAGCCTCCTCAATGCAAACATGATGATTGGTTTTTTCTACATGTTCAACTAAAGCGGAAGACTTAGCTCTTCTATGCTTAAGGTCAGCAGCGTGCTCACTAATCCTTTGATTAATGGAGCGACCAGTCTCACCAATATAAGGGGTCCCACAGGAGCAGGGAATAATATAAACCCCTTTCATATCTTTGGGGTCAATAGGATCGTTAACTGATCTGAGGGACGAACGAATGGTGCTAAGGGGCCTAAAGGTCATGGGGACACTATGCATCCTGAGAATCCTTGCAACCTTATCAGTGATCCTTTGAACATATGGAAGATGGACACCTGGAATCCGTTCCTTCGGTTCCCTTTTTGTCAGAGAATTCTTGGCGGCTTTACGGAAAGCCTTCTGACCCAAGTATCTACTATAACCATTCTCAACAAATACATCAAGGAGATGGGATTTTTCTTTCTCAAAACTCTTATTATCCAAGATCCTTAGGGCCCGAGTAGCAAGGGTATTGAGAACACCCATCTTTTGAGCCGGGAAATGGTGAGAACTGGCACGAAGATACTGCTTAGTATGAGTTTTCTTCCGAAAAACCTGGTGGGCGATGGAACCATCACCATTCTTCGAAATAAGAATATCAAGGAATGGGAGGCACCCATCAACCTCCTACTCCTTAGTGAACTTAATGGCAGAGGATTGATTGTTGAGATGCTCAAAGAAAAGATCTAATTCTTTTTGGCCATGAGACCAAAGGACATTAGTGTCATCCACATACCTTTTCCAGAGCTTAGGCAAGAGACGGGAAGAATTCAGAGACTTGGACTCAAAATCTTCCATAAAGAGATTAGCAACAACAGGGGATAGGGGGGAACCCATGGCGACACCACAAGTTTGCTCGAAGAACTCCCCCTCAAAACTGAAAAAGGTGGAAGTGAGGCAGATCTCAACCAACCTGGCAGTGTCAGGGTCAGTTAGGCGGTAGATCACCTCCAAGGCCTCCTTAATAGGAATGCAAGTGAACAGGGACACTACATCAAAGCTAACAAGAATGTCCCCAGGGTCAAGCTTAATGCCCTTAAGTTCATCAATAAAGGAAGCAGAGTCTTTAACGAAGAACTTTGCTACATGTGTGGAAATTGTTGTAAAATTGAAACTAGTTCCTAATAGGTATGTTCTAATCACATATCGTTCCACTGGATTAGGGGTTATTGGACAGTGCACTAGCATAGTTGATGCTCTATGGTAGTCAAAAATAAATCTAGTTGTAGCAAAATGGATTCTTGATTATAATTTTTTGGCAAGTTATTTTACACCCTACAAATTGATGCAACTACCTTTCTCAAGTAGGGCATATGAAACATTAGATATATGTTAGGGATGGCTAGGAGAGCCAATTCATAGATAGATTTCTCAATGCACATCAAATGAACTTGAGGATCTAATAGGTCCTATAGACATTGGATAAATTTTGAGGTAAAAATGGGTTCGATAACAAAATGTGTACTATGAACATAAACTTTAAAAGAACCAATAAGACCCACAATGATGATGTCAATATCATAAGGATAAATAATTTTGGAGTTAAATAAAGAAAACTATATTTTATTGTATTTTCTACTTTCATTGGATGTAGAAATAAATTCGACATGCAATGAGCACCCACGTGACATAATTCTAATATATTCATGCTAAATGGACAAAACATATATGAAAAATATGTGTCTCTTGGAAACAAAACATGTGTTTTATTCATGTCTTTCCAGTCCCTCTCATTATAGATCTATTATAGATATGTAGTGTTGATGCTTGTTACATGTGAAATTCACTTTTTCATCCAATATGTGCCTACACTTGAAATTTGAGTAAACGCACGAGGAGATAAGTAAAAAATGTGATTAAAAAAAGGCAGTTTTCATTCTTTCCTTTTGGAAAATCATAATTATTAATTTATTATTTTCCCAAGGAGACCCATTTTAGTCCTCAAAATGTATCTAATGACTTCCACCTGGGATTTAATAGATTTTTTTTTAGAGTGTTTAATTATAGGGTTGAAGGCGAAGAAATATTTGATCCCCAGCTACAAAATAATGTTCTAAGTGATGTTGGTTAACTCGTTTCTTCATTATATTTAAGGAAAAAATAAATCATTGTGAACTGTGCAGAATATGGCTTCCCTACTATGTAGCATGTTATCCACTTCATGGACCTTGGATATGCCTAGTAAATATGAAACCATTGAAATGGGTTTTTAGCCATAGATATGTCTTCACTTTGGTAGAACCAAGATATGTATTATTTTACTACCATTTTGTAAGGGGAAGACATTATTCACATTAGTGTTTCCTTTCTAAAGCTAACCATCTCAAGTAGGTTTCCAAGCATGTGTTGACCATTTATATTTGACCATCAATTTTGGAATGATAAGTTGTAATGATTTTCAATTATGAACCTTGTTATTTATTTTACTACTAATTAATATGTTTGTGAATGTGGGATTTCAATTAGACTCAGTGGAAATGGGCATGTGATGTAACTTAACAATTTGATGTATGAGAAGATGGGAAATTATGAAGGGTGTAAATGGGTGCAATTAGCACACAAGTGAGTATATTTAGAAAAGTGATTGTCCACCATCATGATGACCAATTTGTTTCCCACTTTTAGGAGTCCCACCATAAAATCCATAGGAATTCCACTCCATATAGTGCTTGGCATCAATAGAAAATGCAATGCTCAAAGAGTCTTCACTACTACAACCATGTTCCTTTTATAACTGTCACATGTAGCAAAAAACATTATATGTGTGTTTTCATGCCTTTGCAAAATAAGTAACACATAGCTCATCCATAAGGTTTCTAAAATACAAAGTGACACAAGATAGAAGGTAAGAGCAACTCCTATAAGAATCATTGTTTTAACGTATAATTTTTCACCAAAACAATGCTTCATTTATACTTGAAGGTATCGTGTTGGCATGTATATCCTTTATAGGGAATTGTGATCTTCATGTATCCTTTGGATAAGTGACACAAAAATGTGGTTCACCAACCATTATCAACATGATTTAGTGAGATAATTAGGTATGGTCATGGATAAGGAAAATATAAATAATCCCTCATATTCCCACAATAAATCATTGACTAACAGATGCTTTTATCCATTCTTATATATGATTCCATAATCATACCTAGAAATCTTAATGGTCCACTTGTATTTCTCCAAAGATGATAAAATTTACCACATATTATACTTTAAACTATGATGATTGATATTAATATAGACACACCTCCCAATGAGATATGGGTCCCAAATGTCAAATGCATGAAGGATGACCAAAATATCTTTCTTATAAGTGATTTTTTCCAAATTTATGTCACACAACTCCTTATATATGATTGCTAAGGGGTGCTCTTCTTGCATCAACGTAACTATTTTACTTGAGGTATCACATGGCAAGGTAGATGTCTTAGTAAAATTGGGAACTGTTGTATGGATGTAGTGCACATGGTTTCCATTAAAACTAAAAATTCCTATTTGGTGTCTTTGCTCCATAATAAGGCATTCATTTTCAGCAAGGGTATTAAGGGGATAGAAATTGTCAGATATTTCTTCAAACTTCCTATTGTATCCCATAAGTCATAAGAAACCACATAATATCTTTAAGGTATTAGAGTGCGGAAAATGCTACATAGTCACAGATTTCATGCGATCAAATAGCACCCTCTTGTAATTATTGAAGATGTGACCCAAGTATTCATCCTTTGAACCCTCAAAAGCACATTTGGAACAATACATTACTATAGGTGATACAAGAGCTACAAGGCTCTATCAACATGCTCTACTAAGGAGTATCAAGGTTTATCGTAGATTAAGATATCATTAAAGAATATAATGATAAAATTACATACAAAGGGTTGAAAATTATTGCTCAAGAAGCTCTAAAGCATGGATTATGAATTGGAAGGTTTAAAGAGAAACACTAATATCCCATAATGAACTTCACATGTTTAGAAGGTTGCCTTAGGGATGTATACTTCCTTAATATGTATTTGGTGGTATCATGAGTGAACGTATAGTTTAGTGAAGAACTTGGATCCATGAAGCTCATCTGAGATATCATCAGTAACTAGTATGGGAAATTTTTATTTCGTGATAAACTAATTTGGATGATGTACACATATGCCAACTACCCTCTTTCTATAATACCATAAGCATGGATGAGGACTAAAGGATTACATTGGGATATATGATTCTATTGTCCAATAGTTTTTGAATGATTTTTTCTATTTCATCATTATGAACAAAATGGTGCTTATAATGATGGACATTGGGTGGTTTACTACTCAAAAATATGGAAATAACATGGTCATCCTCATGACGTGAATTTGGTGAAGCAAAAAGTGTTTCAAATAACAATTTATTTTAGTTAAAACTATTTACAAACCATTGTGAAACTCTTATGGGAGGTTGTCGATAAATTGTTTGGCATTGAACTGAACAATAACATTAGAGTGGCCTTTCTTCAATAATTGCTTCGTATATCAAGAATTGATCAATTTTAGGGGAATCAAACATAATCCATTTTGATGTATGCTTATTCCATTCCTTATTGATGTTAAGATGCATTTCCTTGCCTCATGGTAATAGGGTCCATAGTGCATAACCATTCTACACTAAGAAGTACATCACAACCATCCATTTTAATAATGAATATTTGAGATTTGAGTTGATAATTTCCCATTTGAACTTTAACATTTTTAAATTGGATTTAACATTTCATCGCACTTCCACTGGATATTATAACTTGAATTATGAATGACATGGATATAATGATGGGGTTTCTTCGGCCACTTTCCTATGAATAAATTTGTGGTGTTGCTACTATTAATAAAATAATTACTTGTATTTCTTTATGCAACCAATCAACTTCACTATTTTGGGTGTGAAAATTTGGAATGGATCACTTTGGATGGAAATCCCATGTTCCCAACAAGGAGCTTCTAAGGTTCTTTCTTCCTAAGTAAGAAGTGGTGTCCCCATTAATTCCATTTTAGAAGTTGTTGAGGGCCCTGAAATCGGGTCAACAACAAGGGGGATACCCACCCGGTCGGGAACCTGGTTGGCGGCTCCGTGCCCGTTTGGTGTAGCGGGTCCGACTGGGGATAACGGGACCAGCTTCCCGATCTAAAGGGGTGTGTGTGTGTAGAGTTTGGTGAGGTGTGTGTGTGTATAATATGATAATGAAAATCTGGAATTATTTCTAAGCTAATTTAGTTCTAAACTCTGAGACTGAATTTTATACTACTTTAATCTATCAAGAACAACACATCTAATCTACGCTAACCCGGGATAGAACTTTTTCCGTTATGCGATCTAGAAAGATTTCACACAATAACTGGTAATGAAGATTATTCAGCTATTATGAGAATATAAATCAATTAAGATGAACCATCCTGCATAAAAAGTTAAGCAAAACGGTTGTGAACAGCATATCGCATAATCAGTTATTCATGTATTAAGCACAAATCAATGACTCCACCGTACAAAAGTGCCAAATGGTAGTCCACTCATTCATACATTAACATATAAACAACATCAGCTGTATATTACTCAAAGAATGCAAGCAGAAACTCGTCAAGAGATAAAAGTACCATTTATGACTGATTTTATACTCACAGACCTTAAGCAATAACGATCTATTTCTACTTACTTCTAATGCCTACTAAGAGTACAGAAGTGCAACATCAGTAGCAGGTATTAAAATGCAAACATAAATAAATCTTGATCCGTCCATTCATCAAAAACCCCCTCCGAGGGTGCAAAAGTGCATGTTCTGAGGACAAGTTTTTTGACAAATTTCCGGACCCTTCTCCAATACAACGAGAAGTGTTAAATACTACTAACCGGCTAATTTTAATTACACAAATTTAGGGAACGGCTTCAAATGACTGCCCTTTTACTAAAACAAATTTATTTCTAAAAACTGAATCTAATTTCTAACCATTTATGTATCTGCTCCTTAGTGCTGTAAGCGATGCGCTGTTTGCCATGAAAGAGTCGGTTGCTTGTCCTTTCCTTTAGTTCGAGCTTGAAAATTAGAAATAACAAGAGCTGGCACCTCTTTCTAACAAACTAGAAGATATTTTTGAAAGTGTTCTTCTGGAGGAGTGTCTTCACGGCGTGTATACTTAGTACAACTCAGATTTCTTTCAAACTGATTGTGTTGTTGCTATTTCGGTTTCCGGCCGTGCGAATGACTCAATGAGCTGGGGATTTTGTTGCCTGAACAATTTTCTCAATTGAAACTTGTTTCCATTCTTTGTTCCAGGCTTTTCTGAGACGTCTTTCCCCTTAAGCGTTTTTTTTTTTGCTTTACCCAATTTGGGACTCAGGATCTTTCATAAATGCTTTGCTTTTGTGCGCCTTTGACTCTGAGTCCTAGATAGCCTATTTCCATCAGCATTTGTTGAGTGATACTCTGGAATCCGCAGTCCTGTTGTATGCGGTATCCATCTGCGAAGTCATCTCCTCTCTATTCTTCTAGCTTTGGCGCTTTTCCTTAGATGTTTCCTGCATATAGATTTATATCAGTTGCTGACTTATAGTTCACGTAAATGAAAAGAGACAGAAGAAAAGATTGACATGAAAGCAATTAAGTTCTAATGAATGCATAATCATGTCACCCATTATGACTTGACTCTTCGAAAAACGCAACATAATCATCTTTGGATACACAGGCGTACAATCATTAATTTCCCGTAAGGTGCGCGCCTAATTTTAGGCTCACAGATCATGCCGAGGAATGCCTGCGACGAATGGCTTCTTGCGATTTGCATCGCAGCATCGAAGATTGCGATGTAAATAAGTGGTATCACAACAATTTATGGTCTCATTCGTTGCAAACCATAGATCGCAGGTCGCAGCTTTACATGGTCGCAAATCGCATATCGCAAGATCGCAAGGTCGCAATGTTTTTCGGTTTGTCACTTTGTGCTGCTTATGCGACATTGCGACGTGCGACGTCGCATATCGACCATCGGCGGCTCTTTAGGTTTTCCCCTTTTGAGCACTTTTGATGCACGCGGTGCGATGAGTTCTCGCACCGCTCCCTTTCATTGTATTTATGCGCTTTGGGAGAGCGCCTCTTTTTCCTTTGCGATGCGATATAGCTCTTAGGGAGTTAATACAAAAGATTTTTCAAACAAAAATATTTTTGGATTTTTTGGTTAAGGGTCCCCCTTTGCTTGATGTTATTACTAATATCAAACAAAGAGGGGGGTTGTTAGTGACCACAACAATGGCGATTCACTGTGAAGAACCAGTTATCTCTGCGTTTCTATTGACCGTTCACTTCCGAAACAACAAAATTTTTATATGTCTAAATTTTGTTATGGACAGATAGAGTAGATTACCTCTCACCTTGTTGATGATATTTTGTCTCAACCCTTTTTATATCCCAGTTTCTTGTTTCCTCAGGTTTTTTCTTGCATTCGCATCAGACATTACTTGGTCTTGATAAAAGATAAAATAAGGTCTTCTCTGCGTACTGGCTTAAAAGTATGCTCATTTGTCGTAGGTAGAGCCTCTGCTGCCCGCAAGCGTCCATAGCCTCGACATGGTTACCATGTTATCCAGCAATGATCCTTTTTCCTGTTTGAGGTTACTCGCAACAATTCCAGAGAAAAATCATTTTTGACACACTTTTCCTTTTTTTAATTCTCTAAAGAACAATGTCTTGGTTTGGTGGCCAAATTATGACACAGTCATTCACTTGATTTACACTTTTGCTGAACAAGCCGGCTCGTGATGAGACCTCTTGTCTTTTGATTGCAACAATCTTAAGTCGTTGCCCTGTTTTGGTAGACAGTATTGGCAAAGTCAGCAAGTTATAATATCTGTGATCATGATAAGCCGGCTCGTGATGAGACCTCTTATTATTTGAGATATAGTGTTTTCCTTGGATTGTTTCTCTGAACGCTGTAATTTCCTTTTAGCAGGGAGGAAGTCATTGTTTTTCCTTAAGAAAGCTCTGGACGACAATAATAGAGTTTTTGAAAACAATAGTTTTGCAGAGAATGCTTATTTTATTATTGATGATACCTTTCATGGTGCTGATACAAAACAATTCTTTTACCAGAGGCTGCTTTTGTCAAAGTTTTTTAGAGGTCGAAACGAGTATCGTAATCAAAGTGAAGTTAACTCTATTTGTCAATAATAAAATTCAGATTTTTCAAAAATTTTGCTATTTGTACAAGCGAAATCAAAATCTGATAGAGAATTGGCGTGTTCTTTCATGAATCCTTTTTAAATGATCATTTACAACGGGTTTTATTCATAAAAAGAGAAAAACAAAACAAAAATAAAAACTAAAAACTAAATCTATCCTACAAAAATTAGAAGAATTCTCTTCTATGGAAAGTATAATTTAAGAATCAATCCATTGACAGGAAAAGAATCTCTCCTTCCTGCCAGATCCTGCAACACGAATGTAGACGGGCCTACGACTTCTGCAATCTGAAAAGGGCCAAGCCACAGCTTTTGAAATTTCGTATGTTTGCCCTTTTCTTCATGAGCCTTATCCCATTTTAAGACTAAATCACCCATCTGAAAGTTTTTTCTGGTTATGATGTTTGAGTCAAAAGAAGATTTTATTAGCACTTGGTGATGAGCATGGGTTTTCCTAGCTTGTTCTCTTTGTTCTTCTAGTTTGATTATTTCCATTTGTCTTAATTGTAAAGAGGAAGTAGATACTTCGTCGATATATTGCACTAAAGACAAAGAGGGAATAACTAGGTGAGTCGGAAGAACCACTTCTCTCCCATAAACTAAATTAAAGGGAGAAGTGCTGATTGAAGCTTTCTTTGTGATTCTATCATCCCATAAAGCATTTACCAGCGCTTTGTGCCAATTCTTTTGGTTTTGGTCGACTGTTCTTTTGATAATTCTGATTAGGTTCTTGTTTGTTGACTCAGCCAACCCATTACCTTGCGGATAGTAGTTTGCAGAATATTTCAGTTTGAACCCTCTTTTAAGCGCAAACTCAGTCATAGTATTTCCAGAAAAATATGAAGCGTTATCAAACATTAATGTTGTTGGCAATCCAAACCTAGTGATGATAAATTGATCTATGAATTCAATAATATTTTCAGAATGAACTGTCTTGAGAGGAACTGCTTCTACCCATTTGGTAAAATAATCAGTTGCCGTAAGGATATACTTATGCTGCTTAGAAGAGTGAGGAACGATCTCACCTATTATGTCCAAGCCCCATTGACTGAATGGTTGGTCGATGATGACTGGTTGTAGCGGCATGGACGGTTTCCTTTGTTTTCCTGCAGCAGTCTGGCAGATTTGGCATTTCCTTACGTGATTGTATGAGTCTTTGAACAGCGTGGGCCAATAATATCCTGCACGCAAGATTTTATGTGCAGTCGTATCTCCGGCATAGTGTCCGCCCGCTGGTCCATCGTGGAGTTCCTGCAAAACCTTCTCGGCTTCAGTTTTCTCAAGACACTTAAGAAGCACAGAATTGTAATTCCTTTTAAACAAGACATCATTTATGAGCTGGTATTGTTTAGCTTTTAATCTCAGAGCTCTTTTCTTGGTATGATCCAGACGTGATGGAGCATACCCGTTCTTAAGAAAATAAATGGTATCAGCATATGATGATTCTGCATCGTTTAGGCTTACCTCATACACTTGTACCTCTTCAGATGAGTTCTCCGGGATTTGCGATGCTCCGGCTAACATCTTGCAGAAGCCTTGACCTCTTACAATGTTTGCTGGTTTGATCTCAAGATCATATTCTTGTAAAGCGGTAATCCAATTAGCTCTCTTTTCGCCCACGTCTTTCTACACCAAAAGGTTTCTTACCGCCGGAAACGGTACTACGACTTTAGTGTGGGCTTTAAGCAAGAAAGGTCTGAAGTATTTGATTGCTTTGAAAACAGCATATGCTTGTTTCTCTACGTCTGAGTAATTAATTTCAGCACCTTGTAAGTTCGAGCTAAAGAATGCGATTGGAGCTTCCGCTTTCTCTTGATTTGCTTGAGTCAAAATCGCGGCATAGGATTTCTCTGAGGCAAAAGTGTACAAGATAAAAGATTCCGAAAAATTTGGGGTGGCCAAAGATGGAGCATTGATGATAGCTTGTTTGATTAAGTTGAACGCTTCGTGCTCATCTAGACCCCATTTGAAATTTGAATTCTTTTTTATCATATTTGGAAAGGGAGAAATAATACGTGAAAAATCGGGGACAAATCTTTTGACAAAATTGATCTGTCCAAGGAAGGATTGCATGGCTTTCTTGTTATGGGGTATGGATATTTCGGAAATTTCCTTGATTCTGTCGGGTTCTATATGAATACCAGATTTCGACACTATGAATCCGAGCAATTTCCCTTCGATTAATGCAAAGAAAGATTTCTTTGGGTTGAGCGAAATCCCATACCTCAAGCATCTTTGAAAGATTTGCTTCAAATCTTTGAGATGGTTGTTTCATTTTTTGGAGTACACTGTTATATCATCCAGGTAAATCACTATTGATTTATTGACTAACCCTTTAAACGCGATGTCCATGGCTCTCTGAAAGGTAGCTCCGGCATTGATCAGACCAAATGGCATCTTTCGATATGCATAAGTGCCCCATTTGGTTCGGAACGTAGTCTTTAACTGATCATCGGGATGGACCAGTACTTGATTGTATCCTGAAAATCCATCCAGGAATGACATTAATTCTGAGCCTGCTACTGCCTGTAATATTTGCTCCATAGGTGGAAGGGGAAAGTTATCTTTCTGACAGGCTTTGTTGAGATTTCGGAAATCGATACAGATTCTAATGTCTCCGTTTTTCTTCCTAACGGGCACCATATTGGATACCCATTTAGAATGTCTTACGGGGAAGATTATTCTGGCTCTCAACAACTTATTAAGCTCAGTTTTTATCTGATTTTCTAGGTTAGGGTGTATTTTTCTGAGCTTCTGCTGGACAGGTTTTTCATTGTCAATCATAGGGATAACATGTTGAATGATAGAAGTGTTGTATGTCTTTAGCTCATCGTAATTCCAGGCAAAAACGTTTTTGTATTGTCTCAGAAGACGGATATATGCATATTTCTCTTCAGGGGCTAGGCCATGACGTAGGTTAACATTTTGTGGCTTCTGATCGGTCCCTAGGTTTACTAATTCATAGTTCAGGGTAGAACTGCAAAGTTTAGCATTGGCGAACCTTTTAAACCGACTTTTCAAATCATATAAATCTTCTAACTTGACCACCGATTTCGGTATAGCATTGTCAGAGCCATTTTGTTGTATTTGGTGATCATGATGGTCTTCGTCGATTATCTGATTTCAGTAGGATCCCTCAGAAGTAAGGAAATTTACGATGTCAGGATCGTCGTTGAACACTCTCCAATTGGTGATATTGTCAGGGATGGATGGTCTAAAGATTAATTCTATTGAAAACCTATCAGGACTAAAATCTTCAGAAGGGATAAGTCTAGAGGCTACGTTAGCTAACATCTCTGCGCTCGCGTTTTGAATTCTTGGAATTGACGAGATGTTGAATGCTACGAAATGTGCAGTGAGATCTTGAACTAATGATTGATAATGCTTTAAATGACTTGACAGGCAATGTATGGTGTTACGTACCTGTTTTACGATGATCTCCGAATCTCAAAAGACTTGAAGATACTTAACGTTTAATCTGATTGCTTTGTATAGGCCTTGAACCAAGGCTTCGTACTCCGCTGTGTTGTTCGTGCAATCGAACTCAAGTTTGCATGTGAGCATAATCTTGTTCCCGTCTAGGTTAATCAGAACGCATCCTGCTCCTGCTCCCTCATTGGATTTAGATCCGTCAAAATATAATTTCCAAAATAAAGATGTATTTACAAAATTATCTAAAAAACTAAAACATTTTGAGTCATCAGTTTGGGAGAAATTTTCAACTTGGGATAAAACTGAATTCTCTAAGTATGGTGAAATATGAGCATTGAAATTACCTAGGAAAGAATCTATTGTGTAATTGCCTACAATGTTGCTATTGTATGTTATGGCTTCATTTTCTCCTTCCAGTTCTGTCACTATGTATTTTTGGTGCAATTCTCGTTCAACCTTTATCTGATTTGGTTTACCATTGTATGGTAACCACATGTGCGACCAATCGGTTGAAAAATATCCATGGAGTTTTTCCGACCAATCCCTGCTAAGAATCAAACCATAGAACTCAGGGATATCAGCTACTAGAATGTCGATAACCTGACACACTTTTGGGTTAGACGACAATCTTATGGTCACCTGATTGAGTTCACCAATCACTTCGACTTGGGATCGATCAAGTTGAACTATACGTACCGCGGATTTTTGAGGTTGCACATTCAATTTGGCACATATTGATCTGGGTAAAATATTCGTTGAAGCACCAGAATCGACCAAGCAATTGTGCACGTTTTTATTGAAGATTTCATATGTGAGAAGAAAGGGAGGAGTATGGGATCTCGATCTTCCTCCAATCAAGGCGATGTCATTTGGATCAATTTTATTGATCGTGTTGGTTGGAGGTCTTCCCAAATTGTGGGAAGCTACAGCTGTAGGTAAAGATGTAGTAGGCACAACATGTAATTCTTTCATCATTATTTTCTGCTGGTGTTTCAATTTACTCAATTCGTACAGAGTGATATTAGCCCTAGTCTTCTTCATGTCATCAATGATGTTATATTCCATTTCATCCGACACTATTAGTGTTCTTGATGGAGGCGTTTGATCAGATTGGACTGGGCTAAGCTGGGTCGCTTTAGCAGTTGTCTTTTTTGTTGCGACCTTTTCTTTTGTTGCAGGGTTTGCGCCATTTTGTTTTGGGGTAGTTAGGGGAGGATCAAGTTGATTTTTGCTTCTCGTGCTAACAGGAAATGCTTCTTGATCCTCTTCTTGTGGGAGGATGAAGTCCCACATCCCTTGTAGTTCTACGACCTCTTCCTCGTCGGTCTGCCCTTCAGTGGTATTCTCTTCTTCTTCGTCTTCTTCAGATTCAACGTTTGAGACAACACTAGGTGGTCTTACCTCCATGGGAGGATTTCTTTTAAAAGTCCTAAAGGGCTTTTTCGAAGAAGTCTCTGCTACTTGTTTCTTAATATCAATCATCTCATTGGACATGGCTTTCAACACTTTTTGTAATCCTTCCAAATCGAAAGGATCTTTCGTTTGCTTCTTCTTGGTGTCTTCTTTGAAAGAAATCTTCTTAGATTTGCGTTCTTCTATAGCAGATCTCTTTTCTAGGGCTACCACGCGTTTTTCCACTGCTAACGCTTCTGTCAAGTTGTCGACTAAGGTGATCTTGTTTGCCCTATCTACGAAGATAGCCAAGTTTGGAGGTAAAGCCGTGATGTACCATTCACATCTTACTTCCTCGCTGGGTTGTGAGGCAGCGGGGATTTTTTTGAGGATCTTATTGAACCATAAGTTAAAATCTTTAATGGGTTATCTAGCCTCAGCTTTAAGATTAGATAGGTCATTGATCAATGTCGCCGTGGATCTGTCATCACCAAACTTGGTGAGGAACTGACTTTGAAAAATGTCCCAGCTTGTGATGGATCCGGAAGGTAACGAAAAGTACCATGACCCGGCTGTTCCTTGCATTGTATAAGGGAAAAGCCGGACAACAGCGTCTTCGTTAGTGACTCCGTTGAGATTAACAGAAAGCATGAAATTATTGATATGTTCCTCGGCTAGCATGCCTGCTTCCGGATTGAATTTAGGCAGCCATTTCTCAGGATGGGCCGGTATAGGGCTCAGGGGTGGAGGCATTAAAACCGCCCCAGGATTGTTCCATGGAGACTGGGCCATCGTTGAGCTGCTAGTTAATGGAAGTGCAGAAGATGATCTCTGATGCTGAGAAGATGAAGATATTAAGATCTTTGATGTTTGAAGAGGAAGGTTTGTAGAAGATGGGTGAGTGAGTTGGAATGAAAGAGTGGGTGGTTGACTTCGCGGTGAGGGAGTTGATATGGACGAAGTGGATGAAGGAGCCTGACTGTCAGACTCTGGTGGTGTTTTCCTTACTCTTTTCCTGGTAGGGAGAGGGAGTTCACTTGGTTGTATGCCAAATTTTTCACTCTTTGATCTGGTAAGGGGATGAGCAGGGTTATACTGCGAAGTCACGCTGCTTTTAGATTTATCAGACTTCTGGTTAAAAATAGAGAATCCCTGGAGTTTACGAATCAAAGTTTGAATTTCAGGGGGTTCAATGATAGATTGGTCTGATATATTCAAATATGTAGCAGTGGTAGATACTCGAGCGACTTCAAATTCCGGGTTTAACCGTGTTGGAGAAGTCGAGGGAGTTGATGAGGGTGTATTACTCTCATAATGGTATTTAGATGTTGATTTAGGTGCCATTCATAGTTCGTGCCCTCCTTCTAGCGCCAAATATGTTGAGGGCCCTGAAATCGGGTCAACAACAAGGGGGATACCCACCCGGTCGGGAACCTGGTTGGCGGCTCCGTGCCCGTTTGGTGTAGCGGGTCCGACTGGGGATAACGGGACCAGCTTCCCGATCTAAAGGGGTGTGTGTGTGTAGAGTTTGGTGATGTGTGTGTGTGTATAATATGATAATGAAAATCTGGAATTATTTCTAAGCTAATTTAGTTCTAAACTCTGAGACTGAATTTTATACTACTTTAATCTATCAAGAACAACACATCTAATCTACGCTAACCCAGGATAGAATTTTTTCCGTTATGCGATCTAGAAAGATTTCACACAATAACTGGTAATGAAGATTATTCAGCTATTATGAGAATATAAATCAATTAAGATGAACCATCCTGCATAAAAAGTTAAACAAAACGGTTGTGAACAGCATATCGCATAATCAGTTATTCATGTATTAAGCACAAATCAATGACTCCACCGTACAAAAGTGCCAAATGGTAGTCCACTCATTCATACATTAACATATAAACAACATCAGCTGTATATTACTCTAAGAATGCAAGCAGAAACTCGTCAAGAGATAAAAGTACCATTTATGACTGATTTTATACTCACAGACCTTAAGCAATAACGATCTATTCTACTTACTTCTAATGCCTACTAAGAGTATAGAAGTGCAACATCAGTAGTAGGTATTAAAATGAAAACATAAATAAATCTTGATCAGTCCATTCATCAAAAACCCCCTCTGAGGGTGCAAAAGTGCATGTTCTGAGGACAAGTTTTTTGACAAATTTCCGGACCCTTCTCCAATACAACGAGAAGGGTTAAATACTACTAATCGGCTAATTTTAATTACACAAATTTAGGGAACGGCTTCAAATGACCCCCCTTTTACTAAAACAAATTTATTTCTAAAAACTGAATCTAATTTCTAACCATTTCTGTATCTGCTCCTTAGTGCTGTAAGCGATGCGCTGTTTGCCGTGAAAGAGTCGGCTGCTTGTCCTTTCCTTTAGTTCGAGCTTGAAAATTAGAAATAACAAGAGCTGGCACCTCTTTCTGACAAACTAGAAGATATTTTTGAAAGTGTTCTTCTGGAGGAGTGTCTTCACGGCGTGTATACTTAGTACAACTCAGATTTCTTTCAAACTGATTGTGTTGTTGCTATTTCAGTTTCCGGCCGTGCGAATGACTCAATGAGCTGGGGATTTTGTTGCCTGAACAATTTTCTCAATTGAAACTTGTTTCCATTCTTTGTTCCAGGCTTTTCTGAGACGTCTTTCCCCTTAAGCGTTTTTCTTTTTGCTTTACCCAATTTGGGACTCAGGATCTTTCATAAACGCTTTGCTTTTGTGCGCCTTTGACTCTGAGTCCTAGATAGCCTATTTCCATCAGCATTTGTTGAGTGATACTCTGGAATCCGCGGTCCTGCTGTATGCGGTATCCATCTGCGAAGTCATCTCCTCTCTGTTCTTCTAGCTCTGGCGCTTTTCCTTAGATGTTTCCTGCATATAGATTTATATCAGTTGCTGACTTATAGTTCACGTAAATGAAAAGAGACAGAAGAAAAGATTGACATGAAAGCAATTAAGTTCTAATGAATGCATAATCATGTCACCCATTATGACTTGACTCTTCGAAAAACGCAACATAATCATCTTTGGATACACAGGCGTACAATCATTAATTTCCCGTAAGGTGCGCGCCTAATTTTAGGCTCACAGATCATGCCGAGGAATGCCTGCGACGAATGGCTTCTTGCGATTTGCATCGCAGCATCGAAGATTGCGATGTAAATAAGTGGTATCGCAACAATTGATGGTCTCATTCGTCGCAAACCATAGATCGCAGGTCGCAGCTTTGCATGGTCGCAAATCGCATATCGCAAGATCGCAAGGTCGCAATGTTTTTTGGTTTGTCACTTTGTGCTGCTTATGCGACATTGCGACGTGTGACGTCGCATATCAGCCGTCGGCGGCTCTTTAGGTTTTCCCCTTTTGATGCACGCGGTGCGATGAGTTCTCGCGCCACTCCCTTTCAATGTATTTATGCGCTTTGGGAGAGCGCCTCTTTTTCCTTTGCGATGCGATATAGCTCTTAGGGAGTTAATACAAAAGATTTTTCAAACAAAAATATTTTTGGATTTTTTGGTTAAGGGTCCCCCTTTGCTTGATGTTATTACAAATATCAAACAAAGAGGGGGGTTGTTGGTGACCACAACAGAAGTTTCATATAATTGGTCTTTGGGAGGACACATCTATTTGGAATATTTGTCTTCTTCCTCGCGTTCATGCCCTTTGAAATACCACTCATCACAAAAATAATATTGTTTGAGGCATTTCCATTTCATTAGTTCTCATGGGATAACGTTTGGACTTTCAATAGATGAGAAGGGGAGGGAGTGGTATTAGTTACCAAAGAGTGAGAGGATGGAAAATAAAGGGGGGGCATTTGGTATATTCATTTATCACCGTCTTAACACCCTAAGCTCTCATACAAGCATCCAACCAATTTATTTGGCATGAGTCAAGACTTGTGCTACATTTTCCTTCTTAAGACCACTAATGGAACATTGTTAAGGAAATGAATTAGGTTCTTTGTGCATATTTCTACTTACTAGAAGGATATTATAAATTCTATAGATATGCATATTTAGTGTAATGTTTTGAAACAACCTAAGTCATGACTGTCTAATTGAAAATGAGCATAGTCAATCTTCACAAAAAGGCTCCAAGTAGTATATCCTCCATAATAATTTTCTATGCATTCTCAATATTACCAATTCCCTTGATCCAATTATAAGACCCTCACTCTAGGTTTCATCACATCATCAATAATTCCATGGAAAGAGAAATGGTATTCCATTTGATTAACCCAACTAGTAAGATGAGAACATTTCATACTTCTTCATCTTTACTTTGGTGATTTGACTATTGAAATTAGATGACTAAAAAGTTTCCTGCAATCCAAACCGATTTTAATTTCACCTTATCACTCTCATTCAACTAAATGTTGTTTCCCATAAACATACATTCAACATATAGAATTCTAGAAATGAAATTTTCAGATTAAAACACATGTGACTGTCAACACATGATGAAAATAAATATGGACATAAACACACTAGAAACACACATAAAAATACAAACAGATTGTTGGTCAACTTAGACCCAGGCAAAACCCCTTCAATCTTCTACGGGGAAAACCTGTTAGTGAGCTCTTCAAATTTATTTATCTTTCAAGTTCAGGAAAAACACATTTGTAAAGAAAGAAAAACAACAAAATACAACTTATCTCTTCATCCAAATACTCCTTTAAAATCGTGCCCACTTTGCCTCGATTTTCATGCCCACTTGAAGCTGAAAATATGTAATGTATGGATACGAACTGTATAAACTATATGGATTTTTCAATTTTTCAATTTTTTTTCAAAAACTTCTCTTGAACGGCATGTATCTCACAACATTAAATGTTGTTCATATTGTACCTTCTACTGTCTTCTATGCCTTGATTTTCGTACCCATCTTTTCCCATAAATCACTCCTTCAGCTTGCCGCAACAAATTTCTCCTTTAGAAATTTTCTCTAGCTCTCAGCCTCCTTTCTCCAATATGTTCATGAAGAATGAATCTACTATCTCTTGTCTTTTCCCCCTTTTGTTTCCCTAAATGACTTTTGGGCAACCCTAAGAGTTAATGGCGTAGATTCATTTAGATCAAGGGATGAGAATAAATGTGCATTTAATTCTCACTTTCTATTTTTTAACTCACCCATTAAATAAAGTACCCACATTGTGCTTTATGTCTAAAGTCACTTTTCACTTTATAATTTAACATTGACTTTACCACTTATAAAGTCACTTTCACTTTATAAAGTCATACTTAGGAAAAGAATTATTATGGGCAATTTCCCTAAGTAGAGATTAACCTATGGGAAACCATTTTTCCAAGATACATTAAAAATCAACACTCCCTCTTACTGAGGAATTTTTTTCTCACCAAACCCATCTTGTCCCTGAAATGGAGATCCTTGCCTCTTGGCAAGGACTTCATGAGAACATCGACCACCTGCTCATCTGTTGATATATAATCCAGCTTCACTGTCATCTTTTGAACATAGTCCCTAATGAAATGATATATGATTTCAATGTGTTTTGACTTGTCATGAAACACTGGATTCTCTGCGAGTTCAATGCAACTATGATTATCACAGTGAATAATCGTCGGTCTCCACTTCTGATCAAATAGGCCATACAACAACTTGCGAAGTTAAATGGCCTCACAACTAGCTTGGCTCGCAACCATATAGTTATCCTCAGAAGATCTCAAAGCAACTTATGTTTACTTTCAAAACAACCACAACAGAACTGTCGAACCCAATCCGAAGTAACACCCTGAAGTGCTTTTCCTGTCAAAAGCACAACCCGCCCAATTTGCATCTGTGTAACCTGCCAACCTCACTCCATATCCCCACCTATAGTCTAGACCATAATCAATAGTCCCCTACACGTAACGAAGAATGTGCTTTGCAGCTAGCCAGTGCACCCTCCTGGGCTTAATCATGAACTAGCTAAGTGTGTTCACTGCCAAGCTTATATCTAGCCTAGTGTTGATGAGATACATCAAGGACCCAATAAGTTTCCTATACAATGTGGGATCCACCAAACTAGAATTTTAAAATCTTCTTCCAGTTGGTGATCATAGGTGTAAAGATGGATCTATAGTCTGCCATGTGAAATCTGCTCAACACATCCACAACATACTACCCCTACCCCATAAAGATATGCCCCTCCTCCTTCCACACCTCAAGCCCCAAAAAGTAATGCATCAGCCCAATGTCCTTCATCTTGAACTCCATCTAAGTGGCTGGAATGTGCCATTGGGCACACAAATAATGGTTATTTTGGAATTAAAGCAATGTTATTAGTATTATGTGAGGCGAATTTTGACATAGTGTTCCCAAAATTATGGTTTGATCCATATAGAAAGTTTACTATAGAGTGGTACCACCACAATCAATGGTGCATCAGGAATATTTTTCATTATCCTAATATAGGTTTCCCACAATGGTTTTGTTAGGACCCAGGAATTTAATTAACGTTGATAGAAATATTACTCCTAGAATGAGCATTAATGTGATTACATAATTCCTAAATTCATTATATGCTCAAAGATGTAATATTTTTGTTATTGATGTTATAGATGTTATCATTTTCAAGGCCCTATGGAAAAAGGAGTGTAGAGTTATTTAGATCTCTAATATACAAGGGGGAGTTCCAACTATAATACTCACTTATATCTTCATGTCACTGACTAACGAGGATAGCATGTACCCTTAGCCATACTACTTGATTCTATGGTACATGAGAGTGATCTCCCTAAGTGTTATTCTCAGGGTGATATAGTAATAGGACAACCACAAGTTTATGTAAGTTTGGCTTCAAGTCCACATAATGGAACTTTGATATACATCAGGGTATGTGAAAGACTAATCTATAGACAAGAGCTACTTAATGTAATAATTTTAAAGGGGTACAAAGAGAGATTAAAAGGGTGTGTGATTCAACTAGTTAACACAAACAAAGAGTTGAGTTCACCATTACAATATAACATAGTTTGGTTATGTATTGGCTTAGCCATCACAATCTATGAATCCAAGTGTTGAACCAAAGTAAAATAAAGATATTCTTACATGCATGTTGGTGATTAACAATATTGTAATATTATTTCAATATTAATAGGGTGAGAATGAAAACAATCTTAATTTTAATTCCATAGAGATCCATGTTAGTGAAATGGAAGAGGGCATATGCTAACTATTTCGAGATCATGTGGCTAATTCATAGGGTTCACCAAACCTAAAACTTCAATTTTGGAATTCAGTGAAACTAAAGAAAATTATAAGTTTCTTTATTTTTGTCAAACTTCAGATATGAACTTAATAAAAAAAATTTGAGATTAGATGACAAGTTTGATTTAGGGTTTAGTTTGAATAAAAAATTGAAAAAATTGGACGACCCACAAGTGCATGTTTCTCATTTTTTATCTTGACCTTTAATGACACACATTTCTCCATGTATCCACTCTATCTCATGCATCCCTTGCCATGACAATCTGCGTGTATAGTGCAAACCTTCTGGTTTATGCTCATACATTCCTATGTGTAAACCCTCCCCTTGGAAAATTACCTCCCTTGCAACTTCCTATAAATCTCCACTTGGAGATTACTACCTCCCACACTAAATCATCGTTTCTTTTAAACCCGAGCTACTTCATGGAAGCTAACTCAAACAAACTTAACATAAGATTTCAACTTCCTAGGGGAAATTCTTTTTGTTTATTTTGAAGTTTGTTTGTGTCTGTGTAGATAGATAGATGAGAAATGTCTAGAGCCAAACCTCATTATAAAATTTGAACTAGAATTTGAATTTAATAATCTCCAAACCTAATCTCAAATTCAAACTGAGTGACTTAGTCATATGGTATTAAAGAAGATTCATAAGAGACCTTGAAATAGTTTCCATGTGAAATGATTTGAAGATGAAGAAGCTAGAAGAGTTAAGAGAATTTGACACAAAGATTAAAAAGGAAAGTTTATACTAAAGGAAAAAAGCCAAGGAGCTATAAATAAAACTTAGTAGACGATATGACTCTTTCACAACCATGGTGTCAGAATTATCCAACTGCATATTGAAAATATTGCAATTGGTGAAGAAATTCGTTTAGTTAGATAATTGGCAAGAGGAGAGGTTCACCAAAATGATTGCTCAAATATACCAAGATTTTACAAGAAATGAAGAGGCAATGGAGAAGATATAAGTATTATTCCAAGAGATCAAGTAAGTCCCTTCCATTTCCACTGCAAAATCTAGAACCATGATGAAGTCAAGCATGGTAAATTCACCTTTAAATAGCCTTCCCCATGAGCCATTTTAAGAAATTTTGAAAATCACAATAAAGGTATTAGTTCAAACTTATTGAAGAAATTGGAATTCAAATGCTAAGGGATTATGATTCCCATTATATCTCAATAGAGACTTAAGTATGAATGCTTAATATTTGATGGAAAAGAAGCACACAAACCAAATTTTTCAAGGAAAAAGGAATTCAAAAACATGTTGTTTTCTAGGAGGAAAGGCTAATTATTAAAGGAGTGTGAAGCAAACCACCCAAATATCCTTGTAGAATATTGCAAGAACGGAACAAAGGAGTGATTTTTACACCCAAATCTATTTCAACACTTGGGGGACTAAGAAGTTAAGATAGAAAGTATCATCACAAATAAAAAAATGCATGATTAGGTATACTTGGTTTATTTTTACTTGAAGAGAATGAATCATAATGCTAGTAATTGTGGCACTCTAGAAGGTTCAAAAATCCATACAAGAACTATTTCCAATAATATAGATTAATTGGACTTGGGAGGCCAAATTTTGGACACTTCACTTGAAACTCCATCCATAAGAACAAATAGCCAAGCAGAATGTTTGAAGAGTCAAGATCAAATGGAAAGAGAAAAAATTGCACCTATAATCTAAGGAGTAGTAGTCTAATCACCTATTTTTGTAACAAATGTCGCCTCTAGCCATAATATGGACAATGGGATCATGTAAAAGGTAGCTCGTATTCAACTCGTATATTCCATCCTACAATGGAGGCCCCTTTCTTGTAGATTTTTTAAAGATTGCTTGATGGTATGAAATGAGCTTGGCATGTAGAAGCATAGGAGAAAGAGATTGAAAGGATTTAAAATTTCCAGGAACCAAAAGCTTGTAAATGGGGAGGTGCAATCCAAAATGAATCCTTCAAATAATCTCTCTTTTTAACTTTGTAATAAGAAAAATTATTTTGCAAAGTTTCATCAAAATTTGTTGATAGTGATCATGATTAACAATAAAGTAGTTCAATTTAGTATTCATAGAGTAAAAAAATACATTATAACTTTTATTTTATAGAAATTTATGGTGATGAAATACATAAACCATAAATTAACAAACTTTTTTAAGGAAAATATTAACCTTAAATAAATTCAAACAAATTTATATATATATATATATATATATATATATATATATATATATATATATATATACGCCTTCCATATATTTATCCGCCACTTGTGAAACCATACTAGTAGCATAAGTTCAAAACCATTTTGTTAAAAGTTCCGTGGATAACCCTAATTTCTTTAAAAGTGAAATTGTAATTAGAAAATTACAAAAAGCATAAACAAATGACCATGAACATAACTTCTCCGTGAATTGCATTTCTCATAAGAGAACTAGCTTGCTTAATCATAATCTAGGAGGAATGTCCACTTGGATGGGTGGTTGTTTTTCACTATCATTGTTTGAAAAGGAGATATCATAATTTGGAAATTTCTTAGTTATTCTTCATATTTTACTATTGATATTGTCAACTTTGTCCATGATTTTAGCCATGCAGATTAACAATTCTCCTTGGGTGTCATATATATTAGTAAGTACTTTCCACCTGAGAGTTTTGATATACCATTATAGGTTGATCATCTGCATGTAGAATGAGGAGCATGCCCTAGTAGAGATTTCTACATTAAGGATCTTTTCCCTAGTTTATTTGTGAACTAGTTTGTTGAGGATAAACTTTCTACTCTATTGGACCTCATCTTCCACTTCGGATATTTCTCTCTAGACCATTTCAGGAATAATGTTTCTATACCTATCCATGATGGCATGAGCAGTTGTTTGGGCCCAAGTTTGACCAGTAAAGGAAGGAGGTGATTTAGAGGTAGGGGAGGGACCGAGGCATCCTCTTCTCCCTCCACATTGTGAGGCAGAAAGACAACGTCTAGTCATGTGGTCGAGTGACCAAGGGTAAGCTAGCTCAAGAAGGGAATCATAGGGGAAGGTGGAAAAATATAGACAAAAATAGTGAGGTGGGACATTAAGGGTAGAATGAGAATAAAACTAGAGGGGGTGACCACAATGGGGGAAGATAATCCCTAGAAGATAGACATAAATACAAATAGGAAGTCGAGAACCAGAGAGAGAGGCCAGGAGGGAAATATAGTTGCACAAATATCTAAAGTCCGATTTAGAGCACCACACATTAAATTATTCCTATAATTACATGCCTAGTGAACGAACATAAAACCATAATTTAATGAAACCATAATTTATGAAAAATAGTGATACCATAACATCCACCATGAGGAAAAGTTTAGGAAAAACATGAAATCAATGCTAACCTGATACTTCTCCTTTGTGTTTTTCATGAGCCAAAATTCATGTGTTCCAAGCTGATTAGTTTCCAATTAAAAATTATGTCTACTCTTGCATGCAATGTGATCTTCGTCCCTCAATTGGTATTGGTCTACTAGATTCATACACTCTCTCTCCAATTATAGTATGATTGCAAAAGTCAGAAATTTCACAGAGGAACCATGTATGTTGAGTACCACAACCTATTATATAATCTTCAAACCAACCTCTCCTCACATCCTTAGAACACCCAATGTCATAATATGCCATCATCCATTGAATTTCTATCATGATTGTTGTTCGGTGGCTCCTAATATCTTTGTGCAAGACAATTTCCTTCTCTTGACTTCCACACACCTGTTAGAAATTGTAATTACTTCCGCATGCAAGAGTTGGCGAAATTTGGAGAGTTAGTTAATTGAGTCAAGTCAAGTGAGTTTTAGTTAAGTTATACTTTGGGAAAAGTTGAATTTAGAGTGTGAGTGCATGTGAAGTTATTTTATGCGAGCCGCTAATTGCAAAAGTTTAAATACCCCTCACCGAGTTCATTGTAATCATAAAGTTTTTGTGTGATCAATAGAAGAGCCGCAACTTGTGTGTGTTTGGTGTGAATTATTTGTGTTATTTTTTGCCTTACCTCTGCTACCTTTCCAACAAATTGGTATCGGAGTCAAGGAAGGATCACAAGATCTGTGGTTCCTGGAGAGCCAATAAGAAGAGGGCCAAGTGAAAAAGGCTGACAATTTTATTTTTTATAAATTGCATTGCAAAATTGTCGCATTGTTAACTGGAGATAAAATTTCGCAAGTGAGGTGTGAAATTCACACTTTGTTAGTGCAAAAGATGCGATAATTTGGTCAAAACAACGAATCCGCCAAAATTCAAGAGATCTGTGCAGGTACCATGTGTTAAAGTTGCGCAAACCCCGTGAGGTATTAAGAAAAGGCAGAGCATGTGAGCAAGTATTAAATTAAAAAAGGAGGCATGATAGGAGTTCAAGACCAGGGCATGTCAGGAAAGGTTCTTTTCAAAATTCACGTGGATTCCTTTTACCCATATGTTAATTTTTTGGATGAACGAAGTGGGATGGTCTTAAAGTGTTATGTCTTTTTAAAGGACAAATTTATTAAAAGTTTATTGGTGATCCACAGTGATAAAATGTTATGAAAGTCTAAAAGGTTTTTCCATAAAATTTGAAGGGCTTTAACATAAAAGGCATTCGAAGGTTTTTTTCAGTCTTTCTTTTTATATATTGAAAAAGGTTTAGTTTGAAAAGGTTTTATTTTATGAGTGTCTTGTTATAAAGATATTCAAAGCGATTTAAAAGTGTTTTTTTGGGAGATATTTGTGAAGAAGGTTTTTTTAAAAGAGAATTAAAAGAAAATGAAAGGGTTTTTATTGGCAAGCGAATTTAGGGCTTTACAAAAGTCTTTCCATCGGCAATGTTTTATGTTTCTTCAAGCGTAACAATGTTTTCAGTGAAGATTGAGCCTTATGGGGGCGCATATTAAAAATATTATTTTCTTTTTAGGGGTGATATTAAAGATAGTCTCATGCAATCGAGAAAACAACTATAAGAAAGAGGAAAGAAAACAATCATGGGTCATAAAGCGCGACTGAAGAAGATTAATAAAGGATCAAAAACAGAGGCAAATACTATTGTTGTGTTTAGAGAGGTTCAGGCCACAGCCGAGGAACTGAGAATTATAGTAGAAGACAAAGAAGAAATCGAGGTTGATTGGTGCAGCATGGATCTCCTACGACCTCCTATGTTTAATGATTCCCTAGCTTTGAGTTTCATTCAACAAGAAATGGATGGAACAATAATGTGCAAGGTAGAAAAAATTGCAACTTCCAATGAAGCATGGGAGATCTTGAAAGAAGAATTTGGTGCAAGGGAGAGTGACATGAAGCAGCAGGTTATGTCATAAACAGAGAAGTCAGCCACATGTATGAGAGTAGATGAGCAAGACTCTTAGAGGACAACCCAGCTTGGAGAATCCCACTCAAAAGTGGATGATGGTTGTGAAGACCATATAATTGAAACCCATTATGCAAGCATGCATATGGATAAGCAAGATGCAACAAATATTGTAGAGAGAGAGACATAAGCCTTTGTATGTGAAGCAGAGAAAGAGCATATAAATGCTCAAGGACTCTACTATAATGTGCTTGGAGAAAATGATGGTGAATCCCACAGTGACAAAACACATGTGGATGATGACTGCAAAGTGAGATGTGAATTAATGCATCTAGACGTAGTTGATGGAGTTAATGAAGTTGAAATTGTCAATGAGCACATTCATGCTCAGATAACCCACCATAGGGTGGATGAACATTATGTTGATGTTATGTGTGGTTTCTTTTTTGCAATAGAGATTGATTGTGGCAATATGGTAAGTGCCATGTTTGATGAAGAATTGAAGGTTGAAGTTGCCACTGTAGCAGTAAGATATGAAGCAATTTGAGCTACTCATGAAGCAGTATGTCATCTAGCAGCAGCTGATGATCAAGAATAGGATAAAGTGATTGAAGAGTTTTTGATGAGAATATCTACTGACCACATAATAGTGGAAGATAGCTTCAATGAAGTTAAAAAGAAGGAAGAGAAGGAAGAGGTAGAGTAGGAAGCTCTCACTAAAGAGCATAATAAAGATGCTTTTAACATTGTTTTTGAATATGCAGGTGTTCAGAATAGCATGGGCGAAAAAATTGAAAACAAAGTTACTAATAAGTTTGATGCAGATTTGAATCTCATTAAATAATGGATTCAAAACCCAATTGAACAAATTAATGTGAGTCTTATAGCAGTAGCTGGAATAAAAGAATTGAATGAAATGGTGAATAATGATCTTGAGTGTGCAAATTAGAAGGAAAAAACAATAGTACCCGATGATGAAAGTGAAGAGAAGGATATGGGACTTTTTGAAAACAAGGAAGAATGCATTAAAACCGTTTTCAACAATTGAGTCAAGAAGAGATAACATTCTGCTATCAAGACAAATGACGAAAAGAAAGACAATAATATTATGAAGCACAAGCAGCAGAGGGAAGAAGACAATTTATAGTTGAACGAATCCTTGAAGAGGAAGCTATAGAAGACCGACTCAGATCAACTTCAAGACAAGTCAGAGAAACATTGCAGCAGCAACAAGTAAAGAAATATGGAGCCTACAGTAAGAACATGCAACAGAGAATAAAGCAATTTCGAGGATTAGAATATGGAGGAAGAGAAAAAGAAAATGCAAAATTGTAAAAGTTTTGAGTCATTATAAGCCTAGCTGAGACATAGACCAACACGCATGTTTGAGTGATAACTGAGTCAATTTCTATTGTAAGAATATCAAGCATAGTTAAGTCATGTTGAGTCATGTTTTAATTATGTTGAGTCATACAGTCGTAATTAAGAGGGAGTGTTAGAAATTGTAATTACTCCCACATGCAAGAGTTCGCTAAATTTGGATCGTCAGTTCACTGAGTCGAGTGAGTTTGAGATAAGTTATAGTTTAGGAAAAGTCAAATTTAGAACATGTATACATGTGAAATTATTTTAGGCGAGTTGCTAGTTAGAAAAATTTAAATACCCCTCACTAAATTCATTGTGATCATCAAATTTTTGTGTGATCAATAAAAAAATTGTAATTAGTATGTTTTATGCGATTTATTAATATTATTTTATGTCTTATCTCCTTTGCGTTTCCAACAACACCTCTAACCATCACCTCTAACTTCATTCACGAAAAAACCAAATCAACCTGTAGTCGCAAGTGTACCTTTTTAACTGAATAATGTCATTTGGTGTCTTTCCTCTAAATAACTTGCACTCAAATCAACTTGCCAAAGCCACCCTCCATATACACACCCACTTACCTTGGGAATATAACTTTTATACTAAAAAAAATAGAAAAACAAAACATATTAAAAAAAAGAGAAGATAAAAGGCATAAATAATAGTCTCAATAAAAAAATTGCAGTCCAAAGCTTGAAGAATATTAAAACAAATTAATTAGTTCATCATCATTTTTCTTTACGATTTGATCGACCAAATTCAGCGTTTGTTTAAAAGAAGGGCATTAGGATTAAGCATGGTCTGTACATGGGGCCCATGTGGTGCGGTGAAGTACTGTCTCAGCACGCCTCCGTTCAACGAGCGGGTAGGACACCGGAGCTCTGGATTATCTGCAACTTATTTTAAGTGCATGTGGAAATATGATCGATCCACAAAAGTCGTTACGAAAACCCTAACAGACATATTATATTCACTTCTCCGTTGGTGAGGTAACCTCCAGTTTGGAAAGGTCTTCTTAGGTAGAGTTGAACACTTCAGCACCAGGAAGCTTCCCAAGGGTTGAATGAATGGCATCCAAGAAAGAAATGGGCTCTATCATAGGTGCAAAGCCTATATAAGGCCACCGGGATGGTAGAGACTGAAATCATATGTGATCAATTCAGAGCTGCAAACATTTGTTTACAGAGATCAGTTAAGTATTTCACTAAGCCTGCTTGCAGAGCTACAAGCTTATACAACATATCCAGTTTGAATTGTAGGATTTTTTAGCTGAGATTTGAAACCTAGCCTACTACATTGGTGAAGTCGGTCGTTGCATAAGACTTCTGCTTTTGAACTTTGAAATGACGTACTCTGGAGATTTTTCCTTGTTCAGCCGAGTCACATGGTTTTTGTTTGCGGTGATGGTGATTTTGGCAATGGCGCCTGTCTCTGAGGCGACAGTCCATCACCATAAATGGAAGCTCAGTTACCAAAACTGGTCTCCTCATTGTATGCAAACAACCATCATCTCCATTAATGGGCAGCATCCCGGTCCGACGATCAGAGCTCGGGAAGGAGACACTGTTGTTGTCGAATTAGAGAACTAGATGCCCACTGAAAATGTTGTCATTCATTGGCATGGAATTCGCCAGGTACGATTCGCTCTCCATCAAAGTGATTTCAGAGCTAATTCTGATTGTGATGGATTGGTTTTCTCTTTGCCCGCCATGTACGCTCTTATAATACATAATAATTTTGATGGAAATGCTCATGTGATTCAGATCGGAACTCCGTGGGCCGATGGAACTGCATCCATGTCTCAATGTGCAATCCTACCAAGCGAGACATTTATCTACAGATTCGTTGTTGACAGAGTATGTTTAACGCATTATCTTTTCAATAATTGCAACTTAACATGGTTATATTATTGTGTTGGGATTCTATAAGAAGACAGTGGCCTAATGTTAATTATGTATGCAGCCTGGCACATATTTCTATCATGGCCATTACGGTCTGCAGCGTTCGGCTGGTTTGTATGGCTCTTTGATAGTCAACTCCGCAAAAACAGAGCCCTTCGTCTATGATGGAGAACTCAGCATCATTCTCGATGACTGGTGGCATACTAGCACTTACCAACAAGCCCTAGGCCTCTCATCCAATCCTTTCGTCTGGGTTGGGGAACCTCAGGTATATATATCGTCTCATTTTCATCTTGGCACTGCGGTTTGAAATCCCGATTGATCGAAACTAGATGAATAAACGTGAATTTGTGGGTTGATATTGCAGTCTCTGCTGATAGAGGGCCGAGGAAAATACAACTGCTCCGCATGTAAAAATCTTAACTGACAGCCCAAAGATCATCAATACCAAATATTTCACATACAGAACATGATTTTAAGATGACATACCTTGATTAACAGCGGAAGATGTAATGGCTGCCATCTTATGTCTTCTGTCTCCTGACAGCTGCTACTCTTCTTCTCAGAATTCGGTTTCTCTCCTCTTGCCCACACTTCCTTTATGTGTTTCTTGATGGAGAAGAATACAACTCTTGTGTGTGGGAGAGAGAGGACCCAATCCTTTATATATTATTTAACTCTAATCTGGTACGTCCATCATATACCAATTCAACGCTTAAGATCTAATGCTTTAGGTTAGAAACTGCTTTAGGATAAAATCTAAATGCTTTAAGATTAGATCGGGTCACATTAAGATTAGAAATTGCTTTAACGTTAAAAAGCAATGAGCCTTTTGCTGTTTCTAATAGCAGTTTCTAACATTCTCCCACTTGACCCGACTATTCATAATATTAAGTGTTGAACATCATACTATGATAAATTGTTGAGAGTTATGGCGGTTGTGCACTATTAATTCAATGCATTCCCTTCCATATACCACAATACCAGCAATCCATCAATTCATACTCATAATTTATATAAAACAACATAATGGTCCACATAATGTCTTATATCATAATGATTAAACATAATATCTTTATAAGATTCTTTCTTGTTTAAAATTACATAAAATACGTATTACTACATTAAAACAAGAAACACATGATTGTATATCAGAAACACATAAAAGAGCTCAGAATGTCACACATCAATTATTATTAATACAAACAAGACCCATTCTTTGAACATGTTCCTTAAATTGTCTTGGTTGTAACCCTTTCGTCAAAGGGTCTGTAATCATAAGTTCTGTCCTGATGTGCATGATTGACATTCTTTGTTTCTGAACCTCATCTTTCACAACAAGATACTTCAGTTCTATATGTTTGGCACCTTTAGAGTACTTGTCGTTCTTTGAGAAAAATACTGCTGCAGAGTTATCACAATAAATTTTCAGCGGCTTGCTAATGGTGTCGACAACCGCAAGTCCTGAAATAAAGTTCCGCAACCATAATGCATGAATTGTGGCTCCAAAACATGCCACAAATTCTGCCTCCATAGTGGATGAAGCAACGATACTCTGTTTCGCACTTTTCCATGATATGGCACCTTGAGCAAACATAAACAGGTAACCAAAAGTCGATTTTCTAGTATCGATGCATCCAGCAAAATCTGAATCGCTATATCCAATCACTTCCGATTCATTGGATGAGCATGTAATCTTTCGTTGAGAGAAATTCCTTAGTCTCATGCAATATACTTAAATTATTTGCAGCAAGCAAGACGTCATCAACATAAAGGACCAGATAAATAAACTTGCTCCCACTGATCTTTCGGTATATACAGTGATCAACCGTATTTTCCTTAAAACCAAAAGATGTAATAATGGTATTGAACTTAATATACCACTGTCGGGATGCTTGTTTAAGCCCATATATTGACTTCTTAAGTTTACACACCAATTGTTCTTTACTTTTACAAAAAAACCCTCAGGTTGATCCATATAAACATCCTCATCAAGATCTCCATTCAGAAAAGTTGTTTTCACATCCATTTGATGCAACTCCAAATCATAATGAGCTACTAATGTCATTATTATTCTTAGTGAGTCCTTTTTCGAAACAGGAGAAAATGTCTCCTTGTAATCAACACCATCTTTCTGAGTGTAACCCTTAGCAACAAGTCTAGCTTTATACCATTCGATATTACCACTAGAGTCGTGTTTGGTTTTAAAAACCCATTTGCTTCCGACTCTTTTACAGCCATGTGGTAACTCAACGAGATCCCAAACTTCATTCTGTTGCATGGGTTTCAGTTCTTCTTTCATGGCATTAATCCATTCCTTTGACTCTTTACTTTCTACAGCATGTGAAAACGAAACTGGATCCTTATTGATTCCAATATCATAATCTGATTCTTGCATATAAACCACATAATCATTAGAAATAGCTGACCTACGATTTCTTTGAGGTCTTCTTAATGCTACTTGTTGTGGTTCATGCATATCAGCATTATGTAAGTCATTTCCTTCAGGAATTACTTCTTCATTTATATGTTGTTCATTATCATCATGCTGTTATACAACAGCTGGAACAACATTTGGAGTAATAGTAGATGGAGGAACTATTCTAGGTAATGTAACATTTACCCTTGTTTCTTTATTTCTACTATTTCTCTTCTAGTACTCCCACTGACTTCACCATTCTCAATGAATCTTGCATTACCAGTTTCTAATTGCCTCTCAACTTCATTTACAAACGTCTCAAGGACATTCACAGATTGAGATTTTTCATGAAGCAAATAGACATAACCATAACGGGAAAATCGTCAATAAAAGTGATAAAATACTTTTCTCCATTAAAGGCTGGAGTGTCCATAGGTCCGCAAATATCAGTGTGTATTAGTTCAAGAAGCTGGCTGCTTCTAGTGGTTCCTTTCTTATTATGTTATTATGTTTGGTTTGTTTACCTTTAATACAATCCACACATAATTCTAGATCACTAAAGTCCAAATTTGACAAAATTTCATTACTTACTAATCTCATCATTCTTTCTTTGGATATATGACCTAGTCATTTATGCCACAAGAAAGCAGAATTTTCATTCAACATGCTACGTTTTCATCCAACATTATTTACTACATTCAACAAGGAATTCACATAAGTGTCATTCAGTTTCAATTTATATAAACCATCAATTAGAATACCAAAACCAACATTATCAGCATTCTTATATAAATCAAAACAACCAGATCCATTCACACATCTAAAACCAGAAATATCCAATTTACTTGCGGAAATAAGGTTTCTAGATAATGAAGGTACATAAAGGGTACTGTATAAGTCTAATACATATCCACTTTCTAGAATTAGACGATAAGTCCCAATGCCTTCAATTGAAGATTTCATTCCGTTTCCCATAAAGAGAAAACGATCTTCATTTGGATTTATGGTTCGGATCATACGAAATCCCTGCATATTATTGGAAACGTGAGTTGTAGCACCAGTATCAAGCCACCATGTATTAATGGGAACTTCAATTAAATTTGATTCAAAACATACGAAAGATAGATAATTACCTCTCTTTTCGAACCAAGCTTTCCTTTTCGGACAGTCACTTTGATAATGTCCTTTCTTTTTACAGAAATGGCATTGAACATCCTTTAGTTCCTTCTTTTCCTTATCCTGCCCATTCTTAGCAGGTGCCTTTTTCTTCTTGAAATGACTTGATTTTCCTTTCTTTTCTTTACCAGCTTTATTACTCGCAAAACTTACTGAGTGATTCACTTGATTTTTCAACCGTCCTTCTTCCTGAACAAGTCTACTGGCCAATTCATTAACATTCCACTTATCCTTTATAGTGTTATAGTTAATCTGAAAAGGTCCATATTCAGAAGGTAGCGAGTTCAGGATGAACTGGACAAGAAAGGAATCCTCTACTGTAAGTCCCAGGGAGTTTAACCTTGCTGCAATATTAGTCATCTTTATAATGTGCTTTTGCATAGTTCGCGACCCATCAAACTTCATGGTCGTGAGTTCTGCCATAAGAGTACCAGCGAGTGACTTATCAACTGAACGAAAACGCTCTTCCATAGACTGCATATATTCCTTAGCACTTTCTGTTTGTGGAATTGTTGACTTGATGTTGTTAGCAACAGTCATCTTAATAAACATAAGGCTCAATCTGTTACTGCGTTCCCATGCTTTATGGTGTGATTTTTCTTCCTCAGTACTATCTCTTGTAAGAGCAGCAGGTTTATCCTCAAGGAGTGCCAAGTCAAGATCCTGAGCACCTAAATGGAAATTGACTTGTTCACTCCATTCAGAAAAATTAACACCAGTGAACAATGTAACAGATGAAGCATGTGTATTCATGGAAACTCCTGCAAAATGAAATAACTATTAGCTCATAACTAACGCGATTCAGATGTAGGCATAATAGTATAATATAGCACTCCTTTGGGTAGATACTATCTTATACTTAACATAATTAAATACCAAACATAAGTAGGTAATAAATATATTCAATTAAATAGAACTGACATCTTTGGATGATCAATATTTATTTAATCAAAATATCTATTAAACCTCATCATGTCAACTAGTTATAGAACAAGACTTTCCTTTGGGTAAGTTCTCAGGTTCTATCATTAGTGACTCCAGTTCTTAATTGGTATTATTATAACTGGCAATTTCTATCAATAATCATTATGTCACTTATGCACTAAATGATTATTCTGATTTTGACCACTTTGGTGATTAACAAAATCATAAATCTCATGTGCATAAACACATACCTTATGCAAAACAACATTCTGATTTTGACCACTTTGGTGATTAACAAAATCATAAATCTCATGTGCATAAATAATTTATAACACATACCTTATGCAAAACAATCAGTCATAGAGCAATTACTTTTATGCCCAAATTTCAAACGATTATTTTGTACCAGTAAACTTTAATCGTGCAAAGCCAAAACAGTAAATGATGCACGAAACTTAACCCAATTGAAACCCCTTTATTTCATACTTCAAATATTCAGATCATGCATTTCTGAAAACTTACGCTTACCATTAATTCTTTTTGGCATTGAAATCATGCATGCACAGACAATTAAAGAATGCACACTTTCAAATATTTGTCCCTGCTACGCGTCACATTATTTTTCCCTTCATTAATTTGTAAACACTGCAAAACTATAATGCAAGCATACACTTTCGTGTAAAGTCAACGTTTCATCATCAAAACTCTTCAAATATTTAATCCTTCATGATCAAAATAAATGTGTCAATAATTTCAATCTGGATTGAAGGGAAGACGCCCATATGAATAGTAACAAGGAATTCAAACCAAATATCTCTGTCCATAGTTACGTGGTCTCCGAGGATCATACATTTTATTTTCATTTTACTACGGACCCCTTTAAGTGTTTTCATATTATTGTTCACGCATGCATGTAAATGAGACAAGCAATTGTTCGGGAATAGGGATGTGGTCTTTAAATGCAATATTACAGCATAATACTCATTTGAACATGAATGTAAATTCCGAACAAGCAACGAAGAGTATGCATGTCCTACGTGCAAATAAAAGTCTCCAGCTAATAATTCAAATGCGTCCATAGGAGTCAAGGCAGGAAGATAGCCTTTGAAATGGTATTAACAAGCTCCTACGAATACCACGATGATGGGAAGAGTACCATGACACGAACGCATATCTAGTTAAACAATGTAAACAACAGATAATGCCTAGACCACAAGCGCCAAAGCCCTTCGGAAGCTCCGTTCAGAATGCGAAAGGGCAAAAAGAAATTTGTCTTTAGGGTAGAGACTATGATTGATATTGACTGTCTCTACGAAGGTCTGGATTTTCACATGAACGGTTCATTCAAACAACAGATTGGATTTCCAATTTGATTGGGCGTCATATCACACTTTTAAATTTATAGGATAAAATAAATAAATCACCCTGTAATGTGTGTTTAACAAGCTTCGCACATATAAAACAGTCCTATAAAAATTGGACTCATAATCTAGGTTCGAGATCCAATTACTGAGAAACGTAGTCGTGTTATGATCCATGCTTCAAAACACTGATTTCGCACAGCAACGTTATGTGCGAGTCTAATGATTCCACGGATCAAAACTCATCCCTGATGCATGCTTCAGATACTGGAATGAAGTCCGACTCAAATTGCCCCAAGTACACAAAACTCAGGAAGCAATGATCACTTAAAAATACCCATTATTCCCAGAACTCTGTTAGTGACGCCAAATGGGAATGTCGTAGATGAGAAATATGAGCTCTTGATTAAAAGATTAATCTCGATCAGTAGAAAACAATCCAACAAAGCATGATTATATAGCCAGCAAGAGGTATTTAATCTCGAAACCAGAGTATAAGCAAAGGGCAATCACTCTTAACCCACGATGGGCGTTGTGAAGCATGCGTAGGATTTGTTTCGTGATCATTTCATGAAACCCCCACAATTTCCCGAAGGCTCAATCACATGAGTAAAGCACAGAACAGATCAATTACAATCATAGGAAATATTCAATTATTGATCATTGCTCTGATACCAAATGTAAAATTTCCATCAACAGCCCAAAGATCATCAATACCAAATATTTCACATACAGAACATGATTTTAAGATGACATACCTTGATTAACAGCGGAAGATGTAATGGCTGCCATCTTATGTCTTCTGTCTCCTGACAGCTGCTACTCTTCTTCTCAGAATTCGGTTTCTCTCCTCTTGCCCACACTTCCTTTATGTGTTTCTTGATGGAGAAGAATACAACTCTTGTGTGTGGGAGAGAGAGGACCCAATCCTTTATATATTATTTAACTCTAATCTAGTACGTCCATCATATACCAATTCAACGCTTAAGATCTAATGCTTTAGATTAGAAACTGCTTTAGGATAAAATCTAAATGCTTTAAGATTAGATCGGGTCACATTAAGATTAGAAACTGCTTTAACGTTAAAAAGCAATGAGCCTTTTGCTGTTTCTAATAGCAGTTTCTAACACCGCAGGCAGCAGTACAAGTTGCAACGCTACCAGCAGCCAATGTTCGCCCTACATTCTACCGGTGAAACCTGGAAAGACATAACGCCTGCGCATCGCCAGCGTAGCTTCTTTATCGGCCCTCAATTTTTTGATTCAGGTGAAATAACACATTCACGGATCGTACATTGTTTCATCTTAATTATGCTTGAAATGAAGATCTAACTATTTGTTCCGTGTTTTTCAGGGACACAAGATGACCGTTGTGGAAGCGGACGGCCACTACGTGGAACCGGTGGAGCTGGAGAATCTGGATGTGTACTCCGGAGAAACTTATTCAGTTTTGATAACGGCCAATCAGGATCCCACCAAAAATTATTGGGCCGCTGTGAATGTGAGAGGGCGGAAGCCCAATACGCCTACGGGCCTGGCCATCCTCAACTATCTCCCCAATCTCTCCACCAAGCTACCCACTACACCACCTCCTCCGAGCCCTGTCTGGAACGACTATGCCTATAGTAAGTCGCTCGCCAAGAAGTTTGTGGCCCTCACCGGACGCGAAGAGCCTCCTCCTATGAAACCCACCAGACAGTTGATTTTATTGAACACACAGAACAAGATCAATGGATTTGTAAAATGGGCCATCAACAACATATCGCTGGTTCCTCCTCCCACTCCATACCTAACCGCCATGAAATACAAAATTCAGGGCGCTTATGACACCACACCCCCTCCTGACGCCTACCATCCCCGAGATTACAACATCAGTATCCCTCCCACCAATCCAAACGCCATTGAAGGGAATGGTGTGTACGTATTCAAACTGAACTCTGTGGTAGACGTGATACTCCAGAATGCAAACACACTGAATGCAAATATCTCGGAGATCCATCCATGGCACCTGCACGGTCATGATTTCTGGATTCTGGGCTACGGCGAGGGTGCATTTGATCCCCTAAAAGATCCAAAGAAATACAACTTGGTGAATCCTCCGCTTCGTAACACGGCGGCGCTGTTTCCCTACGGATGGACTGCTCTGCGGTTCATAGTGTGGGCGTCATTTGGAGGCCCAGGGAATGAGGGTAATATTCGAGAGATTGAGAGAGTAGGAAGGCTGCCTCGTTCGGCCATGGGATGCGGCCTGACCATTAACAAAATGATGCATAACTGATCCAAACTTAGATTAACGCATTGTAATTAATATTGAAAATTGACATTATTTAGTTAATAATATTATACTGAACGGTATACCTGTACCGTCTATGTTAAAAAGAAAACAGAGAATAAATTTGGCTGCAGCTTTACAGAATCAACAATATTGTGTGAGATTGTGTAAATATTTAATTCGTGAATGTTGCTATCTTGCTTGTCCTGATAATCCTCTTCACGAAGTGCTTCTGAGAGTAAACTTCAGATGTGAATCATTGTCACATAATGACCAGCTCTGCTGAAAACCGTGAAATGCTGATGAAGAAGAAAACAGTTTTGCTGGCTACCTAATCGCTGATTATAAATACAAGATTTTGGGAAGCTTTTGCTCTGACAAAAATGGCGCAGTTTAATTAAGAGGTGGTCTGCGCTTTTTCATTGAATTAGGGGATATGGTAATTTTTTATTATTTAAAATAAATTTTAAAATATATAAGTAGATTTAGTATTTATTTTAAAAGAGATTTGAATGTGAGTTTAATAAAGAGGTGGTCTGCCTTTTTCATTGAATGGGGTGATATGGTAATTTTTTATTATTTAAAATAAATTTTTAAATATATAAATAAATTTAGTGTTTATTTTAAAAGAAATTTGAATGTGAATACTCTATGATGGTAAATATTGTTTTAAACAAAATTGATTTTAAAAAGATTTACCATATATTTATATATACTTAATTAATTAATGAAATATAGTTGAAAACAGTATTTACAAAACAATTTTTTTTTTAAGAAATGCTAACAAATTGTTTTAAGAAATGCTAACAATTTTAGGAATTAAAAAGATATTTGCATAATATTATTTTATTTTTTCAAATGAGCTCAATGTTTTAATGTTATTAGTCTAAGCCAAGAAGGAAGTAAGTTTTTATTGTTCCGCTACAAACAGTTTGAGATTTAGTAAAATTTTCACTCTTCCGTTCTAGGTTTAGCAATTTATTTTAAATTATTAAATTATTTTTATATTTATATTATTATTTGTATAATAAAAAATAAAATTATTAAAAAATATAAAAATAAATTTATAGCTTTAAAAATTATAATGAAATATTATTATAAATTTATGTAAAAAAAACTAGAATCTATTCAAAATAAAAACACTGATAAAAATTATTAAATCAAAATAAAAGTTTTCTTTTTAAAAAGATAGTAATGTGTGGGATGAATGTTTGTGTTGTTGGAATATTAATTCCTACTTATTTTAGTTGTGACTTTCGTTGTTGGAATATTAATTCCTACTTATTTTAGTTGTGACTTTCTATGTAAAGAGTATATTTCTATTCTATAGGATTGGTTTCCCTACTTTGGTGCGTGGTTGAGATATTCTCTCAACTGATAGATTGTGTGTCCAAGATTGTTTTCTGAGAGATTTTCCATCCCATCCAAATCGTAGCCGAGAGCCAATAGAAATGAAGTGGGAAATAGGAGCCTGTGAGCAGGAGCCCTCGTCGATTGTGAAGGAAACACATTTCCTAGGCGTAAGGAAAAGGTCGTGGGGTAGATTTGCCGCTGAGATTAGAGAGATCTAGATAGTGTCTTGCGCACGCAACCTCTTCTTTCTTTTCGGGTCAACTAGACACAATTGGAGTTTGGTAAGGTAAACACATTAAGTGTGATCAACTCAATGTAAAGGTGCGATTTGTGAATTGCATAGTTAAAAAAAAAACTCCAATGAGAAACAAATTAATGTGGTATTTATAAATGTTTTGGAATTAGAAGCATTGAGCCTAGCTAGCTCAATGAAGTGGTTTTGTTAGAAATAGTTACTCTAACAAATCATGCAAGTGAATCCAAGACAATTAAATCAGAAAAGGAAAGAAGAGACCAAAAGCGCTCGGTGGTCAAGGTTGAAGTGTGACAAATATTGATTTTGTGCAAAGCAAGTGAAAATTTAAGATGATGGACAACTAGTTGAATGTTTGTGTGATTTTTTGGGATAGACTCAATAGCATGTTGTATTATGAGTCACAAATTTTATTAGTAAGCAAGTCTAGGATGTTTTGTAGTGGTCTTTGTAATGTATGTACCTGGTAACTCCAAAAGTTGGAGTTGTGTTGTAAGCCTTGTAAGGCATGTATACCCCCATACAGTTCGTGGTAATCTAAAAACCACTTTATATTTGCAGTGTTGGTTTGTGTTAAGCCAGAAACCACATGTAAAAGTGAAATGGGACAGATATTCCTGTTTGCATGGTTTAGGGTTAGCTGAAAAAACCCTCGACCTGGTTGAGTCAGGTCTTTGGTGAGCCTTAGTGGCTGGAGTGCCCTAGTGGCAGGTTTGTAGCCCAGAGTGGCTGGAGTGTCCTAGTGGTAGTTTTGTGGCCCAGAGTAGCTACAGTTCCCTAGTGGCAGGTTTGTAGCTCAGAGTGGCTGGAGTTCCCTAGTGGCAAGGTTGTGGCCTAGAGTGGCTGGAGTGCCTTCGTGGCTGAGTTCAATGTTCGTGGATGTGTAGAGCCTTGGTGGATAAGTTGAGCCATGGTGGTTGAGAGCCCTTGGTGGCATGGTTGAGGGTAATCCGATAAAACCCAAAGCATGGTTACGAGTAATTCGATAAAACCCATGATGATGATGGAGGGGGATTTACAGGTACATGTATGCAGTTATAATGGTTGACCGAACCATATATGTGAAGGACATCCTATAAGACTGCAGTTGCAATGGTTGGAACCCATGCATTCCAGTGGATGGTTGCTCCTTTATATGGACATCAACATATTCTTTTATGTTTGAACACAACTAGACTTTGCAGATTGATATCAAGACAAGTACTCATTAAGGGGGTGTGTTGGAATATTAATTGCTACTTGTCTTAGTTGTGAATTTCTATGTAAAGAGTTTGTTCTTATTCTATAGGATTGGTTTCCCTAGTTTGGCTTGTGTTTGAGATATTCTCTCAACCAACAGATTGTGTGTCCAATATATTTTTCCTATCTTGAGACAATATTCCTGTATATATGTAATATCATATTTCATTAATGTGACATAGATATTCCCCTTATGAAATCTTAACATGTGCTGTTTAATGGAAGGGGTTGAAAAATTAAGAATGAGATCTTGTCTTTGTGTTGTCTGCCATTAAAAAAGATTACTATAAATGCACCTTATGACATTCATAGTTGTTTGATGTTTGGACTATATCACATAATTTGACTTCGAATTTAAGTGTGATATATATATATATATATATATATATATATATATATATATATATATATATATATATATATATATATATATATATATATGTTTGTGTGTGTGTGGGTGGTCTGTGTATCTTTATCCGTGTCCAAGTCGGTCAAATCCTGTTAGAGCATCTTCCAGTGGCTTGTTAGTTTGCGGGTCTTGGACCTTTTTTTCTTCAGTTTTATGTTGGGTCTTAGGATATATTTGGTAGATATTGGACAAATTTGGGATGCATGATTTTAACCTTGTTGCTACTCCAATGGAGAAAATTTTGAAGCTACTTCCATGGAAGGAAGTACATTTGAAGATCCAACAAAGTACAAACAACTTGTTGGAAGTTTGAATTTTCTAATTACTACTTGACTTGACATAGATTTTGTTGTTGGGACACTTTCCAGGTTCATACATCAACCATGTGAAGGTCATTGGAATGCAGCGAAGTGAGTGCTCAAGTATTTGAAAGGCACTTGAACATATGACATCAAATATTCCAAAGTTGCATATCTCCATCTCACCGGCTATTCAAATGTGATTTTGATGGAGATAGGGAGAATGATATCTCTACTTATGGTTATTTGATGAATCTTGGATCAACATCCATCAGTTAGAGATCACTTACGCAATACGTTCTTGCTGATTCTACCACCAAAGTCGAATATGTTCCAACAGCTCAAGCTACAAAAGAAATCATTTGGCTTCGCAAATAAACCAAGTATATTTTTATTGCAGGTCACAGATTTTGTTTGCAAGTTGAAGCACATGGATTAAATGAAGTTATCAACAGAAGTACAAACTTCCCATTCTGGAAATAAATCATATAATTAAGAATAAATGAGCATTTAATGCAGGGTTGGTAAAATGTATGGTCAGAATTTTATTTCCCAAAAGTTATTTGTACTCCGCAACATCTGCAAGTTCATAAAACTATTTTTTTAGTACATACGACCATCCTATGTTTTAAATTCTTTGACCTGCCATGAATCAATGTATTAAAAATGTATGTTTGAATATACAAGTATGTAGAAAGTCCTTTACTTAGTTGCGGGAGTAAGTCTAAGAGGAAAAGAAGAGAAAATCGCAGAGCAAATTTTGGTGTGTGAGTAAAACGACAAGTTACTAGGTTTTACAGTGAATTACTCCACAACAGTTAGTTTTACTTGGTGAACAAGTTGCAGCCTCCATATTTCATGCGAATGTATTTTCTTGTTTATTTTACTACTAATTAATTTGTTTGTGAATGTGGGATTTCAATTAGACTCGGTGCAAATGGGCATGTGATGTATCTTAACATGATCTATGAGAAGATGGGAAAATATGAAGGGTGTAAATGGGTGAAATTGGCACACAAGTGATTATATTTAGAAAATTTTTCTACCATCATGATGACCAATTTGTTTCCTACTTTTAGGAGTCCCACCATAAAATCCATAGGAATTCCACTCCATATAGTGCTTCGCATCAATAGCAGTTGTAATGCTCCAATAGTCTTCACTACTACATCCATGTTCCTTTTATAACTGTCACATGTAGCTAAAAAACATTGTGCGTATGTTTTCATGCCTTTGAAAAATAAGTAACACTTAGCTCATCCATAAGGCTTCTAAAATACAAAGTGACACAAGATATAAGGTTAGAACAAATCCTATGAGAATCATTGTTTTAAGGTATCATTTTTCACCAAAACAATGCTTGATTTATACTAGAAGGTATCATGTTGGCATGTATATCCTTTAGAGGGAATTGCAATATTCATGAATCCTTTGGATAAGTGACAACAAAATGTGGTTCACCAACCATTATCAACGTGCTTCAGTGAGATAATTAGGTATGGTCATGGATAAGGAAAATAGAAATAATCCCTCATATTCCAACAATAAATCATTGACTAACATATGCTTTTATCCATTCTTATATATGATTTCATAATCATACCCAAACATCTTAATGGTCCACTTGTATTTCTCCAAAGATGATAAAATCTACCACATATTATACTTTAAACTATGACGATTGATCTTAATATACATGCTCCTCCCAATGAGGTATGGGTCCCAAATGTCAAATGCATGAAGGATGACCAAAATATCTTTCTTATAAGTGAATTTTTCCAAATTTATGTCACACAATTCCTTATATATGAATGCTAAGGGATGCTCTTCTTGCATCAATGTAAATCTTTTACTTGAGGCATCACATCACAAGGCATATGTATTAGTGAAATTGGGAACTACTACATGGATGTAATTTTTGATTAAAACTGAAAATTCATATTTGGTGTCTTTGCTCCATAATAAGCCATTCGTTTTCAGCAAGGTTATTAAGGGGATAGAAATTGTTAGATATTTCTTCAAACTTCCTATTGTATCCCATAAGTCATAAGAAACCACATAATGTCTTTAAGGTATTAGCATGCGTAAAATGCTACATAGTCACAAATTTCATGGGATCAAATAGCACCCTCTTGTAATTATTGATGATGTGACCCAAGTATTCATTCTTTGAACCCTCAAAAACACATTTGGAATAATGAATAACCATAGGTGATACAAGAGCTACAGGGCTCTATAAACATGCTCTACTAAGGAGTATCAATGTTTATCGTAGATTAAAATATCATTAAAGAATATAATGATCAAATTACATACAAAGGGTACAAAGGGTTGAAAATTATTGCTCAAGAAGCTCTAAATCATGGATTAAGAATTGGAAAGTTTAAAGAGAAACACTAATATCCCATAATGAACTTCACGTGTTTGGAAGGTTGCCTTAGGGATGCATACTTCCTTAAGATGTATTTGGTGGTATCATGAGTGAAGTTATAGTTTAGTGAAGAAATTGGCTCCATGAAGCTCATCCAAGATATCATCGATAACTAGTATGGGAAATTTTTATTTCATGATAAACTAATTTAGATGATGAATACATATTCCAACTACCCTCTTTCTATAATACCATAATAATGGATGAGCAGTAAAGGCTTACATTGGGATATATGATTCTATTGTCCAATAGTTTTTGAACGATTTTTTCTATTTCATAATTATGAACAAAATGGTGCTTATAATGATGCACATTGGGTGGTTGGCTACTCAAAAATATGGAAATAACATGGTCAACCTCATGATGTGAATTTGGTGAAGCAAAAAGTGTTTCAAATCCCAATTTATTTTAGTTAAAACTATTTACAAACCATTGTAAATCTCTTATGGGAGGGTGTCGATAAATTGTTTGGCATTGAACTGAACAATAACATTAGAGTGGCCTTTATTCAATAGTTGCTCTGTATATCAAGAATTGATCAATTTTAGGAGCTCAAACATAATCCATTTTGATGTGTGCTTATTCCATTCCTTATTGATGTTAAGATGCATTTCCTTGCCTCCTGGTAATAGGGTCCATAGTGCATAACCATTCTACACTAAGAAGTACATCACAACCATCCATTTTAATAATGAATATTTGAGATTTGAGTTGATAATTTCCCATTTGAATTTTAACATTTTTAAATTGGATTCAACATTTCATCATACTTCCACTGGATATTATAACTTGAATTATGCATGACATGGATATAATGATGGGGTTTCTTTGGCCACTTTCCTATGAATAAAATTGTGGTGTTGCTACTATCAATAAAACAATCATTTGTATTTATTTATGTAACCAATTAACTTCATTATTTTGGGTGTGCAAATTTGGAATGGATCACTTTGGAGGGAAATCCCATGTTCCTAACAAGGAGCTTCTAAGGTTCTTTCTTCCTAAGTAAGAAGCGTGGTCTCCATTAATTCCAGTTTAGAAGTGTCCTGCAATTGGTCTTTGGGAGGACACATCCATTTGGAATATTTTTCTTCTTCCTCACATTCATTCCCTTTGAAATACTACTCATCACAATTATAATAATGTTTGAGGCATTTCCATTTCATTAGTTCTCATGGGACAACGTTTGGACTTTCAATAGATGAGAAGCGGGGGGAGTGGTATTAGTTAACAAAGAGTGTGAAGATGGAAAATAAAGGGGGCCCATTTGGTATATTCATTTATCACTGCCTTAACACCCTAAGCTTTCATACAAGCATCCAACCAATTTCTTTGACACTAGATCAAGACTTGTGCTACATTTTCCTTCTTAACACCACTAAAGGAACATTATTAAGGAAATGAATTAGGTTCTTTGTGCATATTTCTACTTACTAGAAGGATATTATAAATTCTATAGATATGCATATTTAGTGTAATGTTTTGAAAAAATCGAAGTCATGAGTGTCTAATTGAAAATGAGCATAGTCGGTCTTCACAAAAGGCTCCAAATAGTATATCCTCCATAATAATTTTCTAGGGAAAAACCCCTTCAATCTTCTCTAGGGAAATCATGTTAGTGAGATCTTAAAATTTATTCATCTTTCAAGTTCAGGAAAAATACAATTGTATAAAAAACAAAATAGCAAAATACAACTTATCTCTTTAGCCAAAAACGCCTTGAAAATTGTGCCCACTTTGCCTCCATTTTCGTGCCCACTTAAAGTTGAAAATATGTACTATATGGACACGAACTGTACAGACTGTACATATTTTTTTTTCAAAAATTTCTCTTGAATGGCATGTAGCTCATATCATTGAATGTTGTTCGTACTGTACCTTCTACTATCTTCTATGCCCTAATTTTTGTGCCCAACTTTTCCCAAAAATCACTCCTTCATCTTGGTGCAACAAATTTATCCTTGAAAACTTTTCTCCCGCTCTGAGCCTCTTTCTTCCAATATGCTCATGAAGAATGAATCCAGTCTCTCTTTTCTTTTCCCCCTTTTGTTTCCCTAAATGACTTTTGGGCAACCCTAAGATCTAATGGCTCAGATTCATTTAGATCAAGGGATGAGAATAAATGTGCATTTAATTCTCACTTTCTATTTTTTAACTCACCCATTAAATAAAGTACCCACATTGTACTTTATGTCTAAAGTCACTTTTCACTTTATAATTTAACATTGACTTTACCACTTATAAAGTCACTTTCACTTTATAAAGTCACACTTAGGAAAATAGTTATGTTGAACACTTTTCCCTAGGTAAAGACTAACCCATGGGAAACCACTTGTCCAAGGTACATTAAAAATCAACACTCCCTCTTACTGAGGAATTTTTTTCTCACCACACCTATCTTGTCCCTAAAATGCATATCCTTGCCTCTTGGCAAGGACTTTGTGAGAACATCGGCCACCTGCTCATCTATTGCTATATACTCCAACTTCACTGACCCCTTCTAAACATAGTCCATGATGAAATGTATATGATTTCAATGTGTTTTGACTTGTCATGAAACACTGGATTCTTCATGAGTTTAATGCACATCTGATTATCGCAGTGAATAATCGTCGGTCTCAACTCCAGATCAAATAGGCCATACAACAACTTGTGAAGCCAAATGACCTCACAACTAGCCTGGCTAGAAGCCATATACTCATCCTCAGAAGAGGTCAAAGCAAATGAATTTTTATTTCAACTAATCCACAGCAAAACTGTCAAACCCAATCCGAAGTAACACCCCGAAGTGCTTTTGCTGTCAGAAGAATAACCTGCCCAATTTGCATATGTGTAACCTACCAACCTCACTCCATCTCCTCACCTATCGTCCAAACCATAATCAACTGTCCCCTGCATGTAGCGAAGAATGTGCTTTGCAGCTACTGAGTGCACCCTCTTGGGCTTAACCATGAACTGGCTAAGTGTGTTCACTGCAAATCATATATTTGGCCTAGTGTTGACCAAATACATCAAGGACCCAATAAGATGCCTATATAATGTGGGATCCACCAAACTAGAATATGAAGCATGAGGCTTCTTCCAGTTGGTGATCAGAGGTGTATACATGGGTCTACATTCTACCATGTGAAAGCTACTCAACACATCCACAACATACTACCCCTGCCCCTCCCCCTACCACACCTCAAGCCCCAAAAAGTAATGCATCAACCTAATGTCCTTCATCTCGAATTCCGTATAAGTGGTTGGCATGCGCCATTGGGTACACAAATAATGGTTATTTTGGAATTAAAAACAATGTGATTAGTATTATGTGAGGAGAATTTTGAGATATTGTTCCCAAAACTGTGCTTTGTTCCATATAGAAAGTTTACTATAGAGTGGTACCACCACAATCAATGGTGTATGAGGAATAATTTTCATTATCCTCATATAGGTTTCCCACGATGATTTTGTTAGGACCTAGGAATTTAATTAACGTTGATAGAAATACTACTCCTAGAATGAGCATTAATGTGATTACATAATTCCGAAATTCATTGTATGCTCAAAGATGTAATATTTTTGTTTAGATTCTCTTCCGAATCCATCGCATAAGGATTCTTTTCCATCAACGTTTTGAACCAGCAATGATGGTTCATCTTCAGGATGTGAGAAAATATTGAAAGACTGGTCTTATTTATTTTTTTCTATATATAGAGAGATGCTTAGCCGACAGATATGATTAATTTAATTATTATTTCAAACTCCCTTACATACAAGGGTCTACAGACAAAATCTCCCGCATTTTGAGAAACAATGGAATTCTAACCACTTTCAAAACCTTAAACACAATCCGCAATTGCCTTAATCCAGTGAAAGACAAAATTGACCCTAAATGCCATAAAGGTGTCTACTTAATTCCCTGCTCGTGCGGAAAACCCTATGTAGGTGAGACTGGAAGATCCTTTAACACAAGGATCCAGGAACACTCAGCAGACATTAAACACAATAGATCCAAATCCTCAGCCCTAGCTGAACATTCTAATAAAACTAAGCACCAAATATGTATAGAGGACACCCGGATCTTAGCGAGGAGTGATCACTACTTCATAGGGAAATTCAGGGAAGCCATAGAAATTAGCAAACACCCCAATAACTTAACAGAGATGAGGGATGGACCATAAGAAAAAACTGGGTTCCAATCCTATCATCCAAATCTACCCCTAACCAAAATCCTCCCCTAATTAACCTAGAACAAACTTAATAAATCTAATCCAATTTAATTTAATAACACACGTTGACCTAAAATAAATAAATAAATCAATCAATCAATCAATCATAGAAATTAAACATCTATCAATAATAATAAACACTTCAACATAGAACAATATATACGGAGACCTATTAAATAATCACGACATAATAATAATAATAATAATAATAAAATTACAATTAATAAATAAACTAGAACAAATATAATTATAACAATTAACAATTAAAAAATATTAATTATTAATTAATTAGAATAATAATTAAAATAAATAAATAATCAAAATAAATAAAATCAATACAATTATAATTAATTAAAATAACAATTAAAATAAACAAATAATTAAAATTTGCATAAAACAATTATAAAATCAATATAATTATAACAATTAAAAATTAAAAATTATAATAATTATAATTAATAATTATAATAACTAAAATTAAAATTAATTAAAATAAATAACAATTAATATTAAGATTATTAATTAAAAGAATTATATTTAAAATAAGAAATAATTATAATCAAAATAAGGAATAATTAAAATAATTATATAAATTAGAAAAGTAAAAACAAAAATAATGAATATAACCATATAATAATAATAATAATAATTAAATTAATCATATTTGTCGGCTAAGCATCTCTATATATATAGAAAAAAAATAAGACTAGTCTTTCAATATTTTCTCACATCCTGAAGATGAACCATCGTTGCTGGTTGAAACGTCGATGGAAAAGAATCCTTATGCGATGGATCCGGAAGAGAATCTAAACAATGATGAAACTCGCAGAAACCTCAAAGACAATGTAATATTTTTGTTATTGATGCTATAAATGTTATCATTTTCAAGGCCCTGTGGAAAAAGGAGTGTTGAGTTATTTAGCTCTCTAATATACAAGGGAGAGTTCCAACTATAGTACTCACTTATATCTTTCATGTCACTGACTAAGGAGGATAGCATGTACCCTTAGCCATACTACTTGATTCTATGGTACATGAGAGTGATCTCCCTATGTGTTATTCTCAGGGTCATATAGTAATAGGACAACCACAAGTTTATGTAAGTTTGGCTTCAAGTGCGCATAATGGAACTTTGATATACATCACGTATGTGAAATAACAATGTAAATACAAGAGCTAACTAATGCAATAATTTTTAAAGGGGTATAACGAAAGATTAAAAGGGTGTGTGATTTAAGTAGTTAACAAAACCAAAGAGTTGAGTTCAACATTACAATATAAAATAATTTAATTGTATATTGGTTTAGCCATCACAAGCTATGAATCCAAGTGTTGAACCAAAATTAAGTAAATATGTTCTTACATGCATGTTTGTGATTAACAATATTGTAATATTATTTCAACATCAATAGGGTGAGAATGAAAACTATCATAATTTTAATTCCATAGAGATCCATGTTAGTGAAATGGAATAGGGCATAGGTTGACTATTTTGAAATCATGTGGCTAATTTATAGGGTTCACCAAACCTAAAACTTCAAGTTTGGAATTCAGTGAAACTAAAGCAAAATTGAAAGTTTCTTTATGTTTGTCAAACTTCAGATATGAAATTAATAAAACAAATTTGAGATTATATGACAAGCTTGATTTAGGGTTTAGTTTGAATAAAAAATTTAAAAAATGGAGGACCCAAGTGTACATATTTATTATATTTTATCTTGACCTTTAATGGCACACATTTCTCCATTTATCCACTCTATCTCAGGCATCCCTTGCCATGACAATCTGCGTGTATAGTGCAAACCTTCAGGTTTATTCTTAGACATTCCTATGTATAAACCCTCCCCTTGGACAATTTCATCCCTTGCAACTTCCTATAAATCTCCACTTGGTCATTACTAGCTCCCACATTAAGTCATCGTTTCTTTGAAACCCGAGCTACTACCTGTAAGCTAACTCAAATAGACTTAACATAATATTTTGACTTCCTAGGGGCAATTGTTTTTGTTTATTCTAAAGTTTTTTGTGTGTGTTTAGATAGATAGATGAGAAATGTCTAGAGCCAAACCTAATTATAAAATTTGAACTCAAATTTTAATTTAATAGTCTCCAAATGCAAACTCAAATTCAAACTGAGTGACTTAGTCATTTGGTATTAAAGAAGGTTCATAAGAGACCTTGAAATAGTTTCCATGTGCAATGATTTGAAGATGAAGAAGCTAGAAGAGTTAAGAGAATTTGACACAAAGATTAAAAAGGAAAGTTGATACCAGAGGGAAGAATCCAAGGAGCTATAAATAAAACTTAGTAGACAATAGGAATATTTCATAACAATGGAGTCAAAATTATACAATTGCATATTGAAAATATTACAATTGGTGAAGAAATTCATTTAGTTATATAATTGGCAAGAGGAGAGGTTCACCAAAATGATTGCTCAAATATACCAATATTTTACAAGAAAGGAAGAAGCAATGGAGAAGCTATAAGTATTATTCCATGATATCAAGTAAGTCCCTTCCATTTCCAAAGCAAAAGCTAGCACCATGATGAAGTCAAGCATGGTAAATTCACCTTTAAATAGCCTTCCCCAAGAGCCATTTTAAGCAATTTTGAAAATCACAATAGAGGCATTATTTCAAACTCATTGAAGCAATTGGACTTCAAATTCTAAGGGATTATGATTCCAATTATAGCTCAATAGAGACTTAAGTATGAATGCTTAATATTTGATGGAAAAGAAGCATACAAACCAAATTTTTCGAAGAAAAAGGAATTCAGAAAGGTGTTGTTTTCTAGGAGGAAAGGCCAATTATTAAAGGAGCGTGAATCAAGCCACCCAAATATCCTTGTAGAAGATTGCAAGAAGGGAACAAAGGAGTGATGTTTACACCCAAATCTATTTCAACACTTGGGGGACTAAGAAGTTAAGATAGAAAGTATCATCACAAGTAAAAAATTGCATGATGTTGTATATTTGGTTTATTTTTGCTTGAAGAGAATGGATCATAGTGCTAGTAATTGTGGCACTCTAGAAGGTTCAACAATCCATACAGGAACTATTTCCAATAATATACACTAATTGGACTTGGGAGGCCAAATTTTGGATACTTCACTTGAAACTCCATCCCTAAGAACAAAATAGCCAAGCAAAATGTTTGAAGAGTCAAGGTCAAATGGAAAGAGAAAAAATTTGCACCTATAGTCTAAGGAGCTGTGGTATAATCACCTATTTTGGTAACGAATGTCGCCTCTAGCCATAATATGGACAATGGGCTCATGCAAAAGGTAGCTCGTATTCAACTCGTATATTCCAACCCTCAATGGAGGCCCCTTTATTGTAGATTGGCATGTAGAAGCATAGGAGAAGGAGATTGAAAGGATTTAAAGTTTTTAGGAACCAAAAGCTTGTAAATGGGGAGGTGAAATCCAAAATGAATCCTTCAAATAATCTCTCTTTTTAACTTTGTAATAAGAAAATTTATTTTGCAAAGTTCCATCAAATTTTGGTGATAGTGATCATGATTAACAATAAAGTAGTTCAATTTTAGTATTGATAGAGTAAAAACATACACTATAACTTTTATTTTATAGAAATTTATGGTGATGAAATACATAAACCATAAATTAACAAACTTTTTTAAGGAAAATATTAACCTTAAATAAATTTAAACAACTTTTATATATATATATATATATATATATATATATATAGATATTCCTTCTATATTATGATTAAACATATATACATAGGAAAATATTGTCAACCACTGATCCGCCACTTGTGAAACCATACTAGTAGCATAAGTTCAAAACCTTTTTGTTAAAATCATCGTGGATAACCATAATGTCTTTCAAAGTGAAATTGTAATTAGAAAATTACAAAAAGCATAAAAAAATGACCATGAACATAAATGGTCCCTGAATTGTGTTTCTCATAAGAGAACTAGCTTGCTTCTTCACAATCTAGGAGGAGTGTCCACTTAGATGGGTGGTTCTTTTTCACTATCATTGTTTGAAAATGAGATACCATAATTTGGAAATTTCTTGGTTATTCTTCATACTTTACTATTGATATTGTCAACTTTGTCCATGATTTTAGCCATGAATATTAACAATTGTCGTTGGGTGTCAGCTTTATTAGTAAGTACTTTCCACTTCAGAGTTTTGATATACCATTATAGGTTGATCGTCTGCATCTAGAATGAGGAGCTTGCCCTAGTAGATATTTCTACATTAAGGATCTATTACGTAGTTTCTTTGTGAACTTGTTTGTTGAGGATAAAATTTCTACTCTATTGGACCTCACCTTACACTTCAGATATTTCTCTCTGGACCATTTCAGGGATAATGTTTCTATACCTATCCATGATGGCATGAGCAGTTATTTGGGCCCAAGTTTGACCTGTAAAGGGAGGAGGCAATTTAGAGGTAAGGGAGGGACCGAGGCATCCTATTCTCCCTCCACATTGCGAGGCAGAAAGGCAATGTCTAGTCATGTGGTTGAGTGACCACGGGCAAGCTAGCTCGAGAAGGGAATCATAGCGGAAGGTGGAAAAATACAGACCAAAATAGTGAGGTGGGACATTAAGGATAGAATGAGAATAAAACTAGAGGGGGTGACCACAATGGGGGAAGAGAATCCCTAGAATATAGACAGAAATACAACTAGGAAGTCGAGAAGCAGAGAGAGAGGCTGGGAGGGAAAGATAGTTGCACAAAGGTCTAAAGCCCAATTTAGAGCCCCATACATTAAAATATTCCTAATATTACATGACTAGTGAACAAACATAAAACCATAATGTAATGAAACCATAATTTATGAAAAATAGTGATACCATAACATCCACCAATGAGGAAAAGTTTAGGACAAAGATGAAAATCATTGGTAACCTGACACTTCTCCTTTGTGTTTGTCGTGAGCCAAAATTCTTGTGTTCCAAGATGATTAGTTTCCAATTAAAAATTATTTATACTCTTGCATGTAATGCGATCTGCATCCCTCAATTGGTATTGGTCTACTAGATTCACACACTCTCTCTCCAATTATGGTATGTTTGCAAAAGTCGAAAATTTCACATAGGCACCATGTATGTTGAGTGCCAAAACCTATTATATAAGCTTCAAACCACCCTCTCCTCACATCCTTAGAACACCAAATGTCATAATATGCCATCATCCATCGAATTTCAATCATGATTGTTGTTTGGTGTGAATTATTTGTGTTATTTTGTGCCTTACCTCCGCTACCTTTCCAACAAATTGGTATCAAAGTCGAGGAAGGATCACAAGATTCATGGTTCCTGGAGGTGAGAAGAGGGCCAAGTGAAGAAGGTCGACAATTTTTTTTTTAAATTGCATTGCAAAATTGTTGCATTGTTCACTGGAGATAAAAGTGCGCAGGTGAGGTGTGAAATTCACACTTTGTTAGTGCAAAAAAATGACAATTTCGTCAAAACTACGAATCTGAAAAAATTCAAGAGATCTGCGCAGGTACCGTGTGTTAAAGTTGCGTGAACCCCGTGAGGTAAGGCAGAGCTTGTGAGCAAGTATTAAATTAAAAAAGGAGCATGTGAGACGACTACAAGACCAGGGCACATCATGACAGGTTCTTTTCAAAATTCACGTTGATTATTTTTACCCATATGTTAATTGTTTCGGATGAACGAAGTGAGATGGTCTTAAAGGGTTATGTCTTTGTAAAGGACAAATTTATTGAAAGTTTATTGGTGATCCACGGTGATAAAATTTTATGAAAGTCTAAAAGGTTTTGCCATAAAGTTTGGAGGGTTTTAACATAAAAGGCATTCAAAGGTTTTTTCGAGTCAATTTTTTATATATATTGAAAAAGGATTAGTTTATAAAGGTTTTATTTTATGAGTGGTTTGTTATAAATATATTCAAAGCAATTTAAAAGTGTTTATTTTGGGAGATATTTATGAAAAAGATTTTTTTTAAAAGAGAATTAAAAGAAAACGAAAGGGTTTTTATTGGCAAGCAAATTTAGGACTTTATAAAAGTCTTTTAATTGGCAATGTTTTATGTTTTGTCAAGCATAAGAATGTTTTTGGTGAAGATTGTGCCTTATGGGGGCACATATTAAAAATTTTATTTTCTTTTCAGGGACGATATTGAAGATAACCTCATGCAATCGAGAAAACAACTATAAGATAGAGGAAAGACAATAGTCATGGGTCATAAAGCACGACTGAAGAAGATTAAGAAAGGATCAAAAAAAGAGGCAGATATTGTTGTCAAGTTTAGAGAGGTTCAGGCCACAGCCGAGGAACTGAGAAGTCTAGTAGAGACAAATAAGAAATCGAGGTTGATTGGTGTAGAGTGGGTCTACTACGACCTCCCATGTTTAATGATTCCCTAGCTTTGAGTTTCATTCAACAAGAAATGGATGAACCATTATGTGCAATGTAGCAAAAAATACAACTTTCAAGGAAGCATGGGAGATCCTGGAAGAAGAATTTGGTGCAAGGGGGAGTGACATGTAGCAGAAAGTTATGTCATAAGCAGAGAAGTCAGTTGTGTATCTGAGAGTAGATGAGCAAGACTCTTAGAGTACAACCCAACTTGGAGAATCCCACTCAAAAGTGGATGATGGTTGTGAAGACCATATAATTGAAACCCATTATGAAAGCATGCATTTGGATGAACACAATGCAACAAAGATTGCAGAGAGAGAAACAAAAGCCTTTGTATGTGAAGCAGTGCAAGAGCATATAAATGCTCAAGGACTCCACTGTAATGTGCTTGGAGCAAATGATGGTGAATCCCACAGTGACAAAACACATGTGGATGATGACTGCAAAGTGATGTGAAATAATGCATCTAGACGTAGTTCATGGATTTGATGAAGTTGAAATTGTCAATGAGCACATGCATGCTCGGATAACCCACCATAGGGTGGATGAACATTATTTTGATGTTATGTGTGGTTTCTTTTTTGAAACAAGGATTGATTGTGGCAATATGGTAAGCACCATGTTTCATGAAAAAATGAAGGTTGAAGTCGCCATTGTAGCAGCAATATATGAAGTAGTTTGAACTACTCATGGAGCAGTATGTCATCTAGTAGCAGTTGATGATTAAGAATAGGATAAAGAGATTGAAGATTTTTTTATGAGAATGTCTACTAACCACATAATAGTGGAAGATAGCTTCAATAAAGTTAAAAATAAGGCAAAGAAGAAAGAGGTAGAGTAGGAAGCTCTCACTGAAGAGCATAATAAAGATGTTTTTAACATTGTTTTTTAATATGCAGGTGTTCATAATAGCATGGGCGAAAAAGTTGAAAACAAAGTTACTAATAAGTTTGATGCAAATTTGAAGCTCATTGAAGAATGGATTCAGAAACCAATTGAAAAAATTAATGTGAATCTTATAGTAGTAGCTGTAATAAAAGAATTGAATGAAATGATGAATAATGATCTTGAGTGTGCAAATTAGAAGAAAAAAATAGCAGTACCTGATGATGAAAGTGAAGAGAAGGATATAGGAGTTTCTGAAAACAAGGAAGAATGCATTAAAACAGTTTTTCAGCAATTGATTCAAGAAGATATAACATTCTACTATCAAGAAATATGGCAAAAAGAAAGACGGGAATATGAAGCACAAGCAGCAGAGGGAAGAAGATAGTTTATAGTTGAACGAATCCTTAAAGAAGAAGCTATAGAAGACCGACCCATATCAACTTCAAGACAAGTCAAAGAAACATTGCAGCTGCAACAAGTAAAGAAATATGGAGCCTACAGTAAGAACGCGCAACAGAGAATGAAACAATTTCAGATATACAAAATTTCGAAGAAGAGAAAAATAAAACGAAAAATTGTAAAAATTTTGAGTCATTGTAAGCCTAGCCTAGACATAGATCAACAAGCACGTTTGAGTGATAACTGAGTCAATTTCTATGGTAAGCCTAGCAATCATAGTTAAGTCATGTTGATTCACGTTGAGTCATGTTTGAATTATGTTGAGTAATATAGTTGTAATTAAGGGGGAGTGTTAGAAATTGTAATTACTCCCGCATGCAAGAGTTCGCTAAATTTGGAGCGTCACTGAATTGAGTCGAGTGATTTTGAGATAAGTTATATTTTAGGAAAAGTCAAATTTAAAATGTGTGTGCATGTGAGGTTATTTTAGGTGAATTGCTAGCTAGAAAATGTTAAATACCCCTCACCAAATTCATTGTGATCATCAAGTTTTTGTGTGATCAATAAAAAAATTACAGTTTGTGTGTGTTTTATTATTTTGTGTCTTACCTTCTCTACCTTCCAACAACACCTATGACCTTATTCACAAAAGGCCAAATCAACTTGTAGTCGCAAGTATACCTTTTTAATTGCATGATGTCATTTGGTGTCTTTCTACCTCCGCTCTAAATAACTTGCACTCAAATCAACTTGCCAAAGCCACCCTCCATATACACACCCACTTACCATGGGAATATAACTTCTATATTAAAAAACTAGAAAAACAAAACATATAAAAAAACGAGAAGATAAAAGGCATAAATAATATTATCAATAAGAAAATTGCAGTCCAAAGCTCGAAGAAAATTGAAACAAAATAATTAGTTCATCATCATTTTTCTTTACGATTTGATCGACCAAATTCAGCATTTGTTTAAAAGAAGGGCATTAGGATTAAGCATGGTTTGTACATGGGGCCAATGTGCTGCGGTGAAGTACAACTGTCTCAGCAGGGTTTCGCCTCCGTTCAACAAGAGCAGGTAGGACACGAGAGCTCTGGATTATCTGCAACTTACTTTAAGTGCATGTGGAAATATGATTGATCCACAAAAGTCGTTAAAAAAGCCCGAACAGACATATTATATTCACTTCTCCATCAGTGAGGTAACCTCCGGTTTGGAAAGGTCTTCTTAGGTAGAGTTCAACTCTTCAGCATCAGGAAGCTTCCCAAGGGTTGAATGAATGGCATCCAATAAAGAAATGGGCTCTTTCATAGGTGCAAAGCCTATATAAGGCCACTGGGATGGTAGAGACTGAAATCACATGTGATCAATTCAGAGCTGCATGTTGGGAATTTCTGATAATTCCAAACAAAACTGAACAGAAAATGATGCTCTGTTTTAACACAGGATCTTAACACAGGGAAGCAAAAAATTGTTTTCAAAATAGAGTTTCACATATGCAAAACGAAATTTACATTCATTAATAAAACTGGGTGTTACAACAAGAAGATCTTCCTCTTAACAGAGGGATTACAAAGGAACGCTTCAGTTCCACAAAAAAAATTTACTGTCTTTGTCTTCAAACTCTACACTATTGTGTGTAAAAACAATTTCTTTACATTCACTGCTGTAAAAAAAATCTTCTTGTTTCATTCACGATGCTGCATATTTCATTTTAATCTCTAAAAAAAACATTGCTCTCGCGCTGCTGCGCATTCCTTTCATTTTCTCAACGGACAACCACTAAAAAAAACTTCACGCTGCTGCGTGCTCCCCCTTGCATATGCAGTGAATAACAAAAAAAACATAACAATACTATATCCTATGCCCATACTTCCCGTGAATTAAACACTAATAAAATTAAAAGCTTTTACCAACATTTACCGTTCACATTAAATTTCATTAATGTTCCTTTTCTGACAAAACTGGCGGTCAAACAAGGTTTCACTTCACGTCAAGTCATGGTGCAGGCATGTACATCAACCCTGGTTCAATCGGACGGACATCAACCTTGATTTCAATCGGATGGTTGTCGAACCATATCGCAAGAACTTTTCTGTTGAATTTTACGTTTCGGGAAAAAAACTGCTTTGGAAAAACTACTGTCCACGTGTCTGCTATTGGGTGTTATTGTTGCCCCTCCGGAAAATACCACCGTCTCATGAAAAGTGATGCGATGAACACTGGCGGTTTTTTGGAATAAATGCGGCGGTTGGAATTATAATTTCAACGCTCCCCTTTAATTTCAACTGTTGGGTTATCAGTCATACCCAGACATTTCCTCAAAAACTCAAAACTTTTCTGCCCCAATGGTTTGGTCAGAATATCAGCAACCTGCTCCTGAGTTCTGCGTTGTTGTAAAATAATTTCTCCATTGTTTACCAATTCCCTGATGTAATGGAACTTTGTGTCAATGTGTTTCATTCTCTTATGAAACACATCATTCTTGGATAATGCAATAGTTGATCTATTGTCACAAAAAATCACAGTTCCTTTTGCTTGCTCTTGGCATAAACTCCTTAACATCCTTCTCATCCAAATTGCTTGACATGCTGCTGCTATAGCTGCCACATATTCTGCCTCTGCTGTAGACAACGCTACAATAGGCTGTTTTTTAGAAGCCCATGAAATGGCTCCTGAACCCATTTGAAAAACATAACCGGATGTGCTTTTCCGATCATCTACACTTCCAGCCCAATCACTATCAGTGTATCCAATTAAATCTGAACATTCTGAAGTAGTATATAAAATGCCAAACCTTTTAGTACCTTTAACATACCTTAGAATTATTTTTGCTGCCTGCCAATGTGCTTCTTTTGGCCTCTCCATAAATCTGGAAATTAAACTAATAGCATACATTATATCCGGCCTAGTTGCAGTCAAATACATGAAGCTGCCAACTATGCTCTTGTACAAACTAGGATCAAAATCCTTGCTGTTGTCCTCTTTGCTGAGTTTTAATCCCATCACTGTGGGAGTGATTGCTGCTTTGCTCTCATGCATATTGAATCTTTCCAACACTTCATTAACATATTTCACCTTTGATATAAAAATCCCATTTCCATTTTGTGCTACTTCTATTCCTAAGAAGTATCTCAGCAAACCCATGTTAGTCATTTCAAATTCTTCTTTCATGATTGTTTTGAAATTTTCAATAAGATAATCATCATTACCTGTGAAAATAACATCATCAACATATAACACAACAATTAGTAATTTACCATCCTTTTCTTTGATGTAGAGGGTGGATTCTCCCTCACACTTTTCAAATCCATTTTCCAGTAGATAGGAATCTATCCTATTGTACCACGCTCTTGGTGCTTGCTTCAGCCCATAAAGAGCTTTCTTCAATTTGCACACTTTGTGCTCTTGGCCTTTATTTTCATAGCCTAGAGGTTGTTCAATGTAAACCTCTTCTTTTAACACTCCATTTAGGAACGCTGACTTCACGTCCATTTGGCAAACTTTCCACTTGTTTTGTGCTGCTATGGACAACACTACTCTCACTGTTTCCATTCTGAAAACTGGTGCAAAATTTTCCTCATAGTCTCTCCCATACTGCTTCTTATATCCCTTAACAACCAGTCTTGCCTTTTTTCTTTCTATTTTGCCTTCAACATTACTCTTGGTCTTGTAGACCCATTTAACTCCAATGACTTCTTTTCCTTTTGGTAGTTCAACTAAATCCAATGTCTTGTTTCTTTCTATGGCATTGATCTCCTCATCCATAGATTCTATCCATTTCCTATGCTTAATTGCTTCTTCGAAATGAACAGGGTCATCAACATGACAATATAAAGCAAACAAAGAGTTCATACCTTCATTTGCTGCCTCTTGTTCATAAATGTCACTTAAATTTCTAAACTTCTTACCTCTTTCATTTGATGTACAAGTGCTTGAAGAAACAATTGAATTTCCTCCTTGTGATGTGCTTGGAGAAGCACTTTCATTTCTCCTCAAGGGTGACCCTTGCTGCCCTTGTGTTGGTGCTACTATTTGGGGATATATTTCAGCCATCTCCTCATCATTTTCATCATGAGACAAAGAGTTTTTAACATTCACTGTTTTCTCGATGTTTCCATCCCAAGCTTCCTCCTCAATGAACTGAACATCTCTACTCACAATAAGCTTCTTGGTGGATGGGTTATACAACCTATAAGCTTTGGATTCCTCACTGTATCCAATGAAAATACATTTCTCCCCTTTGTTGTCCAACTTCTTCCTTAGTTGATCTGGAATGTGTGCATAGGCCACACATCCAAAAAATTTCATGTCGGTGACTCCTTACTTTGTCCCACTCCATGCATCTTCCAGTACTCTGTTCATGACTGCTTTTGTAGGGCATATATTCAAAATGTATGCTGCATAGTGTACAGCTTCAGCCCAATAATCATTTGGCAAATGTTTTTCCTTTAACGTACTCCTCGCCATATCCATGTTTGTCCTATTCTTCCTTTCGGCAACTCCATTTTTCTGCGGAGTGTACCTAGTGGTAAACTTCTTATGAATTCCATTTTCTCTACAAAACTGTAGAAATTCCTTGGAGATATACTCACCTCCTCTATCAGTTCTTAGAACTTTGATATGCATCCCACTTTGGTTTTCTACAAGTGCTTTGAAATTGCAAAATATTTCAAACACTTCACTCTTGTTCTTTAGGAAATAAACCCAAGTTTTTCTAGTAAAATCATCAATAAATGTTAGTATATAGTGGTTGCCTGCAAGTGATGGAGTTTGCATCGGTCCACACAAATCTGAGTGAACAATCTCTAAAGGTGCTTTTTCCCTTATGCTTTTCCCTGATGGAAAACTTTCTCTGTGTTGTTTCCCCAAGATACAACCTTCACAAACGCTGTCTGGTTTCTCTATCAATGGTAATCCTCTTACCATTCCTTTTCTATTCAACAAGTTAAGACCTCCAAAGTTGAGATGTCCAAATCTCAAGTGCCACAACCAATTTTCATATTTTGGTTTGCTTTGGAAAGCCTCTTGTGTCACTGTTGCTATTTCTTCTCTATTTTTTAAATCCGCCTTCATCTTGAGAGGGAACATCCTATTCCTTGTCATCTTTACTTCAGCAATACATTGTTTACTGGGTGTTTTATCCATCATGGTGCATACATCATTCACAAAGAAAACATTGTACCCCTTTTGAGTAAGCTGACCAATACTTAAGAGGTTACATTTCATTCCAGGAACATAATAAACATCTGCTATGGTTTTCTTTTCACCTTTCTTTGTTAAGACATTTACTTCTCCTTTTCCCATAACAGAAACTTTATTATCAGTCCCTACTGTGACTTGTGACTTCACACTCTGATCTAACATAGAAAACAAGGCTATGTTTCATGTCATATGTTCACTGCAACTAGAGTCTAGAAACCATACATCTTCACTCTTTTCTTCAGCCATATTACAAGCTAAAAACAAATTATTTTGGCTGATATTTTCTTTAGTGAAATTTGCATTAGTTCTATTGTTCATATCATGCTGCTTCTTCCTACATTCATTTTCATAATGCCCATATTTTTTACAATAGTGACATTGGACATTGGATTTATCATACCTTTGTCCTTGAGCATGATGTTCTCCACTCTGTTGGCTGCTTCCTTGGCCTTGGTTCTGATTTGCATTGCTGCATCTTCCTTGAGCATTTGCTGCATTATTTCTTCCACCTCTGTTTTGGCTTCTACCTCTTCCTCTCTTGTTTCCTCTGCCTTGACCTCTTCCTCTTCCAAAGAACATCTGGGTCTTAAAGGCATGTTCCAGGGATGAGTTTTCATTTCTACTCAATCTTTGCTCATGTGTTATCAGTGATGCATGTAGTTCATCAACTGAGAATTTTGTGAGATCCTTTGTCTCTTCTATGGTGGTGACAATCACATCGAACCTTGAGGGTAAGATCCTCAATAGTTTCTCCACAATCCTCCTTTCTTCAAGAATCTCTCCATGAGACCTTATCTGTGTGAGCAGACCAATCACATGTGTGAAGAATGAGTCAATATTATCTGACTCCTTCATGCATAGACTCTCAAAGTCTCTCCTCAGCAACTGTAGTTTTGTTGTCTTCACTTTCTCCATGCCTTAATAGGCTATCTTGAGAGTTTGCCATGCTTCTTTGGATCTCTTAGTTGCTGCTATCCTTGGAAACACACTCTCATGCACTGCTTGATACAAAAAGTAGAGGGCTTTAGAATCATTCTTCTTATTTCTCTTCAACAAATCTTTCTCTACCTGAGTTAAATTATTAAACTCATTTTCATCTGTTGGTTCTTCAAAACCATCCTCACCAAATTCCCATAAGTCTTGGGAAGCAAGAAAATCTTTCATAGTTATTGCCCAATAGTCATATTTTTTTCCATTAAATTGTGGGAGCTGGGTATTATAGATACCCATGCTAGTGCTGGCTTCAGCCATTCTTGCACTCTTAACTATGCTTCAAAATACTTGACTTTGTATTTAAAATCACTGACTGTCTTCAACAGTAACACAAAAGACTAACTTGAGAAATACCTTGGATTTTTTCTTGACTGAGTCTTCACTCTGTTGGAGAAGCTGCTGCAGCAAGAAATCCTTCCTTTAGCTTCTTTGACACCTTCAAAGAGCCTAGACAAGCTCTGGTACCATGTTGGGAATTTCTGATAATTCCAAACAAAACTGAACAGAAAATGATGCTCTGTTTTAACACAGGATCTTAACACAGGGAAGCAAAAAATTGTTTTCAAAACAGAGTTTCGCATATGCGCAACGAAATTTGCATTCATTAACAAAACTGGCTGTTACAACAAGAAGATATTCCTCTTAACAAAGGGATTACACAGGAACGCTTCAGTTCCACAAAAAAAATTTACTCTGTCTCTGTCTTCAAATTCTACACTATTGTGTGTAAAAACAATTTCTTTACATTCACTACTGTAAAAAAAATCTTCTCGTTTCATTCACGCTACTGCATATTTCATTTTAATCTCTAAAAAAAAACATTTCTCTTGTGCTGCTGCGCATTCCTTTCATTTTCTCAACGGACAACCACATATGCAATGAATAACAAAAAAAACATAACAATACTATATCCTATGCCCATACTTCCCGTGAATTTAAAAACTAATAAAATTAAAAGCTTTTACCAACATTTACCATTCACATTAAATTTCATTAACGTTTCTTTTCTGACGAAACTGGCGGTCAAACAAGGTTTCACTTCACGTCAAGTCATGGTGCAGGCATGTATATCAACCCTGGTTCAATCGAACAGACATCAACCTTGATTTCAATCAGACGGTTTTCGAACCATATCGCAAGCCCTTTTCTACTGAAATTTACGTTTCAGGAAAAAAAACTGCTTTGGAAAAACTGTTGTCCATGTTTCTGCTGCTGGGTGTTATCGCTGCCCCTCCTGAAAATACCACCGTCTCATGGAAAGCGGTGCGATGAACACTAACGGTTTTCTAAAGTCTCACAGGTAAAAAAAAGTCTCAGGGAGTTGATTCCTCCACTTTTTCCACTCTAAAGTATCAAGATGGATGAAAAACAATATAATGGTCCAATTCATATCACACCTCCTCATTTGAGAAGGCTTTTGGTCTCCAAAATCTTCTAGTAAATGGAGGACATTTTTCCTCTACCTTCTCTTGAGTATATCATTTAGCTTTTCCTGGAAGATGTCCTTCCAGCCCAGTTTTCAAAAGGCCATTTTGGACCTATCTTGTAGCTCTTAAACTCTTCTACAAAATTTTATCATCTAGTGATCCTCTATCAACTCTATCTAAGCATCCAATGCCAAATCCTCTACAAAAGGTAAGACTTGTTCCTCTTCTTGATGTAGCATGGAAGGATCATAAAGTTTTAGATTGTATACATTAACAAATGAGTAAATACACATGTATGGGGGTAGATTCAGTCTATTGGTGCTATCTCCCACCTTTTCTGATATCTCAAAGGAAGCATACGACAAATCCTTGATTTTCTTAGTAGGACCTTGAAGCCTCTCATTGTTCCACTATAACTATTAGGGAAATTTCGAGGTAAAAATGGCCAGCAAAACAAAAAATGTACTAATATAATTAACTTTAAAAGAACTAATAGGATTCAAGATGATGCTGTCATCCCCAAGGGAAAATATTTTGGAGGGAAAAGAAGAAAAATATTTTTTAATTGTATTTTTGGTTTATCTCCTTATAGGCTTACTCAAATGTCAAGTGTATTCCACATGCAACGTGTATTCACTTGATATGCTTATGAGTAGATCCACATCAAATAAAATTAGAAAATACATGGAAAAAACATGTTCAACATGATTTTTTCATGTATTTTCATTTTTTTTCCAATGTAATTCTTCTCAAAAGTATGCAAAATGGATACTCATTGGATGTGGAATTTAATTCCTCACTCAATGGGTGTCTACACTTCACATTTGAGTAAGCCTATAAGGAGAAAAGAAAAAAATACAATAAAAAAGGTAGTTTCCCTCTTCTTTTTTTAAAATCATAATTATTATTTTATTATTTTAACTATTATTTTATTTTTTCCCTTAGGAGTCTCATTTTAGACGTCAAAATTCCACTAATGCATACTCTATCTCCCACCTTGAATGACTTCTCTATTTTTTGTTCATCATGCTCGACCTTATATCTTTCTTGTGATTCTTGTAGCATCTCGTGTACCTATATATGGATTTTCCTTATATTCTCAACAAATTATGCAGCCCTCAAGGCATCCCCTATAACATCCTCCCTCATTCCTCTCTATTTAACATATGAAATATCCAAAGGCAAAGGTGGGAAATATCTATAACAAGTTTATTATAAGAATGGTTTATTATGAGAGTTCTAAATATAAACTGTATTTTCATCCTAGGCCTTAGAATGATTCTGATTGTAACCCCTCAAAAGATACACCAAAGTCCCGTTGACTAATTTTGTCTGCCCATTTGTCTGTGGATGGAACGTTCTAAACCTCTTTAAATTTGTGCCCATTTTCTCTCACAATGTATTCCAAAATTCACTAAGAAATATTATGTTCCTATCTGAAGTGATCATCCTACATCTCTCAAAGTGCACCCAAACATGTCTAAAGAATAAGTTCATTGTTCTTTCTCGGTGAAGGTATCTTTCTAAACCTATCAACTACCACAAATAAGTAGTCATGTCCCTTCTTGGTTGTTGGTAAACCTCCCACAAAGTCCATGGAAATGCTTTCCCAAGGATGAGTGGGTACAGGTAGGGGATGATATAGACCTTGTTTCATGTTACTAAGCTTGCTAGTATACTAAATCATGCATACTATTATGAACCTATCTACCCATTCTTATGTCCTGGGAAAATACACATACCTATGTAATTTGGCCATTTTATTCCCTACACCAAAGTTCCCTACAACCTTGGAGGTATCATCCTCTCTAATCAACTATACGCACTCATCTTAGGAGCATATAACTTATCCAACTTATAGAGTAATTTGTCCATTAGATGGTAGTCAATTGTATTGTCACAATCATGCAAATGACTCTAGCTCTGCAACTACTGAAACACCTCCTTAAAATACTCATTGTCTGAATATGCCTCTCTATATGCATCATGGGTGAATGGCTAGATGTCCATCATAGTTCCCAAAGTTGTGATCATTGGTGTGGGTGGCTTTGAAAGCATAGCATCCAACTTGTTTGTGCTACCCTTGTTATACTTGATCACAAAATGAAACTGTTGTAGAAACTCCATCCACTTGTAATGCCTGTTCTGTTGTAGTTTACTCTGGACCTATAGGTTCTATAGTGGCTAATGATTTGTGTGGATTACTATCTCCTTTCCCATTAGATAGTTTTTCCACTTCTTCATAGCTTGCACCAGGGCATAAATATCCTTGTCATAGCTAGGAAAGTTAAGAAAAAGATCATTAAATAATTTAGAATGAAGACATACAAGCATTCCTCCTGCATCAAGGAAGCTCCCATAGCATACCCATTCACATCGATCTCCACTTTGAAAGTTTTCCATATGTTTGGTAATGCTAGAAATCGTGTTTGGATTAACTTCTTCTTTAGCTCCTCAATGGATCTCTACTGAGCCTTTCCCCATTGGAAACACTTTACACTTTCTATTATGGAGTGGACTAGTGTTTCTACCACGAAAAATGAGGCTATGAATTTCCTCAAGTATTGTGCTTCCCCAATAAAAATCCTAACCTCAGAAACATTAATAGCCATCGACCATTTCATCATGGCTCCATCTTGGTAGGATCCCATTTCATCTCTCCTCCACCTATCACATACCCCAAATAGACCAAATATTGTTATGCAAGCTCACACTTCTTGAGATTTGCTACCAGCGAGTGCTTCTCTAATGTCTCCAAAACCTGCGACAAATGTGAGATGTGCTCCTTCTAGGTAGGATTGTATACCAGTATATCATCAAAATAGACAATAAAAAATGAATATATAAAAGGGTGCAATATATCATCAGGGAAAATTTTAGGAATGGAAATTTATCTTAAAGTTTAAGAACCTTGGCGAATCCCACTAGTCCATAATATGAAATCTATAAAATGTTTGGAGATACTTTTGTAAAAATATTCAAATTTATAATATTTTTAAATGGTCTATATATAATATTTTGGCCATTTTATGGTAAAATAATTTCATTCTATAAAATTTGGGTGAATCATTTAAAAAAAAAATGGAAATTATAGAATCTTTTTTTTGGAAAAAGTATAGAAAATTAGCCAATGGGCGAATATTAGCCCCTAAATTTCTCCCTGTATATCATTTATTAACCTCATAAACATATCTGGTGCATTGCATAGGCCAAATGGCATGAATGAGAACTCATACAAACCTTACATAGTTTTAAAGGTAGCCTTTTAAGTATCTTCTTCTGACTCGAACCTAGTGATATCCAAACTTTAAGTCCAGCTTGGTGAAGTATTTTTCTTACTACAAATGATCCAACAGATCATCTATTATAGGAAAAGGGTACTTGTTTTTTAGTGTAATTTTTTCCAATGCCATGTAATATATACACATTCACCAAGTCCCATCCTTCTTTGACACAATAATAATGGATGATCCACATGGTGCATTGCATAAGATAAATTTCATGACTATCCACTCATACAAACCTTTCATAGTTTTGAAGGCAGTCTTCCAAGTATTTTCTTCACTAAATCGAACCTTGTGGTATTCAAACTTTAAGTATGGCTTGGTGAAGTATTTCTCTTACTAAAATTGATCCAATAGATCATATATTCTAGGAAATGGGTACTTATTCTTGATCATAATTGTGTTCAACACCCTGTAATCTATACAAATTTTTCAAGTCCTATCCTTCTTTGGCGCAATCATAATGGGTGACCCACACAGTGATGTACTTGGTTGAATGACACCCTATTCCAGTATCTAATACCACTGTTTCTTCACCTCACTTGCTTCTATAATAGGTCACCTATAAAACCCAATGTTTGGAAATGGGGAGTGAGATAATAGTTGGATCTCATGCCCCATGTCCTTGTTTGGTGGTAGCCCTTTAGGCTCCTAGAACACATCCTCGTATGCCTATAACAACTTCCAATTATTTTTTATGTTTCTTAGTACATCCCTCCAGTGATTTCTTTACTCTTATTGTCTCTTCTAGAGCTTGATTTTCTCTTAAAATAGTAAAACATACTTCTTTCTAGAACTGATCAATTCCTTGGCTTGGTTGGCACCTACTAGCGAAATTTTAAACTTCCCTTTGCGATTAGGCTCCTATTGTTTAACGTTGGTTGTTGTTGTTCATTCAATTGTGCTTCAGGGGGAGAATTTATATAATGACATGGTTTGTTGATTGGTGTTAGTCCCTCAATTGAGTTTTGGAGGGAGAATTTAGATGATGTTAAATATTGTTGTTATTGCTTTTGTTGTTGTTTCTTATATTTGATTAGTGTTGATGGTGACAATGTTCACATTCCATTAGGAGTGGTTGTATCATGTTTTGATCAACTTTTTTTATCATAACAAATTAAGGGGGAAAGATATGATACACAATTTAATTTCCTCTTACCTGAGTTTATGATTTTTTCCATACTTCATGTTTCGACCAATTAGGGTATGCATGCATAATTGTTCATTTGTTGGTTGATGGTGGTTTCTTTTGTTTGAACCCTTTGGATTTTTTTTTACTAGAACCATTTTAAATATTTTATGAAGTGGTTATCAGTGTTTTCCTTTCATGTGGATTCGCAACATCTTCTACTTAAGAGATCAACTAATTTCAATGAGATCTCTTGGCTCTCATCTTCACAACTTTTGGTGCTTGCTCATGGAGTAGGATTCCGTTGTTTCCCTTCAGTGGATCATTGTGGGATCTTAGCACTGTTTTCTTTCCTTTTTTGAAAAGGATTTTTTTTTCTACCAGTTTTTCTCCTTTTCTCAACTTAGGAGAGTTTAAACTTAGGTACCTTATCAGGCCTTGTTGCCAAGACCAAATATTTTTTTATGTTTTACTTCTTACATTTTTATTAAGGGGGTGTTATCGTTGGCATTTTTCAATATCCTTTTCTTGATGGGCCAACTGTAGTGAGTTCTAATCTCATGTAGGATTTCTTATCCTCCCGGTTGTTGCAGTGATTGTTAGCTAACTCTAGGCCTCTTCCATTGTTATAAATCGAAGGCATATCTATGTGTTTTTACAACACCAAGAGTAATGCAAAACTTTTACATAAAAATACATGACTCATTCCATGATCCAAGTGGATATTGGTGGCCACCCGCCTATTCCACATAAACCTCCAGTTGATTTCATATGTTTCCTTATTTATTGAAACATTTACTATTTTTAGCAGTTTTTTGGGTCCTGAACTTCCATAGAAGTTTTGACCCCCTAAACAACGTTTTTTTAGTTTTGCAACAAGACCACAATTTTCACTTTTCGCAAATCCTATAGTACTCAAAGACATATTTCCAACAAGGTATCATACGTGCCAGACAAAGATATTATGACCAAGTTACGACCCCAGGAGGTTGGCTGCCCAGCTAACCCCAATAGGGCCCACACACTCTTGGCATTCCATCTCTTGGTGTTAGGGTTTTGGTTGTTTAGGGTTTTCCCTTATTGTTCAATAATAATTAGGCAGTTGAGCCTCATTGTAACAAATTACAGTGACATGTATCTGCCACATCTCTTCTCAGAGATAAGCTACCATCACTCGAGCTAGTTTAGTTCCATTATGACTATAAGCATATTTCAGGATTTGATATTAATGAAATGAAGTGTTATTTCTTGTATCTTTGTATTTATTGTTATATCTGTAATTTGTTGCGTTCCTATTTAAGTTTGTATCAGTGGTATCAGAGCAGTCTAATCTCTCTCTATTTTTATTTGCATGTCCCCAATGAGGTCGAGATATAATGAGTTAGGACTCGAACTGGTCGAAACTTTGCAAGACCAACTATTGGGAACAGGTCCCCTAGAGTCAATTTTGGGGTTAAAAGCCCAATTTTTGGTGCAGAAATCCCAAGTGTTGTATAAAAATTGTAAAGTCTCCACATTTTGTGGTCGCGGAGCGCGAAGATGTAAAGTGACATAAAGGGTTTTTTCCCTTCATCTATGTAAGTCATGTCAACTCTAGGAGATCTACCCATGGTCCGTGGACCATGGGATTGTATAAAAGGGGAAGTCTTAGAAGAGTCTAAGGCAGTTTAGTTCAGTTCAGGTCTTGATGTTGATGTAATGGGTCAGTAAGAGCTAAGAGCAAAGAGTCTTAGCATAGGAAAGAGGCTCTGCAGCTGTTTGCGTAGAGGCCTAGGGTAGAAGTCCACATTTGAGTGCGTGGACCACTGCAGCTGAGTGCGCATGGTAGTTAGAGTCTATAAGAAGATCTGAAGCATTAATAAAGAAGATCATTATGGAATTATCTGTGTTTGATCTATTTACTTCTGTTATGCGATTATGTTATGTTGAATACTAGGCTTATCATTTAACGCTATATTGATGTGTGAATCTATATGTTTTACTTTGTTATATGAACGCAAGTAATAATATAGTGAAGAATATCTTAATGCATGTTGAATTTATCAGATACTTAAGCTGATCGGAGTAAATACAGAGGTAAGAACATTTACAGAAGCGCGTAAGTAGCTAAATCACCTATTTAGGGTCCACAAAAGATGATTGCAGACCTTCGCGAAGGTCTAGAAGCCAAATGAGAGAAATATATCAATAAGACCTAAAAGGCTTATCGATTTGTGTGAAGCTAGGTTTAGGGTATAAAACGACATCACTACCATCTCGGGGTGTGGAAACTTGGTTCTGACATCCCCCCATACTGCTTCAGGTGAGACTTCAGTCCGCGCTCTGCGGATTGATGCCGAAAGGGCCAGCGGTCTAGGGATTTTCTTAGCTAATTAACATTGAACCAAGGTCAGCGCCCACTAAGACAACAAATGGTTCCATTGTCGGGACCAGAATCTTCATAAAGAGATGTGTGATGTCGCATCACTAGAATTCGACTAAGAAGGAAATTGAAGCCTCGTTGGATAAGAAGATCCACGAATTCATGGTGCAAGAAATTAGAAATCCATGATTGACGAAAAAACAGTGGTTGGGCAGATATTTGTACACAGATATACATGAAACCTTCTTTTGTTCCTTCCTGGTTGAATTATATAAGTGGATCGCTAAATTGGCAAACGACCAATGAAGGTGGAGGCTTGACTATCCGATAGTGTGGACCCTGGAGTTAGTGCATAGATTGGAAGCCTCGAAAGATGAGATCGCACGCGTTGTCGATCACTGGCTCGATCATATCATAGGAGGATTCATGACAGAGTTCACGGTCGATATGTCGGTTAGTTACAGTGAAGCAGAGCACCACTTCTTCAATGGAATGCGAGGTAAGTATTTAAGGTATTTAAATACTTGGATTAAGATGCTCTTGTGTGAAAAGCGGGTTATGCAGTTACCTTGATGTTTGGAGTTACACAAAGTGGAAATCTCTTCAAGGACAAAGGGAAGACAAGCCCTGAATATAGCCCGTTGATCGGACGTCCTTTGAGTGACGACGAGGAAGCAGCACAGGATTCTCTGTAGAGCGTTGTTCAAATGAGAAGACAAGGGTTACCACAAATAACTCATCCACCCACACTAGCTCCATCTTCACCTCCGCCACATACACCATCACCCACACCACCGCCACCTCTACCACCATGCAATATGGTGAATTCAATTAAATTGCTTGTGTTCAAGGGGTCGAGAACAGAGGATCCGAACTAGTTTTGGTTCGTGGCAAGGGCCGTATGGGAGGCTCAAGGTATAATGGATGACCAGATGAAAAGAGAGACGTTGGTCACTTCTCTATAGGAACATGCGCTCACATGGTACATTAAGTATTGCGCTGATAACCTGATGGCTTCATTATCAAATATTTAGACCGCATTGAATAAGGAGTTCAGTAGGCCTAAGTCTGAAGCTTAATCAATTGTGGGATTTAAGGAGATCATGATGAACCATGACGAGACACCCTGGGATTTGGATCAGAGTTTGAAGTGTACGAACTACGAAGCCAACATGAATCTTGCGGATGGGCAGCACTGCGAATGGTTTGTGGCTTCGGTCTTGCCTCATTTGAGGTTTTCTTTATTGTAGCAAAATATTGGGACCCAGGCGGAAGCCTTGGAGATTGCAATGAGATTGCATGAAATGCTGATGCAAGATGCTAATTTTGGGGTTTAGCAAATTCACGTGCATTCGCAGAACCTTTGCCTAGAGTTTCAAAGTTTGAAGAAGGATAGAGAAGTTCAACCAGAGGTGCGTGAAGAAGTTTGGTGGCTGAAATGCAAAAGCCAGGGGCATGAAAAAGATCACTACCCAGTCTTCATGAATTATGTTGCAGTAGGAGAGTCAATGCCTCTGAGGTTGGAAGCTCAAAAAAGGCCAAGTACAAGGCCTGCGCTATGGTGTGTTATCTATGAAGTGGTTGGAAAACATGTGACAAACAATTGTCACCTACTGTAGAAATTTGTATAAATACCACAATAGCTCTTCTGTAACTTTTGTTAATCAGTGGTTCATGATGAGAATAAATGTCGTAGCTATGAGCTAATGATGGATAGAACGCCCGCATATAGAGTGCAGTTAGAAACTCGACTTCTAGGTCAAAGTGCTGGGGGAGCGCGAGGAGGATTTCAGGGGTGTGGGCGAGGCTGAGGTGGAGGAGGACCTGATAAAGGTTGAGGAAAAGTGATTTGCTACAACTATGGGGGACCAGGACACTATGCACAATAATGCAAAAATCTGATGCACCTATCGTGTAGATATTGTACTCAGTTTGACCACACAATAGAAGACTTCCCTATGTTACTAGCTAAGATACGCGAAAAGGGGGCACAGGCTCAGTAGCCTACCCAGAGTCTACAGATGATGAGGGCTGAACCCTGTGAAGAGAATCCTAATGTGAACATCGTGCTATGAAGTGGAATAAAAACTACAGAAGATAAGGGAAAAAAGCCTAAAGAAGGTTAATGGGTCCACAAAGCTCCAGAAAAGGAGGTTGGCTTTGATTTGGAGCGCGTGAAATAAACTTTTATGGAAGCAAAGAAAATATTTTTTGAGGCATCTACGTCAGGAAGTCAGGAAAAGCTCGCTGAAGAGATGGACCCTTCTATGCTGACTACTTTCTTGGAGACCTGTATGAAGTTTTTGTGCAATAGCAAGCCTATGAAAGGTTTACAAGAGCTGATAAATAAGTGTTTCGGGAAAGAAAACGCTTCTAACAATGTTATAGACATTTTTGTGCCTTACAGCTCTAAGCATAAAATGTCCATAAACCAAGGGCTCCTAAGTCCTTAAAAGTGTTGTTATAACTCCTAAAGGAACAAGGTCAACAAATTACAGCTTCTCCCAGAAGTTCTCCACCAGAAACTGCTAAGAACTAGTCAAATCAGGATCATTTCAGCTGCTCCACTAGCTAGCTGCGTTGCAAAGCACCCAAATACACTAGCTAGGTGCGTTGCAATGCACCTAAATGCACTACCAGGGTGTGTTGAGCGGGAAATGACAAGTGGCAGAGTCATTCCACGAGGTGGAGAGACAATGGAAGCTTCCAGAATCTTCTCCAATGACACTTGCCTCACTGAATTCGACCAGTGATGAGTAAGAGGCTCTCAGTCTCCAAGTGGAAGCAAGAACTGACAAAGAGAAGCCACTAATCAATTCATGAGCTGACTCATCCTCTTTGCATACATCTATAAATGGATCCCTCATCCAAGAGATCCAGACGCTGGAATATTGTACATTGCAGAGAATTGTTGTTTGTTTTGAGATAGATATCAGAGTATTGGGTGATTTATGCTTTGTTGGAGGTGAAGAGGGGTTTCTCTCTGCTGGGAGGTTGATGCTGGATCAGGAATCATCGGTTGTAACTCCTCCTGGATCTTCTTGTTATATCAATAAAACTATTTGAGTTTCTCCTACATGCTTGTGTATCATTGATGTTTGTTACATTTGTATGTTTAGCTTAAATCTGATCCTGAGCTTTTTATGAGTATGAACCCATGTCTTTGTATAGTTTCCTTCTTCTGTGATCTTGTAGGTACTTGGTGAAGCTGGGCAAGTGAGGGAGCAGGTAGCTGGGAGTTGTCAAAGAGAAGAGAGATTGGATCAAAGGACTAGCGCAAGACACAGGTTGGTTCATCCTATTTCTCTTTGTTTATAGTTCATAAAGGAGAATACAAAAGTAGTTTTCTTTGTTTGTTTCTAAGGTCACTGTCACACCTTAGTGGGTTAGGGTCGTTCTGAATAGACACTTTTCCCGTTAACAAAATGGCGACTCCGCTGGGGACGATCGTCTAGTTGGTTTGTTTGTGTTTCTCTTGTTGTTTGTCTCATAAACTTAGAAGTAGCGAATCGAACTGCATTTGCCATTAACAAATGCGAAGTAGACATCTGTTGCTTCAATCCATTCACTGGATCTGTTTATGATTTGAACAGCTGATCCACAAATGATCTGATTTCCCTCTGTGATAGCTCTTAAACCTTCATTAAATCTACCCTCTGATTGTGCATTACTGATTGCTTTTACTCGGCCAAAAACCATAGATTAAACTGCAAACCGTGACCCAGAACCCGGATAGAATTCTCATTTCTGCCCCAGCGTAGGTACTGTGAAGAGTTCCTGCATTTCAGCGCAGTTCCCGAGAGGGCAACCTGCGTTGCAATCCAGTTTCTCTGTGTAGCAGGTGCGTTGATCAGCCTGACCTTGTGCAGCTGAGGTTCTTTGCTCAATTTTTTCAGTTTTGTCTCTGATTTTTGTAGCCTGTGATCAGTGTGTGTGTCTGTTTAAAAATCCCTTTTCTTTGCTAATATTCCGCCTCAGTTGTATAAAAGAAACTGTAGATGTTTTTGTGTGTTTGTTATGTCATTTACAGTTTTCCATTGCAAAAGTAGAATAGTCATACTGTCGTCCTTTGATTTAGATCTGTCGCAAGTGTCGATTTTGATCATAGGAGAAAGTTTATTTGCTGTTGACAGTCGATTATGCTTTTACTTTTTCCTTTGTCTTGAATTTGTGACTTTCTAGTGTCGAAACGAGTGTTTATTTCAAAATCATAAAGTGTCGTAATCGTCTCTACCTTTTGATTTCGAAAAGAAGCTTGTTTGTGTTTTTCACTTGAAAGTGAATTCAGATTTGTACAACAACTTTCTTTTTAGGCATCAATATTAAGAAAGTGAAAAACAAAACACATGCATGTGCATTTGCATATTGACAGTCTGTTTGGCTTGATTTAGGAAAAGTGCATTTATAGTGTGCTCTTTGCTCTTTGCGAAAATATTGTGTCTTTCTTTTCCCTTATAGCTAGGATTTTCATTGCTGAAAAGAGATAAAAGCTTGCTTATCATCTTTAGATTGCATTTTAGGAATTACATCTACATCTCGTGGTGATCCCAAAAGGCAAACTTCATAAGAAAGATCAACTTAAAATAAATTCAATGAACTTAACAACGCTTTGTAACTTAACGCACAACATTTAGAGGTCTAGGCTAGAGACGTATTCCGGCGTCGTAAAACCTGGTAACTGTTGTCCTCATTGACGGTTGGGCGATTCCTCCACTTTGAGACGATAAGTGCCAGTACGGACTTGTGCTCCCACGTACCGTCGAGTATATATTGGGAGACCCCTATAGGCTTAAAACCTTTTATCCATAGGAAGCCGTGTCGGCCGCCCTACTGATCGCAATGCACCGAACACAGCATTCGGGAAGATTGACTGTCGTACCGTAAAAAGTATTATGCAGTTTTTCGATTGGTTTGGTACTCCCTCTACCTAGACCTCCAGAGCAGTCCCCCTCGTTCCTTTTCAGACTCCTTAACGGAAAAGGTCCATCTGAGCACTTGTCACTTCAGGCTCATTAAAAATCGAAGGAGACTAGAGTCATCTTTTGTTTTTTCTCGACTCTTTAAAACTGAAAAAACAAGTTGTGTCAAAGCGTGTTAAAATTTATTTTAAACGGAATATTCATCCCGTTTTCCTACGTTGATCTTTGGGTTGAGAAAATGGAGCCTACCAACCAAGGAATTCCCCTTGGTGGAAATCCTAGTCCCTTCTCCTCTTGGGGAGATGTTGGTGCGCCCCATATGGCCACATTGTCACTTCCAGGACTGACAATTGGCTTGCCAGTATGGCTCTACTCAACCAATGTCGTTCAGAACACCACTATTCCTCAACAATCGAATCAGCAATTAGACGAGTCCAGAGTTACCCACCAGCCTTCTACTTCCTCTAATTCTTCCTCTCCTCCTTCCTCTTCGCTTGATGGAACTGGTAAAGCTAAAAGCCAAGTTCCTAAGGAGAAGAAAGAAAAGAAGAAGAAAGAGAAAAAGAAGAAGGAGCCGAAGGCGAATTGGGGAAAACGAGTGTCGTCTAATGAAAATCCAGACACAGCACCGACCAGGCCTAAATCATCATGTGTCATTTGCAAAGGAGACCACTTTCACAGAGATTGTCCTTGCATCCCCCGGATACTAAGGGACTGGTCTCCTCATTTGCACAATCCGGTGTCATCAACCTCTGGAAATCACGTTGAAAGCACACCGTCAACTAGTGAAAGTGAAGCCCCAGGACAAAAAGGGAAAGCTAGGTTTCCTTGTAAACTGTGTGAAGGTGACCATGCCCTCCACGGTTGTCCCTTCTTAGACGAAGCTAAAAGAGTTTTGGATGATCGTCCGGTTTCACCGTTACGACTTCCTCCTGGATATAAAAAACTCTTGCCAAGTCCGTCACTAGTTGAGAATCCAGCTGGCCCGCTCAAGTGGTCGGCTAAAGCGTCTATCATTGGGGATAAACCAACTGAATCCATACCAGACGAAAGTCAAAAGGTCGAGGCGGCAGTTGACCCGGTCTTTCCTTTAGAGGTTTTATCTTCGGATGATCCAGTCACTGAAGAGAACAAGGATGACACCGTCCAAATTCTCTTCATCAACAGAGACTCCGACGAACATGGGAGCAATCCACCCATTCCTTTACCGCAGGAAGGAAGTTCGTCAGAGCCATAGCCGGCCATCTACTCGGTCCCACCTCCAAGCAACCTAGTTGTCTCCTTCGATTGGAATCAACTAGGCAGACCCCGCCTACCAGCAAGTGTACCATTCTGAATTATCGTTCAAATATATAGAATGGTCATGGCTGGTACCATCATTGATGAGGGGGCTTCTGTGAGTATCCTTTCCTCTATTGCTTGGAAAGCGCTTGGTTCGCCATCGTTGTTGCCTGAGATGAGAAATCTGACAGGTTTTGATAAAGGAACCAGTCGACCTTTAGGGATCCTTCCTGATGTGCCCATAACATTGAGAGGGAAGACAGTTCGCATGAACGTCATGGTCGTTCAAGGACCCTTGGATTATAACCTACTCCTTGGACGAGACTATATTTATTGCATGGGAGCCATCGTCTCCTCACTCTTTAGAGTAATGTGTTTTCCACACGAAGGAAGAGTGGTCAAGCTCGTGGACCAGCTTTCGTTTCTCGGATCACGCATAGCAAATAGTCATATACCGTCCCTAAATGGTCTCTTCACGCAAGAAATGTCTCAATCCCCAGTCCGTCCTCTCGATGAGCGCGAGTAATTCGGAGGGATATGACTGAAACCCAGGGGGCATGCATCCTGGTCTACTTCGGCAGGAAAACTTCGGGTATAGGGTAGGTTTCCGCGGGAGAATATGACTAGTCTGTACCCCATCCGTCGGTGGAAGAGGGGTTAGTCTAGAATAAGATTCTCTTGTCAAAGTTATGTGAGTTGGCGGACGTCGTCACTTGCCTTTGTTTATCTCAGTAGACATCACCAAAGAAGTGTTTTGTTTACTGTGTAAATAGAACAATCTTTGGGTAACCTGTAAGAGGTAGGCATCTCCCGATAGAACAAATGTTTTGTCTGCAAATTGAGGGGTAAACTTGAAAACATATTTTATACCTGGGGGCATGCAAACCTTTTGGAGTGCAAGCGAAGGGCGACTATTTATTTTTTAAATTTTTAGGTCCTCCCTTTAAACCCGTAGGCTAACCCTTCAAACTCGTAGGATTAGTCGTCACCTAACTTGCATAAAGAAAGGATGTGGGGCAAAAATCTAAAAGTTTCCGTTTTTATATGAGACATTCTTATCATATGACTGGATTAATCGAGAAGTTTTAGTGCATAGTTCAAGCTCGTTAAAAAATAAACATAAGATCTGAGCAAATGTTTCCACCCGCGTTTAAGCTCGTTAAAAAATGAACTATCCCCCCGGTAAATAACCACTGTGAATGAAACATTTCAGCCATTAAAGCCTTGGTCGTGTTTACACCGTCACCTCCACTTTTTCATTGGCCCACCTCCATTTGATTGTTTACCCATTTTGAGGAACAACTGCGAAGAGTGATTTCACTAGCCATCCTTGTGACACTGCCGTGATTGGAAAATTCCAAACGTTACCTGGAATCAGCTGCTACCCATTTTATCACTCGTTCCTCAAAAGACGAGTCTTCTTAAAGCTCTTTTCAACTGACTCGTAAAATATGAAAAGATTGCCGAGTTTTGGCCTTCCAGCTCGTTAAAGCGACAGGAAGTGCTATCCCTCCTCTAGATTTTAATCTTTTTGGACCTGAGGGATTATTGCACAAAAAGATCGAGCGCTTGTTTTGTTCGGCTCATTAAAACTATCGAAAATTCATCCCTTCTGTATTGTTTTATACTTTTTCGGACTTAAGGGATTAGATGACGAAAAAGGAATTCCGGAGTTACCTTTACGTACCTTTTCAGACTCTCTAAAAATGAAAAGAACCGAGTTATCTTTGTCGTTAGACTCGTTAAAAAGATTAATAGCGACAAACTTGTCTTTAGACGAGAACGAGTTTCACTATCGCTAGGCTCGTTAAAACATAGCGATGGGTTTTCCCAAAGGGAAAATTATAGAACAAGCATATGTTATCCTCCTCAATCTTGACAAAAATAAAGAGGTACTGGTCAGCAATGACTGGGGAAAAATTGGGAAGAAAACTCAAAGAAACTTTATTGGTAGCAAGTCGCTCTTGAACATGACACTTCCACTCCGTGCCTGAGTGGGGTTGGGTTGTTTCATTCACCGGTCACATCACCATGGTCACGCCACACCATCCACATTTGGGGTAAATGCTACCAATCCATCACATAAGTGTCGCCGACATGTTCAAGAGAAGTCATGCAGAGAAGTCACCTGTGTCCCATCCACTACCATACATTATACTTCATTCCTTCATGACCGCCACCCTGAACCATATATCATCAGATCGTTTTCACCTCCATCAAAATCATTTGCTCCGTTCTGTGTCATTGATGTGGGATTCATTAAGGCCCTCCTTTGACGGATCGCTTCTTGTCGACATCGGCTCATTATCCAAGAAGTTGATCTAGGAACACCCCATTCAGTACTTTGAAGCTTGCATGCCTCAATGGCAAGTTTCTCACTTCCGGCGACAGGTATACATCAATGACCTTCGACCGAAAGATTTTGCGTGGTGTTCGACGCCAAATCCTTTATTCACACCACATGAATTGTACTGCAGTACCTTGAGGGTCATTATCATTATCGGTGATTCCTCTCGCGCTTGTTAACAGTTTACATCATTGACTGGTAATCAAGTGATGTCTTTCCATGTTCGACTTCAAAACATTTCTCACATGGATCGACTTGTACTTCGAGTGAAGATCGGATGAGATTGAAGACACCGGATCTAGTTTCATCCATCTGGGCTGCGATATATATTCAGGAAAAATAAAGACATTGAAATGTACAACATTGCATCACAGATAATCATCCTACCAAAAGGATGATGACTCCATCAGAATCATCAGTCTACCATCAGACGATTGTCTGTCCTATGTACATGAAAATGAATTTATAAAGCTGAGCATGGGAATGCCCGCCTCAGCTAGATCATGAAAGCAGTATGAAGATAATGTATTGTATTGTATCTTATTACAGGTCTCCTCCCAGCATTGAAAGAACTTCGGATCCTCCTAATAAAGCATTTCACCCGATAAACGACCTCATACTTTAGGGGGAAACTGTTATAGACATTTTTGTGCCTTACAGCTCTAAGCATAAAATGTCCATAAACCAAGGGCTCCTAAGTCCTTAAAAGTGTTGTTATAACTCCTAAAGGAACAAGGTCAACAAATTACAACTTCTCCCAGAAGTTCTCCACCAGAAACTGCTCAGAACTAGTCAAATCAGGATCATTTCAGTTGCTCCACTAGCTAGCTGCGTTGCAAAGCACCCAAATACACTAGCTAGGTGCGTTTCAACGCACCTAAATGCACTACCAGGGTGCGTTGAGCGGGAAATGACAAGTGGCAGAGTCATTCCACGAGGTGGAGAGACAATGGAAGCTTCTAGAATCTTCTTCAATGACACTTGCCTCACTGAATTCGACCAGTGATGAGTAAGAGGCTCTCAGTCTCCAAGTGGAAGCAAGAACTGACAGAGAGAAGCCACTAATCAATTCATGAGCTTACTCATCCTCTTTTCATACATCTATATATGGATCCCTCATCCAAGAGATCCAGAGGCTGGAATATTGTACATTGCAGAGAATTGCTGTTGGTTTTGAGATAGATATCAGAGTATTGGGTGATTTATGCTTTGTTGGAGGTGAAGAGGGGCTTCTCTCTGCTGGGAGGTTGATGCTAGATCAGGAATCATCGGTTGTAACTCCTCCTGGATCTTCTTGTTATATCAATAAAACTATTTGAGTTTCTCCTACATGCTTGTGTATCATTGATGTTTGTTACATTTGTATGTTTAGCTTAAATTTGATCCTAAGCTTTTTATGAGTATGAACCCATGTCTTTGTATAGTTTCCTTCTTCTGTGATCTTGCAGGTACTTGGTGAAGCTGGGCAAGTGAGGGAGCAGGTAGCTGGGAGTTGTCAAAGAGAAGAGAGATTGGATCAAAGGACTAGCGCAAGACACAGGTTGGTTCATCCCATTTCTCTTTGTTTATAGTTCATAAAGGAGAATACAAAAGTAGTTTTCTATGTTTGTTTCTAAGGTCACTGTCACACCTTAGTGGGTTAGGGTTGTTCTGAATAGACACTTTTCCCATTAACAAACAGACCGCGCGTAGTCAGAAATATTGGTAAGCATAAGGCAATAATAGGGCGGAGATGAGACTCACCACGCAGATAGGAGAGTATGAAATGGACCAAGTCATTCTGGATCTAGGGTCTGACATGAATGTCTTGACTCAACATACATGGGAGAGAATGGGAATACCTACACTATATTGGTCTCCTATTCAATTAAGGATGGCGAATCAGAAAAATATTATCCCCATGGGAATATTGAAGGGAGTGAGAGTCGATATCAAAGGCGAGAGCGTGTTGGCCGATTTTGAAGTGATAGAGATTGTGGATGATAGTAATCCCTACCCCGCACTCCTTGGGATCGATTGGGTTATTGACATGAATGGGGTGATTAATTTGAAGAAGTGTACGATGTCATTTGAAATAAAATCACTCCGCGTAGTAGTACTGTTAGACCCTGTAGAAGGGCCGCGCTAAACTGAAACAGTCCGCGATTACGAAAGTGATGACCACTTGGACCAAATTTCTAAGATAACGACACAATATCAAGATTGGGTGAATCCGACAGTTGATGGATGTCTTGCATGGGACCGTGAAAGCTCCTGCACATCAGACTCTGATGAGGAGTTGGAACACTGGCAGAATATATTGCACGAAGTATCTACACTACGATGTAACATGATGACCAAATCGTTGTGTTGCGTATCATCAGAGGTAAGAAGTCTACCTTACTATGATGGTTTGATTGACATTGATAAATTTTTGGATGCATTTGAAAGGGATGTGCTGAAGAAGCATCGCTTCCAATCCTTGGACTTGGCACTGCGTGCTACACCTACAAGATAGCGGGGTATGCATAAAGACAACTTTGATGGATGGTGCAAATATAGGAGAATGCTGAGGGTACAGCTTGGTCGCCCAAAGGTATGATTAACAGAGAAATAGGTTGAAAGGAGTGATCCATGCGATCATTTATCCAAATCGACCGATGCTTATGGAGCAAAATCACAACTGGAGTGGATGCATCTATTCTGTCACACCTTGGATGTAATACCTATGAATTGGTACTTGGAGATAGGGCTCCTCCATGGCACAGACGAATGGGATATTTTGAAACAGGGATTCTTGATGGCATTTAGCTTTGAAGATGGATTTAAGCACATTGATGAAGCATTGTAGGAGGTCAAAGTAGTGATCTTCAGAGTACCATAGGATCCCTTGGATTTCATTCAACAGGATTGGACCACCCAGCTGTGCCATGCGTTGGAGTGCTACAATGTGACAGCTAAAGAAGAAGATGAGGATCCGAGGAACATTAATATCTCGAAAAAAAAAGGACACCGCAAAGTTGAGGGGCCACAGATAGGAAAACCAGATATCACTGTGCCGCTAAAAACAAGACAAGTGAACATCAAGACAAAGGAGGAGCTAAGGTTTGTGAAGATAGGGGACTACTAGGATGGTGCAACAGTAGATAAGGTTGCTGAATTACTCCGCGAATACCAGGACTTATTCCCTAAGAAGTTCTTAGACTTAAAGGGGATAATAGGGGACCTAGGAGCTACGAAAATTACATTGAAACTAAACATGAAGCTAATCAAGGAAATGCCTTACCGCCTCAATCCAAAGTATAAAGAAAGGGTCTGCTTAGAGTTGGATAAAATGCTTGCTGCAGGTATTATTGAACCAATGGAAGAGTCTGAATGGGTGAGCCCAATAATAGTTCAGGAAAAGAAGCAGAAGGATGAAATAAGGATATGCGTAGATCTGAGAAAGATGAATGATGCTTGCATGCATGATCCTTTTCCGACTCCATTGACCGATGAAGTGTTGGATAATGTAGGAGTACAGGAAGCATATTCCTTCACTGATGGCTTCTCAGGGTACCATCAAATCAAGATCGTGCCAGAGGATAAAAGTACGATGACCTTCAAAACCAAATGGGTATGCTTTTAGTATATTGTAATGCCTTTTGGACTGAAGAAAGTGTCGGCAATCTTTTCACGCATAATCATTGCGGCGTTCAAGGACTTCATTCACAAGTTTCTGGAGGTATACTTTGACGACTGGACGGTGTTTGGGTTGGTGAAACACCATGTAGCCAGTCTACGCTTGATGCTGGATACATGCCGAAGGTACTATATTGCGCTCAATTTGAAGAAATGTTTGTTCTTTGTTCCTTTTGGAATCTTGCTGGGCCATGTGGTGTGCAGACAAGGATTAATAGTCGACCCAGCTAAGATAGCAGTTATAATTAATTTGGAGGCGACAAGAAGTGTGAAACAGTTGCATGTAATGTTGGGGCATACGGGATACTATAGAAAGTCCATCAAGAGTTATGCCCAGATTACCGCGCTGATGGAGAAGCTGGTAAAGAAGGATGCTACATTCTGTTGGAATGAAGAATGTCAGCGAAGCTTAGATGTGTTAAAGGAAAATATGGTCATCATGTCAATCCTAGTATTCCTAGTCTTCCTGGATTAGAATAAGGAATTTCATGTGCATGTGGACACATCATGTATTATGCTCGAAGCTGTATTGACACAGGCTGGTGAGGCAGAGTTGGATCACCCTATAGCATTTACAAGTAGGAAGTTGTCTAAATCTAAGAAGAATTATTCAACGACATAACACGAAGCTTTGGCTATGGTATATGTGCTCCAAAAGTTTAGAAACTACTTGCTAGGCGAATGATTTAAGATATATATAGACCATTCTACATAAAAGTACTTGGTGAACAAACCTGTGTTGAGGGGGGAATATGCAGATGGATGCTGTTGTTTCAGGAATATGACTTCGAAGTCATTGTGAAGCCACGATGATTGAATGTAGGACCAGATCATCTGTCGCGCATTTAAACAAGAGAGGAGCCTACTAGTTTTGAGGACGGACTTTTTGACATGCATCTCTTTGTGGTGCATGTAGATGACAATAATTTTTCAGATATCATACACTTCCTAATGACAGCTGTTAGTTCCAGTCTTCGCAGCTTGTGATCAAGGATCAAAATGGGCTCTTACTATGTCTGGTTTTCAGAGATGTTTCGTGCCCAAGTTTCAGTGAAAATCATATCCTAAGTATGTTCATCAGAATCAGTTCGGAAAGCACTTTCCAACGGTATATTGCACTCCCAAAACCAGTTCCTAGATTAGAAGATATGATTGAAATGAATGATTGATTCTTGGTTATGCATGATGCATGTTTTGTTATAATTTTACATTGTGAAAACTTCCTTCACCTTTTTCTTGGTTTATAGCTGAAAATCCAGTGAAATATGGTTGATTATGTGAGCTATAAAGTGTGGAAGCATTAGTTTCAATATTATTTATTTATGAAGGAGGTGATTGGCATGATTTTTTGGGGTTTTGAGGTCATTTGCTCCACACGGGGACAAGTTTACTGCAAAATCAGTTTATGAAGTAATGGACATGAATTTTACAAAAGTGAAAGAGGTTTTTGTCAATCACATACCAAATAACAAAAACCTCCTTTTGTTTATGCACAAGGGTTACTATGTGGGAGATATGCAGTGATATTTGGAGCCTACATTAAATCAAAACAAATTTTGCATTTGTTTTACTGTTTTATTCATTGTATTTTGGCGCCATTTTATAACAGATGGAAAGTAATTTAGCGAAACCCAAGGCATTTTTTTTCAAACATGAGCAATATAATAGAAAACTCTTTCATTTTATTCACAGGTGTCGTGAATTGGAATATCTGAGTAGATCTTTACAGCCTAGTTTTACAGACTTAAATATTTGATGATTTCCTGTTTTAGAGATTATTTTGTGGCACATATTTCGAGCAACTGGAACAGAATTTCCAAAATTTGAGAGAGGTTCTATCTACAAAAAATCTTTCAGTTTTGTTACAGGTATTATGGTTCAAGAGATACGAGTTTATCCTTGATCCCTATTTTCAGAAATCTGGTCCCTATTCTTAGCAGGGAATGCCAAATTTAATGTAACTATTTCTATCTTTATGGAGATGGTTGAGCTCAACTCCATTAGTCCGGGGATGAGCTAATTTTATATATTTTATGAAGTTTAGAGTGTAAAGGGTTCGAATTTTTCAACAGAAGAAAGCAGTTATTGGATTGTGTAAAGCTTAAACTTTTCTGAATATTATTCTATTGGAGCAATCTCTCCCCTTTAAACTTAGGATCCATCATGGTGTTTAATGTGCATCATGTTTTTCTTGTAAATTCATTTCCATGCTTTATTTTTTCTGCTAATTTTGTTATAGCATTCTCTAAGGGAAGTGTTAGGAATCCATCCACGCACGATGCTCCTTTCACAATGATTATGTTGTTTAATGTAGTGGTTATCTTTGCAGAATCCATCCTCTGTTAGATGCTCTGTTGAGTAACTTTGTGCATCTCTTTCTTCTAAAGTTGCCACTGTAGATCCATCCCCTGATTGATGCCTACAGGGCAGTGGTATTTTTCCTCTTTTCTTCTCTCATTATATCTTTAATCTGGCTGAACATTGCGCTTACTTTGCCCCAAGTTTGCCGACAGAAACTAGCCTCAATTCCCTAGCCCAATGGTCCCTTCTCTTGCTGTTTTCGACCCACAATTTTCCACCAAATCCTCATTCTTCATAGCCAGCCTAAGATTCATTTATTTTAGCCACCCTCAGTTGGCAAAGGGAGAGCCCTCTCTGGTCTAGCAAGGCTAGATGCCAGAACAAAAGCTTGGTCTGTGGTTACCTCAGAATTGCCTCTTCTCAGCCTTGAGGTTCATTTGGAGTACTAACATATTGGCATTGTTTCCAAGGATGATGTGACAGATCTTCTCCGAGAAAGATCGTTCTTGTTGCATAAATGATTGTTGATGGTGGAGAGAAGTTAGACACATATGAAGGCTGAAATCATCTACCTAACAACTCCATTGTTCGAAATCCCAAGTTTCAAAGTATTGATGGTGGCTCCACTGGCTAAATGAAGGACTTAGATGTTGTTTCTATTTGTTTAAGGTATTCATGTATCAATTTTTTTAATATTCCTGGTTTTCCTAATCAATTACCGAAAGATGCATATTTTTTTAGCAATGGCCCTAAATTCAATGGGGAAGATCTAACTTTGACTCTTGAACATGTAACAAATTTCAAAACATTTATAGAATCTCTTAGAGTAAAAAAAGAGGACATTTTTATCAGATTGTTCTATGATTCGTTTCAAGGGAAATGTAGACAATAGATCAAAAATTTTCCTATCAGATATATTAAGTCATTTGCAGATTTTTGGCATATCTTTCTTAAAACATGGATGGAGAAAGAGGAAGAATTCGAAATAGAGGCGGCCTCTATTCAACGCTTTAGAGAATCGGAAGATATGTGCACAGAAGATGAGGTAGATGAGAACTTTGCTTCATCTCTTTCTTCCTATTTGAATTCTTGTCGTTGTAGCCATGAAGTTAAGCTCAATTTTTTGCAAGAGTTTGCCATCAAAATTGAAGAATATCTAACTGAATTGGAGACCCAAATAAAGTACTAGGATCTGGACTGTCAAGTCCCATTCTCTTGGGACCTTTTCCAGTAGAAGGAAGGAAAGGTAAGGCTGCCCTTGGATGTTTACATTAATAATTTGCAGCTGGAAGCATGTATTAAGGAGTTGGGGCAGAAAACAGAGTCTGGTTTCTTTGATCCTGTTGCAGCAAATATGGAAAAAAAAATCGGTTTGAATAACAAGCCAGATTTCCTTTTACACATCCACACTCATTTTCTGCATGTATGGTTGTTAGCATTTACATTTATGTTCTGTTTCAAGCACTACCAAGCATAATCATTACTAAAATTGCTTGATTGGTTAATTTTGCATTACAACATCACTTTATCTAGTGATTTGTATCAAAGTAGGGTAGGGTTGTACATAAATAAGCTTCCCAAAGCAGCATTTTAGTTTTCGGCATTTGTTTTAGTTTCCTAATCTACAGGTTGCAGTATGTGTTTTTTTTTGGTTGGTATAAGTTGCTCAGGTTTGCAGTTCTTTGTGACCATATTGCCCAATGGATGAGGCACTTGGTCTACGGTGTTCTTGACACCTCCAAGGAGCTACCATCCCCAATAATGCCAATGTTAGTTCCAGCCTTTGTAGCCTGTCACCAGGGATCAAAATGGGCTCTTACTATGTCTGGTTTTCAGAGATGTTTTGCACATGAGTTTTAGTGCAAATAATATCCTAAGTATGTTCATCAGAAGCATATCAGAAAGAGATTTCCAACGGTATATTACACACCCAAAACCGGTTCTTGGATCAGAAGATATGATCGAAATGAATGATTGATTCTTGGTTATGCATGATGCATGCTTTCTTATAATTTTACATTGTGAAAACTTCCTTCATCTTTTTCATGGTTTATAGCTGCAAATTCAATGAAATATGGTCAATTATGTGGTCTATAATGTGTGGAAGAATTAGTTTCAATATTATTGATTTATGAAGGAGGTGATTGGAATGATTTTTTGGGGTTTTGAGTTCATTTGCTACACATAGGGACAAGTTTATTGCAAAATTAGTTTTTGAAGTAATGGACATGAATTTTTCAAAAGTGAAAGAGGTTTTTGTCAATAACATACCTATTTTTACAAATTTAAATATTTAATGATTTCCTGTTTTAGAGATTATTTTGTGGCACATATTCCGAGAAATTGGAACCGAATTCCCAAAATTTGAGAGAAATGTTTCTCAAAAATAACCTTATCTACAAAAAGCTCTTTCCATTTTGTAACAGGTGTTATAGTTCAAGAGATACGAGTTCATCTTTGACCCCTATTTTCAGAAATTCGATCCCTATTATTAGCAGAGAATGCCAAATTTAATGTGAATGTTCCTATCTTTAGGGAGATGGTTGAGCTCGACTCCCTTAGTCTAGGGATGAGCTAATTGTATATATTTTATGAATTTTAGAGTGTAAAGAGTTTGATTTTTTCAGCAGAGGAAAGTTGTTATTGGACTGTGTAAAGCTTAAACTTTTCTGAATATTATTCTTTTGGAGCAGTCTCTGCCCTTTAAACATAGGATCCGTCATAGTGTTTAATGTGCAACATGTTTTTCTTATAAATTCATTTCCATGTTTTGTTTTTTCTACTAATTTCATTACAGCATTCTCTAAGGGAAGTGCTCGGAATCCATCTACGCACGAAGCTCCTTTCACAATGATTATGTTGTTTAACATAGTGGTTATCTTTTCAGAATCCATTCTCTGTTAGATGCTCTGTTGAGTAACCATGTGCTTATCTTACTTCTAAAGTTTCCATTGTAGATCCATCCCTTAATTGATGCTTGCAGGGCAGTGGTATTTTTCCTCTTTTCTTCTCTCATTATATCTTTAATTTGGCTGAACATTGCACTTAATTTGCCCCAAGTTTGCTGGCAGAAACTAGCCTCGATTCCATAGCCCAATGGTCCCTTTTGTTGTTGTTTTCAACCCATAATTTTCAACCAAATCCTCATTCTTCATAGCTAGCTAAAGATTCATTTATTTCAGCCACCCTCAGTTGGCAAAGAGAGGCCTCTCTGGTCTGACATGGCTAGATGCTAGATCAAAAGCTTGGTCTGTGGTTACCTCAAAATTGCCTCTTCTCAGCCTTGAGGTTCATTTTGAGTGCTAACAATAGGGACAGATCCAGAAGGGTATACTAGAACAAAAGAAGGAGCTGGTGGAGTGCGCAGCAGACTTTTCTGTCATTGCGCGGTAGACTTCTATAAAATGGGTTCAGACGAAATTTTGCGACGTTATGTACCTGAATTTGAACAAAATAGCATCCTCGCTAAAGCTCATTGAGGAGTTGCGGGAGGACATTACGCAGGAAAAGCAACAGTGCAGAAGATTTTACACACTGGGTTGTGGTGGCCGACACTGCATAAGGATTCCAAGGCTTACTATAAGGCATGCAATGCATGTCAGAGGACAAATAGGCCATCTTGGAGTGATGAGCTTCCTCTGAATCATAAGTATTGTTACAACCATTCGAGAAATGGGCCATTGACTTTGTAGGCCCGATTCAGCCTCAAGGAAAGAAGACGGGTGTGCGGTATATCATCACTACGACTGAGTATTTGACTAGATGGCTAGAGGCCAACCCATGAAAAACTATACGGGTGAAACAAAAGTGAAGTTCCTCTTTGATTATGTGCTGACTAGGTTTTGTTTCCCAAAGATTTTGATGAGAAATCATGGTACACATTTCCTTAATCAAAAGATCAGTGCGTTGACGAAGGAATTTCAATTTTATCATCAGAAGAGTACGACATACCACCCACAGGCTAATGGGACAGTGGAAGCATTTAATAAGATATTGCAAAAACGAAGGTTTTCAATGCACAATGAAACGATTGGGACATGCACGTACCCACAGTGTTATGGGCTTATAGGACTACTTGCAAAAAGTTAACTGGACAGACACCTTTTAGGCTAGTTTATGGCATAGAAGTTGTGATTCCAATGGAGTACATTGTACCTAGTCTATGCATCACGGCATTCACAGGAATGGTGGATCGTGGAGCCCTAGAGGAGAGGCTCATGTAACTGACAGAACTTGAAAAAGATAGGTTTTTGGCTGGATTCCATCAACAAGCTCAGAAGGAGCGTGAAAAGGCATGGCACGATCGCCACATCAAACTACGCACCTTCAAGGTAAATTATTTGGTTTTATTATATGATAGCAAGTTTGAAAATTTTCTAGGAAAATTTCAGATGTATTGACTGGGGCCCTATGTCATAAAGGCGATTATCGACGGTGGATCAGTTCAGCTGGTGAAATTGAATGGAGATCCATTTCCCAGAAAGGTAAATGGCAGCCGATTAAAGCCATACACCGGGGATCTGGCTAGATGACTATATGGTGGAAGCATAGTCTTAGCACTCCAGGCAACTCAAAGGAGGTGCGGGGCTATAAACTACACTGCCTAGGTTGTAGGGTTACGCAACTAGGGAACTGCGCGGGATGGATGAGTGTCATACCATCGGCAGAACAATGAAGGGACTTGCGCTATAGAAGGAGAGACCATGCAAGCTAGCTAGAAAGTGACTGTTACGGTCATTGTTCATGACTTGACAATGAGAAAACAGCTAAGAGGAGTGGGGGGGCAACATTTAAAACGAAACTTATATGTGAGATCTTTGAAAATCTGCCGCCAATATAGCATTTATGAATGGATTTTGGGGGGGATGGTTGGACTTGAATTCAAATTTTCCTATAAATTACAGATGGCTGCCCAACGAAAAACACTTTACACTTTGAAAGTTGCTGTGTAGAGCTATCAGTTGTGCATGAACCCTAAGAGTTTTGAGGCTTTGGTGGCCAGTTCGGTGTTTGACAGGTTTCCTAACAAAACCCAGGAGCTCCTTAATAGTCTGATGTTGGTGCCCACAGAAACTACAAGTGCTAGAGGATCGATGGCCTTTGAGGGAGCTACCCCTGAGGTCGTAAGTGTGGAGGTTCCCGCAGACATGCCAAAGTCACCGAGGTCACCCAGGCCGAGGCCTATGCCAACAAGAGAGGGGCCTAAGACGAAGAAAGACAAACAAAAAGCAACACAACTGGTGTGTGAGTCGCCAAGGAAGCACCAGAAGAAAGAGAAGCCCACCATGCAGGAGAAAGGCAAGGTGGTAAACCTAGAATCTGACAAGGGTGTGGATGAAGGCATATAGGATATTGATATAGAAGGAGTAGACACTATCTCCAAGCTACCTAAATACATCCCTCTGCGCCGAGGTAAGGTGAATGTCCTTCTGATACCCAACTAGATCACATTTGAAGGTTTGCGCTTGGTGCGTGTCCCACATCTGAAGTTAGAGGATTGGGACTTGGCAGATACTGAGGGATTCCCCCACCTGGATACTAATAGTTTCATGCAGAGGGTATTCTATAAGGATTCAGATGTCGCCATGCTAGGGCTGATGAAGTAGATTTGTGGGGTGGAGAAGGCAAGATTGTTGAACCTGCTATGGGTGTCAAATTACCACCGCGTGCCCATAAACTTCATAGTTATCAAACAGTTGTTGTGTTTGGTGCATGACATGTGCCTTTGGTTGGAGGAGCCAATCCCGATAAATGATATGTTGATCCATAGGATCACTCGGCTACACCATTTAGGACAAAATCCATCCAAGGCATTTTGCTGAAAGGTGGGCGAGCGCGACTTTGCCAAGTAAATGAAGGACAAGTTTAAGCTTGTCAAAAATTTGTGTGGATACTCAATTTGAGCATAACCGACCTCGCAGTTAAGGTAGCTACCCAGATCTTGGCTAGTAAGATCATGTGGAAGTGTTGTGCAGATGAGGTGTTGAACCAGTGGTCTCATTAGCAGCCTAGTCCGCGAAGGGCATACAATTTAATTGGGCATGCTACCTCTGTAGCGAGTTCCTCGCAAACTGCAGAAAAGCACAAGATCAAATAAAGACATTCCATTATGCATGGTTGTTGTTATTAATTGTGTTGGTCACATTGCAGTTTATGGAGGACAATCAGTTTCCTCAGATCACGACAGATTTTCCAGAAGCAGCAAAGTTTGCTTCGCTATGAACCATGAAGGATGTTGAGCAGGTCTATGAGAGCAAGGTCTTCTAGGTTTTTATGGAGATGAGCATCAATATGGCTGTTAACCACAAGTCAAGACTGTCACCAATTGTTTATGAACAGTTGTCGAGATACGCGGAGTTCAAGGTGGACTTCCATTGTATCTCCATCTGGGGCAGAAGGACCCAGAATAGAAATGGAATGATCTCCCATACCTTACAACAAATGATGCGATAGTAGCGGTCCTCGATCATTGGCCAACAGAATGGCGCACAACCTCAATTTTTCCGTTGGATCCAGTAAGTTTGCTGGAAACCATAAGAAGGAGGAGGCCCAATTGAAAATGCAGCAGATGGCTGAAAGACAGAAAATGGAAGCAGAGGAAGAATCCAGAGCTGAAGCAGAGCGCACGCTAAGGAGCGTGCAGAAGAGGAGGAAGAGCACGACTCTGACAGAAGTCAGAGGTCTCCTTCACCACAGATGGAGGATGAGAAACAATCTGAATAGGGTGGTGGAGACCAAGAGACCAACCCCTTCCGGATAAAGTGGACTCAGGAGCAGGAGAAAGAAGGGCCGCGAAGAAGTCCAAGGCTAGTAAATCATCGATAAACCCGATCACTTTAATAGAAAGTGACTTAGATGACATTGGTGATCAGGTCAAGGTTGCGACTGCGGAACTGCTATAGCAATTTTAACAGCAAAAAAAATAAGCCTTGGTCGCCATTTAGACAGGTCTGCGCAAGTTGCAGATCCAAACTACGCAACTACATATTGGTGTAGGGAAAAGCAAGGCGGCATCGACTAGTTTGGCACTAGGTACCTCTGAAGCAGTAGAGATAGTTCGCCCTTTTGATCCCCGAGTTGTCGCATTACCGAATGGAGCTTTGACTATAGAAGCAGAAGCTGACAAGGCTACTGTGAGCGCACTAAGGCATATTGGGTTGAACTTGGCCATGCTTCCAAGTGAAGCCCTTCACACCCTACAAGCAAGTGTGATCATAGGACTTCAGGCTCGAGAGCAGTACGTGCTGAGTGTGATCAATGAACAAAAGGTCAATAATGTGTAGATGTTTGTTGAGAACACCTCAGAAATTGACACATGGAATAAATTGCAGCAGAAGAATGAGCACACTGCGTAGTAGTTGCTGAAGCATGAAGAACTATTCCTGAGCTACATATCCCAGAAGAAGCACCGCTGGAAGCCAAGATTCGAAAGTTGGTTGTCGGTGTGCGCGATGTAAAGATCGAGTTGGCCAAGGTTCAGTTTGAGTTGAACCTTAAGATTATCGAGCTTGAGTTGAAGGCCCAACATTCGACTCCACCAGAGTTCAAAGAACAACGCGAGGCAGCTATCAAGGATGTAGTCGCTGCAGTAGACGTCGTGGTAATAGATTTCACTGCGCTCTTCGAGAAGTCACTAGAGGTACTTACTAGCTTGCAGGAAGATCCCAACCTATAGAGCTTAGAAACAGAGGCGAGAGAATTACAAAAATAGTATGATGAGGTCAAAGCGACGGCACTCAATGTCACGATCACACGAAGATTGGTAAAGCTGCAAGAAGTAAAAGAGTTGAAGGAACAGGTGGACGCAACACACGTAGAGAGGTAGTACGAAAGGCTAGATTAGGCCCTTGGCTTGATGAAACCTATGTGCTCACCGCCACTATTGAGGGAAATTTGGCTAGCCTACAAGCAACATAGTAAAAAATCAAGGCAGATAACGCAGAACCAACAAGGGAGCAACTGGTAGAGCAGGTCAAGCAGGTGGCGACGCAGTGTACTGCAAAAGTTGCAATGGTGTAAGTGGAGCTGGGAGGTCTTCACAACAAGATCTCCGTGCCAGCAGAGTGACTCGAGGGAGAGTCACTATATTTGTGTTGGGTGCCTATTGGGAACGGGTCCCCTAGAGTCAATTTTGCGGTTAAAAGCCCAAGTTTTGGTCAGAAATCCCAAGTGTTGTATAAAAAGTGTAAAGTCTCCACATTTTGTGGTCGTAGAGCACGAAGATGTAAAGTGTCATAAATGGTTTCCGCCCTTCATCTATGTAAGTCATGTCGGCTCTAGGAGATCTACTCATGGTCTACGGACCATGGGATTGTATAAAAAGGGAAGTCTTAGAAGAGTCTAAGGCAGTTTAGTTCAGTTTAGATCTTGATGTTGATGTAATGGGTCAATAAGAGTTAAGAGTGAAGAGTCTTAGCATAGGAAAGAGGCTCTGCAGCTATGTGCGCGGAGGCCTAGGGTAGAAGTCCGCAGCTAAGTGCGTGGACCCCTGCAGCTGAGTGCGCAGGGTAGTTAAAGTCTGTAAGAAGATATGAAGCATTAATAAAGAAGGTTATTTGGAATTATCTGTGTTTGATCTATCTACTTTTGTTATGCGATTATGTTATGATGAATACTGGGCTTCTGATTTAACGCTATATTGAAGTGCGAATCTATATGTTTTACTTTGTTATATGAACGCAAGTAATAATATATGTTTACGCGAAGAATATCTTAATGCATGTTGAAGTTATTAGATAATTAAGCGAATCGGGATAAATACAAAGGTAAGAACATTTACAGAAGCATGTAAGTAGATAAATCACCTATTTAGGGTCTGCGAAGGATGATTGCAGACCTTCACGAAGGTCTGGAAGACGAATAAGAGAAATATATCGATAAGCCCTAAAAGGCTTATCGATCTACGCGAAGCCAAGTTTAGGGTATAAAACAACATCACTACCATCTCTGCGTGTGGAAACTTGGTTCCTACATCCCCCCATACTACTTTTGGTGAGACTTCAGTCCGCGCTCCGCAAGTTGATTCTGAAAGGGCCAGTAGTGTGGGGATTTTCTTGGCTAATTAACACTGAACCTAGGTTAGGGCCCACTAAGCCAACACTAGACTCGCAAACTCTAAAGGCCTCCTATGGTGGAAGACAAGAAAGACGCGGGGCAGGAATTCCTTTCAAAATATTGCTTGAAGAAGCCCTCGAGTGACTAAGGAATGCGATGGAGGACAACTTTTCCTAGATTCTTCAGCGGCTACCCAAAGGCGATGCATCTCCTTCCTGCAGCCACTCTAGAAGCGCCAGACCCTTTAAGCTACAAGTTAACTTTGACATCCCCATATTTGAAGGTTAGATACATGCAAACGACGTAGATAAATGGTTAAATATGCTAGAAGGATATTTTTATGTTCATGATTTTTCCAGCCCAGAAAAATATACTCTTATACTTCTCAAAGACGCCACCCACGTCAAGGACTAGTGGGAAACCTACTATGGGAAGAAGGACAAAAGTACACCCTCACTATTTATAGTCACACCCACTTAGAATTCGTTAGAGGATGCCATCAAGAAGCAATACTACCCTGGTGGGAGCTATGATAATAAATACATAAAGTGGACCAAGCTGTGGCAAGGAAGGGACCAAAACGTGTCAGAGTTTACCAATGCTTTTCATACCTTTCGCATGAAGTTGGGTATCAAGGATTCTAAGAAAAAATTGGTACTCTAGTAACATGGTTGTCTACAAAGGTACATCTAGGACGAGAACGAGTTTGTGGATATCTCCTAGCTCGGCACGACATACTGATACGCTATCAATATTGAGCAAAAGTCTGAACAAAATAAGTGAGATTTTGGATCTACAAATTTGAAGCAAGGGAAAGGTGTCCCCATACCGTGGAGCTAAGGACAAAGCCAAGGTGGGGCGACCTAGGACAACCCGTCGAAGACGCAAGAAAACAACAACACCACGAAGACAAAGAAGGACACAGGAAAATGGTGTGAGTACCATAAGAGCTCCACTCACAACACAAGTAAGTGTTGGGCCAAGCAGTCACGGGTGGCTGAGCTAAAGGCTTATGAATTAGAAGCATGTTCCAACTCTAAGTCAGAACGAGACAAGGGGAATGAAAAGGGGATGTATCTCATTGACGCAAAACCCAGTGCCACCATGTCCACCACTAAGATCTAGAAGAATGAGCCTGAGATCTGGAGAAGGGGAATACCTCTTCCACTCATAGATATGGGTGAAGGATTCTTCGTTGCAGTTCATTGTCGGTACCGGGAGCTAGACTAACCTCATTTCAGCAGAGGTCATGAAGGGGCTGGGCGTACTGACTACAACACATCTGCAACCATACACCATCAAATTCCTTCACCAAGGATGAGATCTCTACATCAGCCAACACTAACGCCTTCCCTATAGCATCAAACCCTTTACGGATGAAGTACTGTGTGATGCTTCTCCTCTTGAAGTTTATGATGTATTATTAAAGCAACCATAGTTGGGTAAGTGGCATGTTGTATATGAGTCTAGACCTCGCTCTATGATTATTACTTTTGGAAATACGTGGTACAGGATACCAAAGGTAGCCCGCCTACCACCATCTCTTTGATCACTGCAAATAAATACAGTAAGATAATTTCACAAACCAAGAAATTCGTTTTCCTTATGATTATTCCTTAGGGAAAGAAGAAGATTGTGGCCACGGATTTTAGGCAGGGCTCCTCCCCACAACAACAGAAGATGGAAGAGGTCATGGAGGAGTACAAGGACATTTTCACCTCACCTACGAGGGTACTTCTACACTGTCAAGTCAAGCACTCTATCGATCTAACCCTGGGTGCATCGCTACCCAATGGATTGATCTATCGATGCTATATTCTGTAGAACAATGAGATCAAGAGGCAGATTCAGGAGCTATTGCAGAAAGGACACATTAGGCCAAGTTCATCACCCTATGGGAGCCCGATTTTATTGGTACTAATGAAAAGCGGCACCTGGAGACTCTGTATTGACTATCGGGTGTTGAACAAGATCACTATCCAGAATAGGTACCCAATCCCACAGATTGATGACCTTCTCGACCAGCTCAAGGGGGGGAATTTTTTTTAGCAATATTGACTTGAAGTCTGGTTATCACCAGGTGCATATCGAACCCTCTGATGTATGGAAGACTTCGTTCAAATCCAAGGAGGACCTTTTTGAATGGTTGGTTATGCCTTTCAGGTTGACGAATGCCCTCACAACCTTCATGACATTGATGGACGAAATCCTGCGACCCTTCATCAATGCATTCATGGTGGTGTATTTAGATGTCATCTTCATCTTCAACCATAGTTGGGAAGAGAACCTCCACCATATTCGATAGGTCCTCCAAACCCTGCAATAACACAAGTTGTGTGCCAATTTGAAGAAATGCACTTTTGACATAACCCGAGTTCAATATTTGGGGTACATCATTGATGAGTAGGGTGTGCATGTTGACCCAACTAAGATACAAGTCATTTGAGATTAGCCAACCCCAACCACTCTATCAAAGCTCAACAACTTTCTAGGTCTTGCCAATTTCTACTGTAGGTTCATATTGGGGTTCTCTCATATCACTTGACCTTTAAGTCAAGTCACCAATGGTAGAGCGAAAGCAAAGTTATTTTGGTATGAAACCCAACAAAAGGCGTTTGTTGAGTTGAATCATCGTCTCTTCTCTATACCAATGCTCACATTACCAGACCTGTGGCAACCATTTGAGATTGAGAGATATGCCTCTAACTCTGTTATTGTTGTGGTTCTTACTCAACATAGGGTGCCTAGTGGCTTACCATAGTGAGACACTTTCAGACATAGTATGAAAGTATCCCACCTATGACAAAGAAATGTATTCCATTGTGTAGGCCTTTTGTCAATGGAAGCATTACATTCTGGGGAAGGAAACGGTCATCGACACAGACCACTGACCCTTGTAGTTCATACAGACACAAGGGAAGTTGCAGAAGGATCGCCATCAGAAATGGTCCACATACTTGCAACGATTCCATTTGAACATTAAGTACGAGAAGGGCACCACCAATAATGATGAAAACTACCTAAAATTACCACTAGTCATGCCGCTAATCATTATGTCTAACACCTGTCGGCACGAGAATTCAGGATGGCCGCATCTTTACAAGAGCAATTCATAATTCAGCAACACATACTAGGCACTCCTAGAATGTAAGCAAGTTCCAAATTTTTACCCCCGGGATGCACTGTTATGCCACCTAGAACACATATGTGTTCCTTCAAGCGAGCATGCCAAGATGATTTAGGAGGCGCACTACAATCAGGTCGTTAAACATTTTAGAGTAGAGAAAATAGTGGAAGTATTGTAGAAGTATTTTTGTTGGCCGAATTTTTGTGAGGATGTTGGGAAGTACATTAGATCCTACACTGCTTGCACTATTGCCAAACCAACCATGAAGAAGTAAGGCCTATATACTCCTCTTCCTACTCCTATTCCACCATGGGAATCCATCTCTGTGGATTACATGTCGAGCCTTCATTCTACTAAGCATGGAAACGACTGTGTTTTCATGGTCGTTAACAAATTCTCTAAGATGGCCATTATGGCGGTTTGTAAGAAGAATATTGCATTAGAGGCCACTGTTAAGCTCTTCTTTGAGTGAATGTGGGCATACTTTGGGATCCCATAGTCCATTATCTCAGATTGGGACAACAGATTCCTAAGTGCATTTTGGTCAAGTCTCTGGTTGATGTTGGATGCCAAACTTACTAAGTCTGCGACTTTGCACCCCCAAACTGATGGCCAGACAGAGGTCACCAATAGGATGATCGTAAACATTCTGTGCTTGTACAACTGAAAGCATCCATGCACATGGGATGACGGCCTCCCCTATGTTTGGCATAGCTACAACAGAGCTCTCCATAACTCAACGGGCCACAACCCGTTTCAGGTAGTGTTCGGATTTCAACCATTATATCCCATTGATATGGCCATACTAATTGCAGCTACTTAGGCAGATTCGTCTCACATCCAATCCAAAGCTGATAAGGATAGCAGCTTCATTGAGCACATTCAACACATTCGCCAGTAGGTTCATGTTATATTGGACAGAGCCAATGCTAAGTACAAGAAACGCCATGATCAACATTAAGTGTCGCATAAGTTCTAGATCGGCAACAAAGTTTGGCTACATTTGTAAAAGGAGTGTCTCGCTGGACCCCACCGCAAGCTTCACCCGCTCTGATATGGGCCATACACCATCATCAAGGTTGTAGGGGACAATGCCTTCGAGCTTAGCATTCCACCATTCCTTGGAGTTCACCCAGTGTTCAATGTAGACTGCCTTCGGCCATACTATCCACCATTGTTGGGCACATTTGACATTGCAAAACAACTCACGCAAACAAAAATAAACTCAGACTGCATGGAATGGGCCACAACTGATCAGATCATGGACACACAAATCAAAAACACTCTCCAACATAGGATCGAACTATATCGAGTGGTCAAAGCAGGGCAACTCCTTTAAGTGAATGAGTGCTGGTTAGAAAAAAATTAGCAAATTTAAGCCAATGAGTGCTTGTAAATATTTCAATGCCTTTTAAAGGAGTACTCTCTTTTTCTTTTTTTCTTTTTTCTTTTTTCTTTTTTTCCATGCGAGACCCATTATAAACGTGGTTTTTTCAAGTGTAGAAATGGTGTTATTATATTGATATATAGCACACGTATATATATATATATATATATTTATTTGGGATTGGATCATGATATTTGTGGGTATCAAATTTTCTCACCTAATTATTGGACCATATCCTTTTTCTTTTCCTTGTCCAAATTAACTATGATTCTTGTTATGGTACAAGTTCCTTTGATATCCTAATTATTTTCTTTCCCAATTTTTTTTTTAACTGATTTAATAGGCAAAACACCCCATAATAAACAATTTGTTGGTTAATTTCTATCTCTCCAACTATAATAGTTATTTATTTACGATATACGGTGAATTTGGTGAATTCACATAATAACATTGTTAATTACTTTTGGTGAAGATAAAAAAAAAAAAAAAACAATAAACCAAACAAAAACACTTTTTAAAAAGTACTTTGATTTTAGTATTTTGAAATTTAAAATTATTTATAATTAAAATTTATATAATATTATAATGATAAAAAATATTTATATTAAAGATATAATTATTTTATTTATTAGTTAGTATTTAAAATTATTAAACAACATTTTTTGGTAAAAATTACGTACGAATATTCTCGTGGGCGCGTTTCTTTAGGTCAAGATAAAGAACCAGATCCATGCATTGTAATAAATAGATGTAGAGAGCTACTAACTAGCCCTTAGGGAGTAACACCTAGTTTGACTAAAGGCAAAAATTAATAATTAGATTTTAACTAAAAAGGGTAAGGGAATCTAACTAAAGAATTTAAATCTATAAAAATATTATTGAATTAAATTCTTATTAATATTATAAAACAATTATGTAATAATATTATTAATAATTAATATTTTAATAAACCAAGTAGTTATAATATGTTAACTTAATATTTATTAATAAAATAATTATTTTTATTAAAAATAATTATAGCCTTATTATTAAATATTATTAAAAAAATATTAATATTTTAAAATTAATTAAAAATTAAAATTTAATATAATAAATTATGATTTGTTGTTATCCATTTATACAAATATTATTACGTTATAATTTTTAAAAATATTTTTATATTTTGTAAAATATTTAAAATTGATATAAAATAAATAAAAAATATATATATATATATATATATATATAAATATTGAGAGGTAAGAAAAAATGTAATAGAAAAATTATAATATGAGATTTTATGGAGTCTAGATCAAGTTATGTAATTTTTTTATTTTTTTTTTTGTAAGCTAAGGTAGAATTCTATTAATAAATCACTAACTATGTACAAGTAGAAAGACATATTGCCACCCGCCCGTCAGGGAAACCGGGTGACTCCCAAAAAAATATATGAACCAGCATCCCAAAAAAAACTAGAAGGTCATTACTGCTAACCAGTCTAAATATCTCGCTGATCTATCCAAGAACCTACTATGAAACACTGGAAAGAGATATATTCTGTTCAACATTGTCAAATTGAACCTATGACTATCGCAACCAAAACTCAAAAACTACAGAAAGAACCTGTTGATATCTTCATCTGCGTCGGCTATGGATGCATGGCATCAGTCGTCACTGTACGGGTAGCATCCTCTGTCTTCACCGCTATTCCAGTATCTTTCAACAGCTGTATAATCTGATCCATTTTCCTGTCCTGCATTAGAAGGGTCATCTGGATATTTTTCATTTCGCTTTTGAAAATAGGCATGCCCTGCGCGAGCTCAACCATTTCTACTGCAACTTGCTCCAGGGCCTTAGCCAATAAGCGTTTCATGCCCCAATATACATGGAGGGACTGCTTATAGAGGGACATTCGCCCTCTTGTATGTCCAGGGTCAGGTAAATAAGCCTCCCAATCAGCCATCTCTGGGTCGGATTGATGTTGCAGTGCATCCTCCTCTAACTTGTCAATAATCTGTCGAATTTTGTAATTAGTATCCTTATTATACGCCGCCTCTGCATCCTGCAATTTCTGGCGGATGTCCCTCTTGCTTCGACCACGAACACCTCTGCCAGAACCCTCCTCTGAACCACACGTCCTTCCTGGCCCTGCTGGCCGCCCTCTGCCCCTTACTCTTCCACGCCCCTTTCTTCCTCGACCGCGCCCGCTGCTACCTTCCTCCGCATCATCATCATTCTCATAATCACTGTCCATGTCTTCCGTGACCTCTTCTGCTGGAGGCGTATGCCGCATCCAGCGTCCAACTTTGCCACCTGAGGACCTACCCTTTTTGCCACCTGAGGACTGCGCCAGAGTGTCATCAACAAAAAATTCGCGAATATCATCCTCCGGCTTGTCGGAATTCTTGGTAAATGGGGGGGAGGGAATCATCCTCCACCTGCTTTCCTTTGTCAGCCGTGATAGCTCCCTGGCTGCGAGTTCTCGGGCCTTCAACTCGGTTAAGGTTAATGTCCATACTGGCATACCACAGGGACCAGAACTCGCCTTCCCACTCTGAATTTGGAAATGCCTAAGGTTAATGTCCATACTGGCATACCACAGAGACCAGAACTCGCCTTCCTCTAAAGAATATTGTATTTCTAAATATTAGGGGTAGAGTATGTATGTCTTCTTAAATTTAGCAGTTAAATTATTTTGTAAAGGTGGATTCCTTGTCCCACAAACAAAAAGGTCTCTTACATCAATGTGGTCTATGTCTTGACGGTGACTTTAAAATTGGACAATAATAATAATAATAACTATAATGTAGAAACAAAAAGAGAATTTACTTAAAATCATATAACTACTACGAAAGAAAATCATACTTCTAAATATTATAATAATCATTTAACTATTACAAAAAAATCATGCCTTTAAATATTATAATTATATGTAGAGAAAAAGGAAGAACTTACTTTTAAGTAGTTTATGATTAGATAATAGTAATAAAAATTATTATTATTATTATGATTATAAATAAAAATAAAAAATATATAGTAAACAAATCTTTTATTGTTATTTTTTATTTATCAACAAAATTATTAAAATAATTTTTTATTTATTAATCCTATAATTTTGGAAATTGATATTTAATAGTTTGAAGGGGATAGTCTAATTTTTTTCAAAATATTAAATGCATTTACCCAATTTATTAGTAAAGTCCAACACAAAACACACTGAAACTTAAAAGAGTTAAGCGTGAGCATTTCCAAATATAGCTAAATTTGAAGGTACATAATATCACAAATATGGCTAAATTTGCACGTGCATAATTGCTTCGCTTCTAGCAACGAACGCGCAGAAGACAAAGGCATCTGACATCTTCTCTCTCTCTGAATGCAGAACCGTTCAAAGCATACGGGCGAATATCAAATTTGAAATGCAGTGCAGCTTTGGATTATCGAGTCTGAAGATTTGGTGAGAGAAATGGCCGTCGTTTTACGTTATGCGTGTCGGCGGAAGCAAAACCATGGACATTGGTCCAGTATCCATCGGTCAAACGATTCGTTGATTTCAGAGGTAAAGCATACGCGGAATGCCCCCAGTTAACAAGTTGAGTGAGTCATTGATTTATACGCGGCGGCCACGAACATCCCTTTACGGAAGAAATATATGTAGCTAGCGATCCGGTCTGGTCTGAAATTTATTAGTTATTAGCATTCAATTGCAGCACGGCCCATTGCATTTGTGAAGCCGGCCATAGCCTGAGACAGCGGTTTTTGAACACTGAAATGGTGGGCTCCACCTAAGGAGATAAACTAACTAATTCAAATAACAACTATGTAATAGGATGAATTATAAAAACGAAATGGGTGCATATAAAATATACGGTTACCTTTGGCTTTGCCACCCTTCATATATTTTTTCTCTCTTTATCTCCGGGTCTTTTTTCTTTTTCTCTCTTTTTATAATATAAATTCATAAATTTATAGGTTGGGCAATATAGAAAAATTCAATTATATCTCTATGTTTTATAATTATATATTTGAATCAATACCCATTCCAATGGCCATCATTTAAATTTAAATTTAAATTTAATATATATATATAATTCTATTAAAAATGTTTATTCCAAGAAGAGCTTCATAGTTTAATATGGTAAGGCGTTCTAGTGGCATGTTAAATAAAACAAGGTTTTAGATAAATGATAACAACAACATAATTTTTGTCCAAATAATAAATAGAAGTTTTATTTTATTTTTTTACTAATTTCAATATAATCACTAAAATATGGTTTTAGTATGGTTCTTCATCATGTAAGAAATTATGTACTTAACACTTTTTATAAAACATATTTTTCCAAAATCACTCTAAGAAGAATCTAACCATGATAGGGATACAAGATTCTTCATGTTCCCAACTTTCAAAAATAACATAATATCAATTTCATTAAAAATACAATTTAACTTAGGCACTTTACACCATGAAAGGCTACTAAATTCTAAGAGAGTATCTCAATTTCATCTAGTTTGTTTGTATTATTATTATATTGGTACTTATCTCTCATATTTCTTTTTCTATTTCTAATTATTTTCCATCTCCATTCTTTGTGAACTTCCATTTTTCTAGATTCAAAATTTCATTCATATTTCTTTTTCTATTTCTAATTATATTCCATCTCCATTCTTTGTGAACTTTCCTTTTTCTAGATTCAAAATTTCATTTACTATGACATGTTTAAGGTTAGTTGGCTTTATCTTAACTAGTATTAAATTATTTTTATGCTGAAGTATTTTGTTCCAAGGTGGTGAAATACATTAGGTGGTATATTTAGGCTTCATGATTTATGAGAAAGATGTTAACAAGAAATAACATTTCAATTTTTAACTTTGTTGTTTTGTATCTATACTTTGACTTATTATAGATTGCCTTCTTCTCTTTTCTCTTGCAAGAGAAAAATTATGAGGTTTAATGTTCTTTTATATAATACACAATTTACTATACTAACTATTTATACCATAATAGTTTATCTTATCTTCTAATGCTTTTATCTTCAATTCATTCTCGGATTTTGTAAGTTATAAAGACCCTCTTCATGTATTAGCTATTTCATTTGTTAATATCCTCTCTTTTTTTCCATTTATCGTATTTTAATCTCCATTATCTACAACTTATTCTCCAATTGTCTTGAACCTTGTCACACAAAGTATAATTTTAATTTTTTTTTTGAAATTTAACTTCTCTTTCTTCCTTTTGATTCTCCAACTTCTACATTTTTGCAAGTACTCTCCAAAGTCATTTTACTAGGACCCCTTAGTTTGTTTTTTAATATAAGGAACCTTTGGTATATTCAGTCTATTGTTCTAAGAAATAAGAAACAAAAAGGAGTAGAAAAATATATATGACTAGGAAAAGGAACTTATGCACCTCATTGTTATCATATGTCCAACAACCTCTATAAATTATTTAAGGCAATGTGGTACTCTTTTTTACTTGCTAAATCATATTTCCTTTCTATGTTCATATTTCAATTTTTCTTTGAAAAAATGAACCTTGTTACATGGGTCATAGTCCATAGGAAACCCTTTTTAATGCTCAGATCAATCCAATTCAAAGGATCATACATTGGATATTAATCATCCATGAAATGGTCTCAATATTGGTCCAATTTGAAACACACAAACACATATATTAGGCCTTTGACCTTGTTTAAATAGCACATTAATCCCATTTAGACATTATCACACTTTTGAATTGCTTTTATTATTTTGGCCTACCAAGAATATTTGGATCATCCTACATTGGCCAGTGGGCCACTTCAAAGGATGCATGTTATCAAAATGGAAATAAAAATCATCCATTGGGCCTATTTTAATGAATCTCATCATGTCATTTTTAAAGTATCACTTGAACAAGGGAAAAAGGTCATCGAGAAATTTTCAAAGATTTGTGAGCAAACAAAAGGTCCATAAAGCCTTCTTCAAAATTGGCCATTGTCTACATTGCAAAGATGCATTTTATTCAAAGGAAAAAGCCAAGATGCCTTCTTTAAAATTTACTATAATATAATTCTTGGTGATGCACACCATTGAAGGAAAATGCCATCAAGCAGTAATTAGAGATGGCCCATTGATCCATTTTTGAAGAATGTTTCATTGTATCAATCTAAAAGGGCATCAATTTGATCAAACGGACCACCCCAACTCTAAGGAAAAGGGGTGTATTTGAAGAAAAGGTACTTTATTTCAAAGGATCCTTTTGTATTGTAAGTTGGCATTTAGACTTTAGTCATGCCAACTTACATGAGTATTTAAAACTATACAATCCTACCACAACTCTAAAACCAAAATACTTAACATAGGTTCACTATCAATATTCTATAGCTATTTAAACTCATAGAGGCATGCATCTAGAACCATGTATGAAAATAAGCATTGAGACTTCATTCACGATAGAATTCCACTATGAATTCATATAGCATTTAAATAAATAATGCAACAATATAAAGATAGAAGAATTCATGCAATGGCGGATTCCAATTCTATGTTTATACAAAAGAAAATTTGCATCTTAACATCATAATTATAGACATAAATTCAAATAAAAGATGGAGTGTTTATCTTTTAACTACAATACCAAAGGAATATATCTACTTGTGAGCTATTTTTCACCTAACCCTAGGCATCCGTTGTAAATTCCACTTGTACCAAGCTAGGTTATGAAAAAACAAAGGAAAAGGACTCTTAGGTCATTTCAACCCAGTTTATCTTAGGTTCAACCAATTTGTTCATTACAAAATACTTGTAAGTAATAATATAGCTAACACAACCATGATATTCCCTTCCACAATCACACACAACACTAAGAAGATATTTCCCTTCCCTTATCAAAACTACCTTCGGAATATTACTCCATTTAGTGCTCTTTAGTGTGTGTATGACGAGTTTGATATGTTGTTTTACTTCAAGGAAAACCTTATAGAGTAATTGATCATGGTATTTAAGCACTCAATGAGTAATAATCTTTAGGGAAATGTGATAGTTCTTAATACCCAAGCCTATGCTCCTCTATAACCTTCCATCTCTCTTGTCATGTCCATGTTCTCTTCCATGGCTCAATATTTTCATCTATAGGTTTCTATCTCAATGCCTCGAAAGAACAAAGTCTTAAAGGTAAAATAATCCATGAGTGTGGAAGAATGGTTTGAAAGGACGATGGAATAAAGGGACACAATGTTATAATGAGAATGGTATTGTGTACCATGGGGATGTTTGAATCAATCAATCAATTCCACTTAGCATGAATAGGATCACATGAAAATATGTGAAAGTTTGAATTATATAGATAACTTAATCCCTTACACTCATTTATCATGTCCATCATTGCATTTATACTTAACACTTAAAATTGAATCAACAAACAAGGTATTCATAAAATATATTGAATAAAAGAACTTACAAGAGACAATGAGATTAATCATGTAAAATATAACTTGTATATAATGAGAATGGTATTGTGTACCATGGGGATGTTTGAATCAATTGATCAATTCCACTTAGCATGAATAGGATCACATGAAAATATGTGAAAGTTTGAATTATATAGATAACTTAATCCCTCACACTCATTTGTCATGTCCACCATTGTAGTTATCCTTAACACTTAAAATTGAATCAACAAACAAGGTATTCATAAAATATATTTGAATAAAATAAATTACAAGAGACATTGAGATTAATCATGTGAAATATAACTTGTATTATTTTTTCATGAGCCTCTTCCAAGTGTAAATCTCTTATGCGTAGAAATCAAATTGCAAAAACAACACATGACAAAAAATCTATAGCCATCTAGCTCTATAAATAGACTTTTAGTAACTAAACTCTAACTACGTGTGGTTCCATCATTAATGAGTCTAACTACCTAATGGGCTTTATTTGATAAAAATGAGATTTTTCAATGAATAACTACTCACTGACTATATACATATGGTCTGTTGACCCTGAATTTTCTCTTTAAAAGGCCACATAAACCTTCTTCATTTCGTTCATATCCACCCTTTTTTTTCACTTATGTGTATTTTGATTACTTTTCTCCCTAATAAAGATAAATATACTCATAAATAGATATTTTCACTAACTTGTTTTAATTTTGCTTATTTAACAAATTTAAACATTGGATATTCATGTTTTACCAGTTTTTATAAAAAAGACATTAATATGGAAAATTATCCTTTGTTGTGATATTTGCAAACATTTTCAGGCAAAATGAAGACATGGGTTTTTATCCTTGGGTTCATGACATGGATAGATTCCTCTTCGGTCTGTGACAGGTCAAATGGAAGGGTCTATTCAAAATAGGGGAGAAATCCATACTGCTTCTAGAATGAATGCATGATTGGGAGTGCACTAGATTGTTCTAGGGATCAAATTGACTATAGTTAGATGTTAAATCAAGGATTTAGCTAATTCGTAGAGGATTAATGGCTCATTTAATTTCATTTTAGTTTATCTAAATAGTTATAAGGAGTGGATACCACAAGATGTACTTCATATCTATCAAAACTCTTTACAAATTGTTGTATCAGTTTCTATCATTAATATATATAGGGCCTACAAAATATGGCATGTGCACTCATTTTTCGTGCATACATATCTCTTATTTTCGTATGAATTATTTCTTGGTAAATACTTCTTTTATTTTATTTTCTATTTTTTGTATATCTGTACATCACTTTCTATTTTTATATTGTAGCAAGCATTTCATTTGATTAAGTTTAATTTCTTCTAACCATGTCTAAACTTTCTTATTAGCAAAGAATTGGAGTGGTATGTAGAGTATTGTTGCAAGCCTCTTTCAACCACAAGAGTTGAATAGATACACTACAACCTAATTTTCTACCCAGTGATACCCCCAATGGATGTTAATGAGTTAGCTAGACTTGAACAAATTACTTTCAATTGATTCGATTGAAACAATCTTTCTATATAATTCATGATTATAGGATTCTTTTTCAATCAACAAAATCCACAAGTGAGTAGAGCATTGTTTTGGGAGCCACCTAAGGCATGAGATCTCACAGTATGATTTTCTACCTATGAAAGTTCTAACAAACTTAGATTGGAAAGATTATTTCTTTTTTTTCTCTCTGAAATTTACAATGCCAATTTGGAATTTTATCTTACATTGCGATAGTTTAAGTGAAGATAGTTTTTACGTTTTGTATAATCTTCAAGTTAGAATATTTAGTTTTACACTGTATTGATTTTATTAGCATTCATACCTCCTTTGATTATAGTTTTTAATTTGGATTTCATTCTTATTTTAACTTATTTAGAATTTGTATTTTTCATTAAGTGATACCTTAGAAAAATTATAAGCTAATTCTTTCACATACGGTGAGTGTACTTCACTAGTTTATGAATTTTTATTTAATATAATAATTTTTCAATTTATGCAAGTAATTTTTTCCTAACATGGTCTTTCACATTAATTAAGTAACTCCAAAGTACACAGTTTAGGGTAGGTCCCTAACATTCCCTCCCTTCAATAGAAATATTTTCCTTTATGCTACATGTGTGGAAATTGTTGTAAAATTGAAACTAGTTCCTAATAGGTATGTTCTAATTACATATCGTTCCACTGGATTAGGGGTTATTGGACAGTGCACTAGCATAGTTGATGCTCTATGGTAGTCAAAAATACTTCTAGTTGTAGCCAAATGGATTCTTGATTATAAATTTTTGGCAAGTTATTTTACACCCTACGAATTGATGCAACTACCTTTCTCAAGTAGGGCATATGAAACATTACATATATGTTATGGATGGCTAGGAGAGGCAATTCACAGATAGATTTCTCGATGCACATCAAATGAACTTGAGGATCTAATAGGTCCTATAGACATTGGATAAATTTTGAGGTAAAAATGGGTTCGATAACAAAAAGTGTACTATGAACATAAACTTTAAAAGAACCAATAAGACCCACGATGATGATGTCAATATCATAAGGATAAATAATTTTGGAGTTAAATAAAGAAAACTATATTTTATTGTATTTTCTACTTTCGTTCGATGTAGAAATAAATTCGACATGCAATGAGCACCCACGCGACATAATTATAATAGATTCATGCTGAATTGGACAAAAAATATATGAAAAATATGTGTCTCTTGGAAACAAAACATGTGTTTTGTTCATGTCTTTCTAGTCCATCTCATTATAGATCTATTATAGATATGTAGTGTTGATGCTTGTTACATGTGAAATTCACTTTTTCATCCAACATGTGCCTACACTTGAAATTTGAGTAAACGCACGAGGAGATAAGTAAAAAATGTGATTAAAAAAAGGAAATTTTCATTATTTCCTTTTGGAAAATCATAATTATTAATTTATTATTTTCCCAAGGAGACCCATTTTAGTCCTCAAAATGTATCTAATGACTTCCACCTGGGATTTAATAGAATTTTTTTTTTAGAGTGTTTAATTATAGGGTTGAAGGCGAAGAAATTTTTGATCCCCATCTACAAAATAATGTTCTATGTGATGTTGGTTAACTCGTTTCTTCATTATATTTAAGGAAAAAATAAATCATTGTGAACTGTGCAGAATATGGCTTCCCTACTATGTAGCATGTTATCCACTTCATGAACCTTGGATGTGCCTAGTAAATATGAAACCATTGAAATAGGTTTTTAGCCATAGATATGGCTTCACTTTGGTAGAACCAAGATATGCATTATTTTACTACCATTTCGTAAGGGGAAGACATTATTCACATTAGTGTTTCCTTTCTAAAGCTAACCATCGCAAGTAGGTTTCCAAGCATGTGTTGACCATTTATATTTGACCATAAATTTTGGAATGATAAGTTGTGATAATTTCCAATTATGAACCTTGCTATTTATTTTACTACTAATTAATTTGTTTGTGAATGTGGGATTTCAACTAGACTCGGTGGAAATGGGTATGTGATATAACTTAACAATTTGATGTATGAGAAGATGGGAAATTATGAAGGGTGTAAATGGGTGCAATTAGCACACAAGTGAGTATATTTAGAAAAGTGATTGTCCACCATCATGATGACCAATTTGTTTCCCACTTTTAGGAGTCCCGCCATAAAATCCATAGGAATTCCACTCCATATAGTGCTCGGCATCAATAGCAAATGCAATTCTCAAAGAGTCTTCACTACTACAACCATGTTCCTTTTATAACTATCACATGTAGCTAAAAAACATTGTATGTGTGCTTTCATGCCTTTGCAAAATAAGTAACACATAGCTCATCCATAAGGTTTCTAAAATACAAAGTGACACAAGATATAAGGTTAGAACAACTCCTATAAGAATCATTGTTTTAAGGTATAATTTTTCACCAAAACAATGCTTCATTTATACTTGAAGGTATCGTGTTGGCATGTATATCCTTTATAGGGAATTGTGATCTTCATGTATCCTTTGGATAAGAGACACCAAAATGTGGTTCACCAACCATTATCAACATGATTTAGTGAGATAATTAGGTATGGTCATGGATAACGAAAATATAAATAATCCCTCATATTCCCACAATAAATCATTGACTAACAGATGCTTTTATCCATTCTTATATATGATTTCATAATCATACCCAGAAATCTTAATGGTCCAATTGTATTTCTCCAAAGATGATAAAATCTACCACATATTATACTTTAAACTATGATGATTGATATTAATATAGACACACCTCCCAATGAGATATGGGTCCCAAATGTCAAATGCATGAAGGATGACCAAAATATCTTTCTTATAAGTGAATTTTTCCAAATTTATGTCACACAACTCCTTATATGATTGCTAAGGGGTGCTCTTCTTGCATCAACGTAACTGTTTTACTTGAGGCATCACATTGCAAGGCAAATGTCTTAGTAAAATTGGGAACTGTTGTATGGATGTAGTGCACATGGTTTCCATTAAAACTAAAAATTCCTATTTGGTGTCTTTGCTCCATAATAAGGCATTGATTTTCAGCAAGGTTATTAAGGGGATAGAAATTGTCAGATATTTCTTCAAACTTCCTATTGTATCCCGTAAGTCATAAGGAACCACATAATATCTTTAAGGTATTAGAGAGCAGAAAATGATACATAGTCACAGATTTCATGGGATCAAATAACACCCTCTTGTAATTATTGATGATGTGACCCAAGTATTCATCCTTTGAACCCTCAAAAGCACATTTGGAACAATAAATTACTATAGGTGATACAAGAGCTACAAGGCTCTATCAACATACTCTACTAAGGAGTATCAAGGTTTATCGTAGATTAAGATATCGTTAAAGAATATAATGATAAAATTACATACAAAGGGTTGAAAATTATTGCTCAAGAAGCTCTAAAGCATGGATTAAGAATTGGAAGGTTTAAAGAGAAACACTAATATCCCATAATAAACTTCACATATTTGGAAGGTTTCCTTAGGGATGTATACTTCCTTAATATGTATTTGGTGGTATCATGAGTGAACGTATAGTTTAGTGAAGAACTTGGCTCCATGAAGCTCATCCGAGATATCATCGATAACTAGTATGGGAAATTTTTATTTCGTGATAAACTAATTTGGATGATGTACACATACGCCAACTACCCTCTTTCTATAATACCATAAGCATGGATGAGGAGTAAAGAATTACATTGGGATATATGATTCTATTGTCCAATAGTTTTTGAATGATTTTTTCTATTTCATCATTATGAACAAAATGGTGCTTATAATGATGCACATTGGGTGGTTTACTACTCAAAAATATGGAAATAACATGGGCACCCTCATGACGTGAATTTGGTGAAGCAAAAAGTGTTTCAAATAATAATTTATTTTAGTTAAAACTATTTACAAACCATTGTGAATCTCTTATGGGAGGTTGTCGATAAATTGTTTGGCATTGAACTGAACAATAACATTAGTGTGGCCTTTCTTCAAATAACTGCTTTGTATATCAAGAATTGATCAATTTTAGGGGAATAAAAGATAATCCATTTTGATGTATGCTTATTCCATTCCTTATTGATGTTAAGATGCATTTCCTTACCTCATGGTAATAGGGTCCATAGTGCATAACCATTCTACACTAAGAAGTACATCACAACCATCCATTTTAATAATGAATATTTGAGATTTGAGTTGATAATTTCCCATTTGAATTTTAATATTTTTAAATTGGATTTAACATTTCATTGCACTTCCACTGGATATTATAACTTGAATTATGAATGACATGGATATAATGATGGGGTTTCTTTGGCCACTTTCCTATGAATAAATTTGTGGTGTTGCTACTATAAATAAAATAATTACTTGTATTTCTTTATGTAACCAATCAACTTCACTATTTTGGGTGTGAAAATATGGAATGGATCACTTTGGAGGGAAATCCCATGTTCCTAACAAGGAGCTTCTAAGGTTCTTTCTTCCTAAGTAAGAAGTGTTGTCCCCATTAATTCCATTTTAGAAGTGTCCTCTAATTGGTGTTTGGGAGGACACATCCATTTGGAATATTTTTCTTCTTCCTCCCATTCATGCCCTTTGAAATACCACTCATCACAAAAATAATATTGTTTGAGGCATTTCCATTTCATTAGTTCTCATGGGATAACGTTTGGACTTTCAACAAATGAGAATGGGAGGGAGTGGTATTAGTTACCAAAGAGTGCGAGGATGGAAAATAAAGGGGGGCCATTTGGTATATTCATTTATCACCGCCTTAACACCCTAAGCTCTCATACAAGCATCCAACCAATTTATTTGGCACGAGATCAAGACTTGTGCTACATTTTCCTTCTTAAGACCACTAATGGAACATTGTTAAGGAAATGAATTAGGTTCTTTGTGCATATTTCTACTTACTAGAAGGATATTATAAAACTCTATAGATATGCATATTTAGTGTAATGTTTTGAAACAACCTAAGTCATGATTGTCTAATTGAAAATGAGCATAGTCAATCTTCACAAAAAGGCTCCAAGTAGTATATCCTCTATAATTATTTTCTATGCATTCTCGATATTACCAATTCCCTTGATCCAATTATAAGACCCTCACTCTAGGTTTCATCACATCATCAATAATTCCATGGAAAGAGAAATAGTATTCCATTTGATTAACCCAACTAGTAAGATGAGAACATTTCATACTTCTTCATCTGTATTTTGGTGATTTTATTATTGAAATTAGATGACTAAGAAGTTTCCTACAATCCAAACCGATTTTAATTTCACCTTATCACTCTCATTCAGCTAAACGTTGTTTCTCATAAACATACATTCAACATATAGAATTCTAGAAATAAAATTTTCAGATTAAAACACATGTGACTGTCAACACATGATGAAAATAAATATGGACATAAGCACACTAGAAACACACATAAAAATACAAACAGACTGTTGGTCAACTTAGACCCAGGCAAAACCCCTTCAATCTTCTACGGGGAAAATCTGTTAGTGAGCTCTTCAAATTTATGTATCTTTCAAGTTCAGGAAAAACACATTTGTAAACAAAGAAAAACAACAAAATACAGCTTATCTCTTCATCCAAATACTCCTTGAAAATCGTGCCCACTTTGCCTCAATTTTCATGCCCACTTCAAGCTGAAAATATGTAATGTATGGATACGAACTGTATGAACTATATGGATTTTTCAATTTTTCAATTTTTTTTCAAAAACTTCTCTTGAACGGCATGTAGCTCACAACATTAAATGTTGTTCATACTGTACCTTCTACTGTCTTCTATGCCTTGATTTTCGTACCCATATTTTCCCATAAATCACTCCTTTAGCTTGCCACAACAAATTTCTCCTTTAGAACTTTTCTCTAGCTCTCAGCCTCCTTTCTCCAATATGTTCATGAAGAATGAATCTACTCTCTCTTTTCTTTTCCCCCTTTTGTTTCCCTAAATGACTTTTGGGCAACCCTAAGAGTTAATGGAACAGATTCATTTAGATCAAGGGATGAGAATAAATGTGCATTTAATTCTCACTTTCTATTTTTTAACTCACTCATTAAATAAAGTACCCACATTGTGCTTTATGTCTAAAGTCACTTTTCACTTTATAATTTAACATTGACTTTACCACTTATAAAGTCACTTTCACTTTATAAAGTCATACTTAGGAAAAGAATTATTATGGGCACTTTTCCCTAAGTAGAGACTAACCCATGGGAAACCAGTTTTCCAAGATACATTAAAAATCAGCACTCCCTCTTACCGAGGAATTTTTTTCTCACCACACCCATCTTGTCCCTGAAATGGAGATCCTTTCCTCTTGGCAAGGACTTTATGAGAACATCGACCACCTGCTCATCTGTTGATATATAATCCAGCTTCACTGCCATCTTTTGAACATAGTCCCTAATGAAATGATATATGGTTTCAATGTGTTTTGACCTGTCATGAAACACTGGATTCTCCACGAGTTCAATGCAACTATGATTATCACAGTGAATAATCGTCGGTCTCCACTTCTGATCAAATAGGCCATACAACAACTTGCGAAGCTAAATGGCCTCACAACTAGCTTGGCTAGCAACCATATATTTATCCTTAGAAGATCTCAAAGCACCTTATGTTTACTTTCAAAACAACCATGACAGAACTATTGAACCAAATCCGAAGTAACACCCTGAAGTTCTTTTCCTGTCAGAAGCACAACCTGCCCAATTTGCATCTGTGTAACCTGCCAACCTCACTCCATATCCCCACCTATAGTCCAGACCATAATCAATAGTCCCCTACACGTAACGAAGAATGTGCTTTGCAGCTACCCAATGCACCCTCCTGGGCTTAATCATGAACTAGCTAAGTGTGTTCACTGTAAAACATATATCTAGCCTAGTGTTGACGAGATACATCAAGGACCCAATACGTTTCCTATACAATGTGGGATCCACCAAACTAGAATTTTAAAAGCTTCTTCCAGTTGGTGATCGTAGGTGTAGAGATGGATCTATAGTCTGCCATGTGAAATCTGCTCAACACATCCACAACATATTGCCCCTACCCGATAAAGGTATGCCCCTACTCCTTCCACACCTCAAGCCCCAAAAAGTAATGCATCAACCCAATGTCCTTTGTCTTGAACTCCATCTAAGTGGTTGGAATGTGCCATTAGGCACACAAATAATGGTTATTTTGGAATTAAAGCAATGTGATTAGTCTTATGTGAGGAGAATTTTGACATAGTGTTCCCAAAATTATGGTTTGATCCATATAGAAAGTTTACTATAGAGTGGTACCACCACAATCAATGGTGCATGAGGAATATTTTTCATTATCCTAATATAGTTTTCCCACAATGGTTTTTGTTAGGACGTTGATAGAAATATTACTCCTAGAATGAGCATTAATGTGATTACATAATTCCTAAATTCATTATATGCTCAAAGATGTAATATTTTTGTTATTGATGCTATAGATGTTATCATTTTCAAGGCCCTATGGAAAAAGTTTTGAGTTATTTAGATCTCTAGTATACAAGGAGGAGTTCCAACTATAATACTCACTTATATCTTTCATGTCACTGACTAACGAGGATAGCATGTACCCTTAGCCATGCTACTTGATTCTATGGTACATGAGAGTGATCTCCCTAAGTGTTATTCTGAGGGTGATATAGTAATAGGACAACCACAAGTTTATGTAAGTTTGGCTTCAAGTCCACATAATGGAACTTTGATATACATCAGGGTATGTGAAAGACTAATTTATAGACAAGAGCTACTTAATGTAATAATTTTTAAAGGGGTATAAAGAGAGATTAAAAGGGTGTGTGATTCAACTAGTTAACACAAACAAAGAGTTGAGTTCATCATTACAATATAACATAGTTTGGTTGTGTATTGGTTTAGCCATCACAATCTATGAATCCAAGTGTTGAACCAAAGTTAAATAAAGATATTCTTACATGCATGTTGGTGATTAACAATATTGTAATATTATTTCAACATTAATAAGGTGAGAATGAAAACAATCATAATTTTAATTCCATAGAGATCCATGTTAGTGAAATGGAAGAGGGCATAGGCTGACTATTTCAAGATCATGTGGCTAATTCATAGGGTTCACCAAACCTAAAATTTCAATTTTGGAATTCAGTGAAACTAAAGAAAATTATAAGTTTCTTTATTTTTGTCAAACTTCAGATATGAACTTAATAAAACAAATTTGAGATTAGATGACAAGTTTGATTTAGGGTTTAGTTTGAATAAAAAATTGAAAAAATTGGACGACCCACAAGTGCATATTTCTCATTTTTTATCTTGACCTTTAATGACACACATTTCTCCATGTATCCACTCTATCTCATGCATCCCTTGCCATGACAATCTGCGTGTATAGTGCAAACCTTCTGGTTTATGCTCATACATTCCTATGTGTAAACCCTCCCCTTGGAAAATTACCTCCCTTGCAACATCCTATAAATCTCCACTTGGAAATTACTACCTCCCACACTAAATCATCGTTTCTTTTAAACCCGAGCTACTTCCTGGAAGGTAACTCAAACAGACTTAACATAAGATTTCAACTTCCTAGGGGAAATTGTTTTTGTTTATTTTAAAGTTTGTTGTGTGTGTGTAGATAGATAGATGAGAAATGTCTAGAGCCAAACCTCATTATAAAATTTGAACTAGAATTTGAATTTAATAATCTCCAAACCTAATCTCAAATTCAAACTAAGTGACTTAGTCATATGGTATTAAAGAAGATTCATAAGAGACCTTGAAATAGTTTCCATGTGAAATGATTTGAAGATGAAGAAGCTAGAAGAGTTAAGAGAATTTGACACAAAGATTAAAAAGGAAAGTTTATACTAGAGGAAAAAAGCCAAGGAGCTATAAATAAAACTTAGTAGACAATATGACTCTTTCACAACCATGGTGTGAGAATTATACAACTGCATATTGAAAATATTGCAATTGGTGAAGAAATTCATTTAGTTAGATAATTGGAAAGAGGAGAGGTTCACCAAAATGATTGCTCAAATATACCAAGATTTTACAAGAATGAAGAGGCAATGGAGAAGATATAAGTATTATTCCAAGAGATCAAGTAAGTCCCTTCCATTTCCACTGCAAAATCTAGAACCATGATGAAGTCAATCATGGTAAATTCACCTTTAAATAGCCTTCCCCAAGAGCCATTTTAAGAAATTTTGAAAATCACAATAAAGGTATTAGTTCAAACTTATTGAAGCAATTGGAATTCAAATGCTAAGGGATTATGATTCCCATTATATCTCAATAGAGACTTAAGTATGAATGCTTAATATTTGATGGAAAAGAAGCACACAAACCAAATGTTTCAAGGAAAAAGGAATTCAAAAACATGTTATTTTCTAGGAGGAAAGGCCAATTAGTAAAGGAGTGTGAAGCAAGCCACCCAAATATCCTTGTAGAAGATTGCAAGAAGGGAACAAAGGAGTGATTTTTACACCCAAATCTATTTCAACACTAGGGGGACTAAGAAGTTAAGATAGAAAGTATCATCACAAATTAAAAAAATGCATGATGTGGTATATTTGGTTTATTTTTACTTGAACTATTTCCAATAACTTAGATTAATTGGACTTGGGAGGCCAAATTTTGGATACTTGACTTGAAACTCCATCCCTAAGAACAAATAGCCAAGAAGAATGTTTGAAGAGTCAAGATCAAATGGAAAGAGAAAAAATTGCACCTATAATATAAGGAGTAGTAGTCTAATCACCTATTTTTGTAACGAATGTTGCCTCTAGCCATAATATGGACAATGGGCTCATGTAGAAGGTAGCTCGTATTCAACTCGTATATCCCATCCTACAATGGAGGCCCCTTTCTTGAAGATTTTTTAAAGATTTCTTGATGGTATGAAATGAGCTTGGCATGTAGAAGCATAGGAGAAGGAGATTGAAAGGATTTAAAATTTCCAGGAACCAAAAGCTTGTAAATGGGGAGGTGCAATCCAAAATGAATCCTTCAAATAATCTCTCTTTTTAACTTTGTAATAAGAAAAATTATTTTGCAAAGTTTCATCAAATTTTGTTGATAGTGATCATGATTAACAATAAAGTAGTTCAATTTTAGTATTCATAGAGTAAAAAAATACACTATAACTTTTATTTTATAGAAATTTATGGTGATCAAATACATAAACCATAAATTAACAAACTTTTTTAAAGGAAAATATTAACCTTAAATAAATTCAAACAAATTATATATATATATACGCCTTCCATATACTGATCCACCACTTGTGAAACCATACTAGTAGCATAAGTTCAAAACCTTTTTGTTAAAAGTGTCGTGGATAACCATAATTTCTTTAAAAGAGAAATTGTAATTAGAAAAATACAAAAAGCATAAACAAATGACCATGAAGATAACTTCTCCCTGAATTGCGTTTCTCATAAGAGAACTAGCTTGCTTAATCATAATCTAGGAGGAGTGTCCACTTGGATGGGTGCTTGTTTTTCATTATCATTGTTTGAAAAAGAGATATCATAATTTGGAAATTTCTTAGTTATTCTTCATATTTTACTATTGATATTGTCAACTTTGTCCATGATTTTAGCCATGCAAACTAACAATTCTCGTTGGGTGTCATCTATATTAGTAAGTACTTTCCACCTGAGAGTTTTGATATACCATTATAGGTTGATCATCTGCATGTAGAAGGAGGAGCGTGCCCTAGTAGAGATTTCCACATTAAGGATCTACTCCCTAGTTTATTTGTGAACTAGTTTGTTGAGGATAAACTTTCTACTCTATTGGACCTCATCTTCCACTTCAGATATTTCTCTCTGGAGCATTTCAGGAATAATGTTTCTATACCTATCCATGATGGCATGAGCAGTTGTTTGGGCCCAAGTTTGACCAGTAAAGGAAGGAGGTGATTTAGAGGTAGGGGAGGGACCGAGGCATCCTCTTCTCCCTCCACATTGTGAGGCAGAAAGACAACGTCTAGTCATGTGGTTGAGTGACCAAGGGTAAGCTAGCTCAAGAAGGGAATCATAGGGGAAGGTGGAAAAATATAGATAAATATAGTGAGGTGGGACATTAAGGGTAGAATGAGAATAAAACTAGAGGGGGTGACCCCAATGGGGGAAGATAATCCCTAGAAGATAGACATAAATACAAATAGGAATTCGAGAACCAGAGAGAGAGGACAGGAGGGAAATATAGTTGCACAAAGGTCTTAAGTCCAATTTAGAGCACCACACATTAAAATATTCCTACGATTACATGCCTAGTGAACGAACATAAAACCATAATGTAATGAAACAATAATTTATGAAAAATAGTGATACCATAACATCCACCAATGAGGAAAAGTTTAGGACAAACATGAAAATCAATGCTAACCTGATACTTCTCCTTTGTGTTTGTCGTCAGCCAAAATTCATGTGTTCCAAGCTTATTAGTTTCCAATTAAAAATTATGTCTACTCTTGCATGAAATGTGATCTTCGTCCCTAAATGGTATTGGTATACTAGATTCATACACTCTCTCTCCAATTATAGTATGATTGCAAAAGTCACAAATTTCGCAGAGGAACCATGTATGTTGAGTACCACAACCTATTATATAAGCTTCAAACCACCCTCTCCTCACATCCTTAGAACACCCAATGTCATAATATGCCATCATCCATTGAATTTCTATCATGATTGTTGTTTGGTGGCTCCTAATATCTTTATGCAAGACATTTTCCTTCTCTTGACTTCCACACACCTGTTAGAAATTGTAATTACTTCCGCATGCAAGAGTTGGCTAAATTTGGAGAGTCAGTTAACTGAGTCAAGTCAAGTGAGTTTGAGTGCATGTGAAGTTATTTTATGCGAGCCACTAGTTGGAAAAGTTTAAATACCCCTCACCGAGTTCATTGTAATCATAAAGTTTTTGTGTGATCAATAGAATAGCCACAACTTGTGTGTGTTTGGTGTGAATTATTTGTGTTATTTTGTGTCTTACCTCTGCTACCTTTCCAACAAATTGGTATCAGAGTCAAGGAAGGATCACAAGATCTGTGGTTCCTGGAGAGCCAGTAAGAAGAGGGCCAAGTGAAAAAGGCCGAAATTTTTATTTTTTATAAATTGCGTTGCAAAATTGTCACATTGTTAACTGGAGATAAAAGTGTGCAAGTGAGGTGAGAAATTCACATTTTGTTAGTGCAAAAAATGCGATAATTTGGTCAAAACTACGAATTTGCCAAAATTCAAGAGATCTGCGCAGGTACCATGTGTTAAAGTTGCACAATCCCCATGAGGTATTAAGAAAAGGCAGAGCATGTGAGAAAGTATTAAATTAAAAAAGGAGCGCGTGATAGGAGTTCAAGACCAGGGCATGTCAGGAAAGGTTCTTTTCAAAATTCACGTGGATTCATTTTACCCATATGTTAATTGTTTCGGATGAACGAAGTGGGATGGTCTTAAAGTGTTATGTCTTTTTAAAGGGCAAATTTATTAAAAGTTTATTGGTGATCCACAGTGATAAAATGTTATGAAAGTCTAAAAGGCGTTTACATAAAGTTTGAAGGGTTTTAACATAAAAGGCATTCAAAGGTTTTTTTTCAGTCTTTTTTTTTTTATATATTGAAACAGGTTTAGTCTATAAAGGTTTTATTTTATGAGTGTCTTGTTATAAAGATATTCAAAGCGATTTAAAAGTGTTTTTTTTGGGATATATTTATGGAGAAGGTTTTTTGAAAAGAGAATTAAAAGAAAACGAAAGGGTTTTATTGGCAAGCAAATTTAGGGCTTTACAAAAGTCTTCTCATCGACAATGTTTTATGTGTTTTCAAGCGTAACAATGTCTTCGGTGAATATTGTGCCTTATGGGGGCGCATATTAAAAATCTTATTTTCTTTTTAGGGGTGATATTGAAGATAGTCTCATGCAATCGAGAAAGAAACTATAAGAAAGAGGAAAGAAAACAATCATGGGTCATAAAGTGCGACTAAAGAAGATTAATAAAGGATCGAAAATAGAGGCAAATACTGTTGTTGTGTTTAGAGAGGTTCAGGCCACAGCCGAGGAACTAAGAATTACAGTAGAAGACAAAGAAGAAATCGAGGTTGATTGGTGCAGCATGGATCTGTTACGACCTCCTATGTTTAATGATTCCCTAGCTTTGAGTTTCATTCAACAAGAAATGGATGAAACAATTATGTGCAAGGTAGAAAAAACTGCAACTTCCGATGAAGCGTGGGGGATCTTGGAAGAAGAATTTGGTGCAAGGGAGAGTGACATGAAGCAGCAGGTTATGTCATAAGCAAAGAAGTAAGCCACGTGTATGAGAGTAGATGAGCAAGACTCTTAGTGGACAACCCAGCTTGGAGAATCCCACTCAAAAGTGGATGATGGTTGTGAAGACCATATAATTGAAACCCATTATGCAAGAATGCATATGAATAAACAAGATGCAACAAATATTGCAGAGAGAGAGACATAAGCCTTTGTATGTGAAGCAGAGCAGGAGCATATAAATGTTCAAGGACTCTACTATAATGTGCTTGGAGCAAATGATGGTGAATCCCATAGTGACAAAACACATGTGGATGATGACTGCAAAGTGAGATGTGAATTAATGCATCTAGACGCAGTTGATGGAGTTGATGAAGTTGAAATTGTCAATGAGCACATTCATGCTCGAATAACCCACCATAGGGTGGATGAACATTATGTTGATGTTATGTGTGGTTTCTTTTTTGCAATAGAGATTGATTGTGGCAATATGGTAAGTGCCATGTTTGATGAAGAATTGAAGGTTGAAGTTGCCACTGTAGCAGCAAGATATGAAGCAATTTGAGCTACTCATGAAGCAATATGTCACCTAGCAGCAGCTGATGATCGAGAATAGGATAAAGTGATTGAAGAGTTTTTGATGAGAATATCTACTGACCACATAATAGTGGAAGATAGCTTCAATGAAGTTAAAAGAATGCAGAGAAGGAAGAGGTAGAGTAGGAAGATCTCACGAAAGAGCATAATAAAGATGCTTTTAACATTGTTTTTGAATATGCAGGCGTTCAGAATAGCATGGGCGAAAAAATTGAAAACAAAGTTACTAATAAGTTTGATGCAGATTTGAAGCTCATTAAAGAATGGATTCAAAAACCAATTGAACAAATTAATGTGAGTCTTATAGCAGTAGCTGGAATAAAAGAATTGAATGAAATGGTGAATAATAATCTTGAGTGTGAAAATTAGAAGAAAAAAACAGAAGTACTCGATGATGAAAGTGAAGAGAAGGATATGGGAGTTTCTGAAAACAAGGAAGAATGCATTAAAACCATTTTCAACAATTGAGTCATGAAGAGATAACATTCTGCTATTAAGACAAATGACAAAAAGAAAGACAAGAATATTATGAAGCACAAGCAGCAGAGGGAAGAAGACAATTTATAGTTGAACGAATCCTTGAAGAGGAAGCTATAGAAGACCGACTCAGATCAACTTCAAGACAAGTCAAAGAAACATTGCAGCAGCAACAAGTAAAGAAATATGGAGCCTACAGTAAGAACATGCAACAGAGAATAAAACAATTTCAAGGATTAGAATATGGAGGAAGAGAAAAAGAAAATGCAAAATTGTAAAAGTTTTGAGTCATTATAAGCCTAGCTAAGACATAGACCAACACACATGTTTGAGTGATAACTGAGTCAATTTCTATTGTAAGAATAACAAGCATAGTTAAGTCATGTTGAGTCATGTTTGAATTATGTTGAGTCATACAGTCGTAATTAAGAGGGAGTGTTAGAAATTGTAATTACTCCCACATGCAAGATTTCCCTAAATTTGGAGCATCAGTTAACTAGTCGAGTGAGTTTGAGATAAGGTATAGTTTAGGAAAAGTCAAATTCAAAGCATGTGTACATGTGAAGTTATTTTAGGCGAGTTGCTAGTTAGAAAAAATTTAAATACCCCTCACTAAATTCATTGTGATCATCAAATTTTTATGTAATCAATAAAAAAATTGTAATTAATATGTTTTATGTGAATTATTAATATTATTTTATGTCTTATCTCTTTGCCTTTCCAACAACACCTCTAACCATCACCTCTAACTTCATTCACAAAAAAACCAAATCAACCTGTAGTCGCAAGTGTACGTGTACCTTTTTAACTGAATAATGTCATTTGGCGTCTTTCCTCTAAATAACTTGCACTCAAATCAACTTGCCAAAGCCACCCTCCATATACACACCCACTTACCTTGGGAATATAACTTTTATATTAAAAAAAAAAACAAAACATATTAAAAAAAGGAGAAGATAAAAGGCGTAAATAATAGTCTCAAAAAAAAAATTGCAGTCCAAAGCTTGAAGAATATTAAAACAAATTAATTAGTTCATCATCATTTTTCTTTACGATTTGATCGACCAAATTCAGCGTTTGTTTAAAAGAAGGGCATTAGGATTAAGCATGGTCTGTACATGGGGCCCATGTGGTGCGGTGAAGTACTGTCTCAGCAGGCTCTCGCCTCCGTTCAACACGACCAGGTAGACACCGGAGCTCTGGATTATATGCAACTTATTTTAAGTGCATGTGGAAATATGATCGATCGACAAAAGTCGTTACGAAAACCCTAACAGACATATTATATTCACTTCTCCGTCGTTGAGGTAACCTCCAGTTTGGAAAGGTCTTCTGAGGTAGAGTTGAACACTTCAGCACCAGGAAGCTTCCCAAGGGTTGAATGAATGGCATCCAAGAAAGAAATGGGCTTTATCATAGGTGCAAAGCCTATATAAGGCCACCGGGATGGTAGAGACTGAAATCATATGTGATCAATTCAGAGCTGCAAACATTTGTTTACAGCGATCAGTTAAGTATTTCGCTAAGCCTTCTTGCAGAGCTACAAGCTTATACAGCATATCCGGTTTGAATTGTAGGATTTTTTAGCTGAGATTTGAAACCTAGCCTACTACATTGGTGAAGTCGGCCGTTGCACAAGACTTCTGTTTTTGAACTTTGAAATGACGTACTCTGGAGATTTTTCCTTGTTCAGCCGAGTCACATGGTTTTTGTTTGCGGTGATGGTGATTTTGGCAATGGCGCCTGTCTCTGAGGCGACAGTCCATCACCATAAATGGAAGCTCAGTTACCAAAACTGGTCTCCTGATTGTATGCAAACAACCATCATCTCCATTAATGGGCAGCATCCCGGTCCGACGATCAGAGCTCGGGAAGGAGACACTGTTGTTGTCGAATTAGAGAACCAGATGCCCACTGAAAATGTTGTCGTTCATTGGCATGGAATTCGCCAGGTACGATTCGCTCTCCATCAAAGTGATTTCAGAGCTAATTCTGATTGTGATGGATTGGTTTTTTCTTTGCCCGCCATGTACGCTCTTATAATACATAATAATTTTGATGGAAATGCTCATGTGATTCAGATCGGAACTCCGTGGGGCGATGGAACTGCATCCATGTCTCAATGTGCAATCCTACCGAGCGAGACATTTATCTACAGATTCGTTGTTGACAGAGTATGTTTAACGCATTTTCTTTTCAATAATTTCAACTTAACATGGTTATATTATTGTGTTGGGATTCTGTAAGGAGACAGTGGCCTAATGTTAATTATGTATGCAGCCTGGCACATATTTCTATCATGGCCATTACGGTCTGCAGCGTTCGGCTGGTTTGTATGGCTCTTTGATAGTCGACTCCGCAAAAACAGAGCCCTTCGTCTATGATGGAGAACTCAGCATCATTCTCGATGACTGGTGGCATACTAGCACTTACCAACAAGCCCTAGGCCTCTCATCCAATCCTTTCGTCTGGGTTGGGGAACCTCAGGTATATATATCGTCTCATTTTCATCTTGGCACTGCGGTTTGAAATCCCGATTGATCTAAACTGGATGAATAAACGTGAATTTGTGGGTTGATATTGCAGTCTCTGCTGATAGAGGGCCGAGGAAAATACAACTGCTCCGCAGGCAGCAGTACAAGTTGCAACGCTACCAGCAGCCAATGTTCGCCCTACATTCTACCGGTGAAACCTGGAAAGACATACCGCCTGCGCATCGCCAGCGTAGCTTCTTTATCGGCCCTCAATTTTTTGATTCAGGTGAAATAACACATTCACGGATCCTACATTGTTTCATCTTAATTAATGCTTGAAATGAAGATCTAACTATTTGTTCCGTGTTTTTCAGGGACACAAGATGACCGTTGTTGAAGCGGACGGCCACTACGTGGAACCGGTGGAGCTGGAGAATCTGGATGTGTACTCCGGAGAAACTTATTCAGTTCTGATAACGGCCAATCAGGATCCCACCAAAAATTATTGGGCAGCTGTGAATGTGAGAGGGCGGAAGCCCAATACGTCTACGGGCCTGGCCATCCTCAACTATCTCCCCAATCTCTCCACCAAGCTACCCACCACACCGCCTCCTCCGAGCCCTGTCTGGAACGACTATGCCTATAGTAAGTCGCTCGCCAAGAAGTTTGTGGCCCTCACCGGACGCGAAGAGCCTCCTCCTACGAAACCCAGCAGACAGTTGATTTTATTGAACACACAGAACAAGATCAATGGATTTGTAAAATGGGCCATCAACAACATATCGCTGGTTCCTCCTCCCACTCCATACCTAGCCGCCATGAAATACAAAATTCAGGGCGCTTATGACACCACACCCCCTCCTGACGCCTACCATCCCCGAGATTACAACATCAGTATCCCTCCCACCAATCCAAACGCCATTGAAGGGAATGGTGTGTACGTATTCAAACTGAACTCTGTGGTCGACGTGATACTCCAGAATGCAAACACACTGAACGCAAATAACTCGGAGATCCATCCATGGCACCTGCACGGTCATGATTTCTGGATTCTGGGCTACGGCGAGGGTGCATTTGATCCCCTAAAAGATCCAAAGAAATACAACTTGGTGAATCCTCCGCTTCGTAACACGGCGGCGCTGTTTCCCTACGGATGGACTGCTCTGCGGTTCAAGACAGACAATCCGGGAGTGTGGGCTTTTCACTGTCATTTGGAGGCCCATTTCTTCATGGGAATGAGGGTAATATTCGCAGAAGGTATTGAGAGAGTAGGAAGGCTGCCTCGTTCGGCCATGGGATGCGGCCTGACCATTAACAAAATGATGCATAACTGATCCAAACTTAGATCAACGCATTGTAATTCATATTGAAATTTGACATTATTTAGTTATTATACTGAACGGTATACCTGTACCGTCTATATTAAAAAGAAAACAGAGAATAAATTTGGCTGCAGATTTACAGAATCAACAATATTGTGTGAGATTGTGTAAATATTTAATTCGTGAATGTTGCTATCTTGCTTGTCCTGATCATCCTCTTCACGAAGTGCTTCTGAGAGTAAACTTCAGATGTGAATCATTGTCACATAATGACCAGCTCTGCTGAAAACCGTGAAATGCTGATGAAGAAGAAATCAGTTTTGCTGGCTACCTAATCGCTGATTATAAATACAAGATTTTGGGAAGCTTTTGCTCTGACAAAAATGGCGCAGTTTAATTAAGAGGTGGTCTGCGCTTTTTAATTGAATTAGGGGATATGGTAATTTTTTATTATTTAAAATAAATTTTAAAATATATAAGTATATTTAGTATTTATTTTAAAAGAGATTGAATGTGAGTTTAATTAAGAGGTGGTCTGCGCTTTTTCATTGAATTGGGTGATATGGTAATTTTTATTATTTAAAATAAATTTTAAAATATAAAAATAAATTTAGTGTTTATTTTAAAAGAGATTTGAATGTGAATATTTTATGATGGTTAATATTGTTTTAAACAAAATTGATTTTAAAAAGATTTACAATATATTTATATATACTTAATTAATTAATGAAATATAGTTGAAAACAGTATTTACAAAATATTATTTTTTATTTTTATTTTTTTTTGAAAATGCTAACAATTTTAGGAATTAAAAAGATATTTGCATAATATTATTTTATTTTTTCAAATGAGCTCAAAGTTTTAATGTTATTAGTTTAAGCCAAGAAGGAAGTAAGTTTTTATTGTTCCGCTACAAACAGTTTTAGATTTAGTAAAATTTTCACTCTTCCGTTCTAGCAATTTATTTTAAATTATTAAATTATTTTTATATCTATATTATTATTTGTATAATAAAAAATAAAATTATTAAAAAATATAAATAAATTTATAGCTTTAAAAATTATAATGGAATATTGTTATAAATTTATGCAAAAAAAACTAGAATCTATTCAAAATAAAAACACTGATAAAAATTATTAAATCAAAATAAAAGTTTTCTTTTTAAAAAGATAGTAATGGGTGGGATGAATGTTTGTGTTGTTGGAATATTAATTCCTACTTATTTTAGTTGTGACTTTTGTTGTTGGAATCTTAATTCCTACTTATTTTAGTTGTGATTTTCTATGTAAAGAGTATATTTCTATTCTATAGGATTGGTTTCCCTACTTTGGTGCGTGGTTGAGATATTCTCTCAACCGACAGATTGTGTGTCCAAGATTGTTTTCTGAGAGATTTTCCATCCCATCCAAATCGTAGCCGAGAGCCAATAGAAATGAAGTGGGAAATAGGAGCCTGTGAGCAGGAGCCCTTGTCCAATGTGAAGGAAACACATTTCCTAGGCGTAAGGAAAAGGTTGTGAGGTAGATTTGCCGTTGATATTAGAGAGATCTAGACAATGTCTTGCGCACGCAACCTCTTCTTTCTTTTCGGGTCAACTAGACACAATTGGAGTTTGGGAAGGTAAACACGTTGAGCGTGATCAACTCAATGTAAAAGTGCAATTTGTGAATTGCATAGTTAAAAAAAACTCCAATGAGAAACAAATTAATGTGGTATTTATAAATGTTTTGGAATTAGAAGCATTGAGCCTAGCTAACTCAATGAAGTGGTTTTGTTAGAAATAGTTACTCTAACAAATCATGCAAGTGAATCCAAGAAAATTAAATCAGAAAAGGAAAGAAGAGACCAAAAGCACTCGGTGGTCAAGGTTGAAGTGTGACAAATATTGATTTGTGCAAAGCAAGTGAAAATTTGAGATGATGGACAACTAGTTGAATGTTTGTGTGAGTTTTTGGGATAGACTCAATAGCATGTTGTATTATGAGTCACCAATTTTATTAGTAAGCAAGTCTAGGAAATTTTGTAGTGTTCTTTGTAATGTATGTACCTGGTAACTCCAAAAGTTGGAGTTGCGTTGTAAGCCTTGTAAGGCATGCGTACCCCCATACAGTTTGTGGTAATCTAAAAACCACTTTATATTTGCAGTGTCAGTTTGTATTAAGCTAGAAACCACATGTAAAAGTGAAATGGGATAGAGATTCCTGTTTGCATGGTTTAGGGTTAGCCGAAAAAACCCTCGACCTGGTTGAGTCAGGTCTTTGGTGAGCCTTAGTGGCTGGAGTGCCCTAGTGCCAGGTTTGTATCCCAGAGTGGATGGAGTGTCCTAGTGGTAGGTTTGTGGCCCAAAGTAGCTAGAGTTCCCTAGTGGCAGGTTTGTAGCTCAGAGTGGATGGAGTTCCCTAGTGGCAAGGTTGTGGCCTAGAGTGGCTGGAGTGCCTTCGTGGCTGAGTTTAATGTTCGTGGATGTGTAGAGATTTGGTGGCTGAGAGCCCTTGGTGGCATGGTTGAGGGTAATCCGATAAAACCCAGAGCATGGTTACGGGTAATTCGATAAAACCCATGATGATGATGGAGGGGGATTTACAGGTACATGTATGCAGTTATAATGGTTGACAGAACCATATATGTGAAGGACATCCTATAAAATTGGCAGTTGCAACGGTTGGAACCCATGCATTCCAATGGATGGTTTCTCCTTTATATGGACATCAACATATTCTTTTATGTTTGAACACAACTAGACTTTGTAGATTGATATCAAGACAAGTACTCATTAAGGGAATGTGTTGGAATATTAATTCCTACTTGTCTTAGTTGTGAATTTCTATGTAAAGTGTTTGTTCCTATTCTACAGGATTGGTTTCCCTAGTTTGGCGCATGGTTGAGATATTCTCTCAACCAACAGATTGTGTGTCCAAGATATTTTTCCTATCTTGAGACAATATTCCTATATATATGTAATATCATATTTCATTAATGTGACATAGATATTCCCCTTATGAAATTGTAACATGTGATGTGTAATGGAAGGGGTTGAAAAATTAAGAATGAGATCTTGTCTTTGTGTTGTCGGCCATTAAAAATGATTACTATAAATGCACCTTATGACATTCATAGTTGTTTGATGTTTGGACTATATCATATAATTTGACTTCGAATTTAAGTGTGATGGATATATATATATATATATATATATATATATATATATATATGTGTGTGTGTGTGTGGGTGGGTGGTCTGTGTATCTTTATCCGTGTCCAAGTGGGTCAAATCCCTTTAGAGCATCCTCTAGTGGCTTGTTAGTTTGCAGGTCTTGGACCCTTTTTTCTTCAGTTTTATGTTGGGTCTTAGGTAGATATTGGACAAATTTGGGATGCATGATTTTAACCTTGTTGCTACTCCAATGGAGAAAATTTTGAAGCTATTTCCATGGAAGGAAGTACATTTGAAGATCCAACAAAGTACAAACAACTTGTTGGAAGTTTGAATTTTCTAATTACTACTTGACTTGACATAGCTTTTGTTGTTGGGACACTTTCCAGGTTCATACATCAACCATGTGAAGGTCATTGGAATGCAGCGAAGTGAGTGCTGAAGTATTTGAAAGGCACTTCAAAAATGACATCAAATATTCCAAAGTTGCATATCTCCATCCCACCGGCTATTCAGATGTGGTTTTGATGGAGATAGGGAGAATGAGATCTCTACTTATGGTTATTTGATGAATCTTGGATCAACAAACATCAGTTAGAGATCACTTACGCAATATGTTCTTGCTGATTCTACCACCAAAGTCGAATATGTTCCAACAGCTCAAGCTACAAAAGAAATCATTTGGCTTTGCAAATAAAGCAAGTATATTTTTATTGCAGGTCACAGATTTTGTTTGCAAGTTGAAGCACATGGATTAAATGAAGTAATCAACAGAACTACAAACTTCCCATTGTGGAAATAAATCATATAATTAAGAATAAATGAGCATTTAATGCAGGGTTGGAAAAATGTATGGGCAGACTTTTATTCCCCAAAAGTTATTTGTACTCCAAAACATCTGCAAGTTCATAAAACTATTTTTTTAATACATACGACCATCCTATGTTTTAAATTCTTTGACCTGCCATGAATCAATGTATTAAAAATATATGTTTGAATATACAAGTATGTAGAAACTTGTCCTTTACTTAGTTGTGGGAGTAAGTCTAAGAGGAAAAGAAGAGAAAATCATGGAGCAAATTTTGGTGTGTGCGTAAAACAACTAGTTACTGTGTTTTACAGTGGATTACTCCACAACAGTTAGTTTTACTTGGTGAAGGAGTTGCAGCCTCCATATTTCATGCGAATGTATTTTCTTGTTTATTTTACTACTAATTAATTTGTTTGTGAATGTGGGATTTCAATTAGACTCGGTGGAAATGGGCATGTGATGTATCTTAACAAGATCTATGAGAAGATGGGAAAATATGAAGGGTGTAAATGGGTGAAATTGGCACACAAGTGAGTATATTTAGCAAAGTAATTTTCTACCATCATGATGACCAATTTGTTTCCTACTTATAGGATTCCCACCATAAAATCCATAGGAATTCCACTCCATATAGTGCTTCGCATCAATAGCAGTTGTAATGATCAAATAGTCTTCACTACTACATCCATGTTCCTTTTATAACTGTCACATGCAGTTAAAAAACATTATGCGTATGTTTTCATGCCTTTGAAAAATAAGTAACACTTAGTTCATCCATAAATTTTCTAAAATACAAAGTGACACAAGATATAAGGTTAGAACAAATCCTATAAGAATCATTGTTTTAAGGTATCATTTTTCACCAAAACAATGCTTGATTTATACTAGAAGGTATCATTTTGGCATGTATATCCTTTAGAGGGAATTGCAATCTTCATGAATCCTTTGGATAAGTGACACCAAAATGTGGTTCACCAACCAACATGCTTCAGTGAGATAATTAGGTATGGTCATGGATAAGGAAAATAGAAATAATCCCTCATATTCCCACAATAAATCATTGACTAACATATGCTTTTATCCATTCTTATATATGATTTCATAATCATACCCAAACATCTTAATGGTCCACTTGTATTTCTCCAAAGATGATAAAATCTACCACATATTATACTTTAAACTATGACGATCTTAATATACATACTCCTCCCAATGATGTATGGGTCCGAAATGTCAAATGCATGAAGGATGACCAAAATATCTTTCTTATAAGTGAATATTTCCAAATTTATGTCACACAACTCCTTATATATGAATGCTAAGGGGTGCTCTTCTTGCATCAATGTAACTCTTTTACTTGAGGCATCACATCGCAAGGCATATGTATTAGTGAAATTGGGAACTACTACATGGATGTAATGTACATGGTTTTGATTAAAACTGAAAATTCATATTTGGTGTCTTTCCTCCATAATAAGGCATTCGTTTTCAGAAGGGTTATTAAGGGGATAGAAATTGTCAGATATTTCTTCAAACTTCCTATTGTATCCCATAAATCATAAGAAACCACATAATGTCTTTAAGGTATTAGCGTGCGGAAAATGCTACATAGTCACAAATTTCATGGGATCAAATAGCACCCTCTTGTAATTATTGATGATGTGACCCAAGTATTCATTCTTTGAACTCTCAAAAACACATTTGGAACAATGAATAATCATAGGTGATACAAGAACTACAAGGCTATATAAACATGCTCTAATAAGGAGTATCAATGTTTATCGTAGATTAAAATATCATTAAAGAATATAATGATAAAATTACATACAAAGGGTTGAAAATTATTGCTCAAGAAGCTCTAAATCATGGATTAAGAATTGGAAAGTTTAAAGAGAAACACTAATATCCCATAATGAACTTCACATGTTTGGAAGGTTGCCTTAGGGATGCATACTTCCTTAAGATGTATTTGGTGGTATCATGAGTGAAGTTATAGTTTAGTGAAGAAATTGGCTCCATGAAGCTCATCCCAGATATCATCAATAACTAGTATGGGAAATTTTTATTTCATGATAAACTAATTTAGATGATGAACACATATTCCAACTACCCTCTTTATATAATACCATAATAATGGATGAGCAATAAAGGCTTACATTGGGATATATGATTCTATTGTCCAATAGTTTTTGAACGATTTTTTCTATTTCATAACTATGAAGAAAATGGTGCTTATAATGATGCACATTGGGTGGTTGGCTACTCAAAAATATGGAAATAACATGGTCAACCTCATGATGTGAATTTGGTGAAGCAAAAAGTGTTTCAAATCCCAATTTATTTTAGTTAAAACTATTTACAAACCATTGTGAATCTCTTATGGGAGGGTGTTGATAAATTGTTTGGCATTGAATTGAACAATAACATTAGAGTGGCCTTTCTTCAATAGTTGCTCCGTATATCAAGAATTGATCAATTTTAGGGGACTCAAACATAATCCATTTTGATGTGTGCTTATTCCATTCCTTATTGATGTTAAGATTCATTTCCTTGCCTCATGGTAATAGGGTCCATAGTGCATAGCCATTCTACACTAAGAATTACATCACAACCATCCATTTTAATAATGAATATTTGAGATTTGAGTTGATAATTTCCCATTTGAAATTTAACATTTTTAAATTGGATTCAACATTTCATCATACTTCCACTGGATATTATAACTTGAATTATGCATGACATGGATATAATGACGGGGTTCTTTGGCCACTTTCCTATGAATAAAATTGTGGTGTTGCTACTATCAATAAAACAATCACTTCTATTTATTTATGTAACCAATCAACTTCATTATTTTGGGTGTGCAAATTTGGAATGGATCACTTTGGAGGGAAATGCCATGTTCCTAACAAGGAGCTTCTAAGGTTCTTTCTTCCTAAGTAAGAAGCGTGGTCTCCATTAATTCTAGTTTAGAAGTGTCCTGCAGTTGGTGTTTGGGAGGACAGATCCATTTGGAATATTTTTCTTCTTCCTCACATTCATTCCCTTTGAAATACCACTCATCACAATTATAATAATGTTTGATGCATTTCCATTTCATTAGTTCTCATGGGACAACGTTTGGACTTTCAATAGATGAGAAGCGGGGGGAGTGGTATTAGTTAACAAAGAGTGTGAAGATGGAAAATAAAGGGGGCCCATTTGGTATATTCATTTATCACTGTCTTAACACCCTAAGCTCTCATACAAGAATCCAACCAATTTCTTTGGCACTAGATCAAGACTTGTGCTACATTTTCCTTCTTAACACCACTAAAGGAACATTGTTAAGGAAATGAATTAGGTTCTTTGTGCATATTTCTACTTACTAGAAGGATATTATAAATTCTATAGATATGCATATTTAGTGTAATGTTTTGAAACAATCCAAGTCATGAGTGTCTAATTGAAAATAAGCATAGTCAGTCTTCACAAAAGGCTCCAAATAGTATATCCTCCATAATAATTTTCTATGCATTCTTAATATTACCAATTCCCTTGATCCAATTATAAGACCCTCACTCTAGGTTTCATCACATCAGCAATAATTCCATGGAAAGAGAAATAATATTCCATTTGATTAACCCAACTAGTAAGATGAGAACATTTCATTCTTCTTCATCTGTATTTTGGTGAATTGATTATTGAAATTTGATAAATAAAAAGTTTCCAGCAACCCAACCCAGTTTTAACTTCACCTTATCACTCTCATTCAGTTAAATGTCGTTTCCCATAAACATACATTCGACATATAGAATTATGGAAATGAATTTTTCAGATTAAAACACATGGGACTATCAACACATGCTGAAAATAAATATGGACATAAACAGACTATCAACACACATAAAAATACACATTGATTTTTGGTCAACTTAGACCCAGGAAAAACCCCTTCAACCTTCTCTAGGGAAAACCTGTTAGTGAGATCTTCAAATTTATTCATCTTTCAAGTTCAGGAAAAATACATTTGTGGAAAAAAAAAATAGCAAAATACAACTTATCTCTTCAGCCAAAAACTCCTTGAAAATTGTGCCCACTTGAAGTTGAAAATATGTACTATATGGACACGGACTGTACAGACTGTACATATTTTTTTTCAAAAACTTCTCTCGAACGACCTGTAGCTCACATCATTGAATGTTGTTCGTACTGTACCTTCTACTATCTTCTATGCCTTAATTTTTGTGCCCAAGTTTTCCCAGAAATCACTCCTTCAGCTTCCTGCAACAAATTTCTCCTTCAAAACTTTTCTCCTACTCTGAGCCTCCTTCTTCCAATCTGCTCATGAAGAATGAATCTGATCTTTCTTTTCTTTTCCCCCTTTTGTTTCCCTAAATGACTTTTGGGCAACCCTAAGATCTAATGGCTCAGATTCATTTAGATCAAGGGATGAGAATAAATGTGCATTTAATTGTCACTTTCTATTTTTTAACTCACCCATTAAATAAAGTACCCACATTGTAATTTATGTCTAAAGTCACTTGTCACTTTATTATTTAACATTGACTTTACCACTTATAAAGTCACTTTCACTTTATAAAGTCACACTTAGGAAAATAGTTATGGTTAACACTTTTCCCTAGGTAGAGACTAACCCATGGGAAACCACTTGTCCAAGGTACATTAAAAATCAACACTCCCTCTTACCGAGGAATTTTTTTGTCACCACACCCATATTGTCCCTAAAATGCATATCCTTGCCTCTTGGCAAGGACTTCGTGAGAACATCAGCCACCTGCTCATCTATTGCTATATACTCCAGCTTCACTGACCCCTTCTGAACATAGTCCCTGATGAAATGTATATGATGTCAATGTGTTTTGACTTGTCATGAAACACTGGATTCTTCATGAGTTTAACGCACATCTGATTATCGCAGTGAATAATCGTCGGTCTCAACTCCAGATCAAATAGGCCATACGACAACTTGTGAAGACAAATGGCCTCACAACTAGCCTGGCTAGAAGCCATATATTCATCCTCAGAAGAGGTCAAAGAAACTGAATTTTTATTTCAACTAAACCACAACAAAACTGTCAAACCCAATTCGAAGTAACACCCCGAAGTGATTTTGTTGTCAGAAGAATAACCTGCCCAATTTGCATCTGTGTAACCTGCCAACCTCACTCCATCTCCTTGCCTATCGTCCAGACCATAATCAATTGTCCCCTGCATGTAGCAAAGAATGTGCTTTGTAGCTACTGAGTGCACCCTCCTAGGCTTAACCATGAACTGGCTAAGTGTGTTCACTGCAAATCATATATCTGGCCTAGTGTTGACCAAATACATCAAGGACCCAATAAGATGCCTATATAATGTGGGATCCACCAAACTAGAATATGAAGCATGAGGCTTCTTCCAGTTGGTGATCATAAGTGTAGACATGGGTCTACATTCTACCATGTGAAAACTACTCAACACATCCACAACATACTACCCCTGCCCCAGAAAGATATGCCCCTCCCCCTGCCACACCTCAAGCCCCAAAAAGTAATGCATCAACCTAATGTCCTTCATCTCGAATTCCATATAAGTGGTTGGCATGTGCCATTGGGTACACAAACAATGGTTATTTTGGAATTAAAAACAATGTGATTAGTAATATGTGAGGAGAATTTTGAGATATTGTTCCCAAAACTGTGCTTTGTTCCATATAGAAAGTTTACTATAGAGTGGTACCACCACAATCAATGGTGCATGAGGAATAATTTTCATTATCCTCATATAGGTTTCCCACGATGGTTTTGTTAGGACCTAGGAATTTAATTAATTTTGATAGAAATACTACTCCTAGAATGAGCATTAATGTGATTACATAATTCCTAAATTCATTGTATGCTCAAAGATGTAATATTTTTGTTATTGATGCTATAAAAGTTATCATTTTCAAGGCCCTGTGGAAAAAGGAGTGTTGAGTTATTTAGCTCTCTAATATACAAGGGAGAGTTCCAACTATAGTACTCACTTATGTCTTTCATGTCACTGACTAAGGAGGATAGCATGTACCCTTAGCCATACTACTTGATTCTATGGTACATGAGAGTGATCTCCCTATGTGTTATTCTCACGGTGATATAATAATAGGACAACCACAAGTTTATGTAAGTTTGGCTTCAAGTGCACATAATGGAACTTTGATATACATCACTGTATGTGAAATAACAATGTATATACAAGAGCTAATTAATGTAATAATTTGTAAAGGGGTACAAAGAGAGATTAAAAGGGTGTGTGATTTAACTAGTTAACAAAACCAAAGAGTTGAGTTCAACATTACAATATAAAATAATTTAATTGTGTATTGGTTTAGTCATAACAAGCTATGAATCCAAGTGTTGAACCAAAATTAAGTAAATATATTCTTACATGCATGTTGGTGATTAACAATACTATAATATTATTTCAACATTAATAGGGTGAGAATGAAAACTATCATAATTTTAATTCCATAGAGATCCATGTTAGTGAAATGGAATAGGGCATAGGTTGACTATTTTGAAATCATGTGGCTAATTTATAGGGTTCACCAAACCTAAAACTTCAAGTTTGGAATTCAGTGAAACTAAAGCAAAATTGAAAGTTTCTTTATGTTTGTCAAACTTCAGATATGAAATTAATAAAACAAATTTGAGATTATATGACAAGCTTGATTTAGGGTTTAGTTTGAATAAAAAATTTAAAAAATGGAGGACCCACAAGTGCATATTTATCATTTTTTATCTTGACCTTTAATGGCACACATTTCTCCATTTATCCACTCTATCTCAGGCATCCCTTTCCATGACAATATGTGTGTATAGTGCAAACCTTCAGGTTTATTCTTAGGCATTCCTATGTATAAACCCTCCCCTTGGACAATTTCATCCCTTGCAACTTCCTATAAATCTCCACTTGGTCATTACTAGCTCACACACTAAGTCATCGTTTCTTTGAAACCCGAGCTACTACCTGTAAGCTAACTCAAGTAGACTTAACATAATATTTTGACTTCCTAGGGGCAATTGTTTTTGTTTATTCTAAAGTTTGTTTGTGTGTGTTTAGATAGATAGATGAGAAATGTCTAGAGCCAAACCTAATTATAAAATTTGAACTCGAATTTTAATTTAATAATCTCCAAATGCAAACTCAAATTCAAACTGAGTGACTTAGTCCCCTGGTATTAAAGAAGGTTCATAAGAGACATTGAAATAATTTCCATGTGCAATGATTTGAAGATGAAGAAGCTAGAAGAGTTAAGAGAATTTGACACAAAGATTAAAAAGGAAAGTTGATACCAGAGGGAAAAATCCAAGGAGCTATAAATAAAACTTAGTAGACAATAGGAATCTTTCATAACCATGGAGTCAGAATTATACAACTGCATATTGAAAATCTTGCAATTGGTGAAAAAATTCATTTAGTTAGATAATTGGCAAGAGGAGAGGTTCACCAAAATGATTGCTCAAATATACCATTATTTTACAAGAAAGGAAGAAGCAATGGAGAACCTGTAAGTATTATTCCATGATATCAAGTAAGTCCCTTCCATTTCCACTGCAAAAGCTAGCACCATGATGAAGTCAAGCATGGTAAATTCACCTTTAAATAGCCTTCCCCAAGAGCCATTTTAAGCAATTTTGAAAATCACAATAGAGGCATTATTTCAAACTTATTGAAGCAATTGGACTTCAAATTCTAAGGGATTATGATTCCAATATAGCTCAATAGAGACTTAAGTATGAATGCTTAATATTTGATGGAAAAGAAGCATACAAACCAAATTTTTCGAAGAAAAAGGAATTAAAAAAGGTGTTGTTTTCTAGGAGGAAAGGCCAATTATTAGAGGAGCGTGAATCAAGCCACCCAAATATCCTTGTGGAAGATTGCAAGAAGGGAACAAAGGAGTGATTTTTACACCCAAATCTATTTCAACACTTGGGGCACTAAGAAGTTAAGATAGAAAGTACCATCACAAATAAAAAATTGCATGATGTGGTATATTTGGTTTATTTTTTCTTGAATAGAATGGATCATAGTGCTAGTAATTGTGGCACTGTAGAAGGTTCAACAATCCATACAGGAACTATTTCCAATAATATATACTAATTGGACTTGGGAGGCTAAATTTTGGATACTTCACTTGAAACTCCATCCCTAAGAACAAAATAGCCAAGCAAAATGTTTGAAGAGTCAAGGTCAAATGGAAAGAGAAAAAATTTGCACCTATAGTCTAAGGAGCAGTGGTATAATCACCTATTTTGGTAACGAATGTCGCCTCTAGCCATAATATGGACAATGGGCTCATGCAAAAGGTAGCTCGTATTCAACTCGTGTATTCCATCCTACAATGGAGGCCCCTTTCTTGTAGATTTGCATGTAGAAGCACAGGAGAAGGAGATTGAAAGGATTTAAAGTTTTTAGGAACCAAAAGCTTGTAAATGGGGAGGTGAAATCCAAAATGAATCCTTCAAATAATCTCTCTTTTTAACTTTGTAATAAGAAAATTTATTTTGCAAAGTTCCATCAAATTTTGGTGATAGTGATCAGGATTAACAATAAAGTAGTTCAATTTTAGTATTGATAGAGTAAAAACATACACTATAACTTTTATTTTGTAGAAATTTATGGTGATGAAATACATAAACCATAAATTAACGAACTTTTTAAAGGCAAATATTAACCTTAAATAAATTCAAACAACTTATATCTCTCTCTCTCTCTCTCTCTCTCTCTCTCTCTATATATATATATATATATATATATATATATATATATATATATATATATATATATTCCTTCTATATTATGATTAAACATATATACATAGGAAAATATTGTCAACCACTGATCCGCCACTTGTGAAACCATACTAGTAGCATAAGTTCAAAACCTTTTTGTTAAAATCATCGTGGATAACCATAATGTCTTTCAAAGTGAAATTGTAATTAGAAAATTACAAAAAGCATTAACAAAAGACCATGAACATAAATGCTCCCTGAATTGTGTTTCTCATAAGAGAACTAGCTTGCTTAATCACAATCTAGGAGGAGTGTCCACTTAGATGGGTGGTTGTTTTTCACTATCATTGTTTGAAAAGGAGATATCGTAATTTGGAAATTTCTTGGTTATTCTTCATACTTTACTATTGATATTGTCAACTTTGTCCATGATTTTAGCCATGCATATTAACAATTGTCGTTGGGTGTCAGCTTTATTAATAAGTACTTTCCACTTCAAAGTTTTGATATACCATTATAGGTTGATCGTCTGCATCTAGAATGAGGAGCTTTCCCTGGTAGATATTTCTACGTTAAGGATCTATTACCTAGTTTCTTTGTGAACTTGTTTGTTGAGGATAAAATTTCTACTCTATTGGACCTCACCTTACACTTCAGATATTTCTCTCTGGACCATTTCAGGAATAATGTTTCTATACCTATCCATGATGGCATGAGCAGTTATTTGGGCCCAAGTTTGACCTGTAAAGGGAGGAGGCGATTTAGAGGTAGGGGAGGGACCGAGGCATCCTATTCTCCCTCCACATTGTGAGGCAGAAAGGAAATGTCTAGTCATGTGGTTGAGTGACCACGGGCAAGCTAGCTCGAGAAGGGAATCATAGCGGAAGATGGAAAAATACAGACCAAAATAGTGAGGTGGGACATTAGGGATAGATTGAGAATAAAACTAGAGGGGGTGACCACAATGGAGGAAGAGAATCCCTAGAATATAGACAGAAATACAACTAGGAAGTCGAGAAGCAGAGAGAGAGGTTGGGAGGGAAAGATAGTTGCACAAAGGTCTAAAGTCCAATTTAGAGCCCCATACATGAAAATATTCCTAATACTACATGCCTAGTGAACGAACATAAAACCATAATGTAATGAAACCATAATTTATGAAAAATAGTGATACCATAACATCCACCAATGAGGAAAAGTTTAGGATAAAGATGAAAATCATTGGTAACCTAATACTTCTCCTTTGTGTTTGTCGTGAGCCAAAATTCTTGTGTTCCAAGATGATTAGTTTCCAATTAAAAATTATTTATACTCTTGCATGTAATGCAATCTACATCCCTCAATTGGTATTGGTCTACTAGATTCACACACTCTCTCTCCAATTATGGTATGTTTGCAAAAGTCAAAAATTTCACATAGGCACCATGTATTTTTAGTGCCAAAACCTATTATATAAGCTTCAAACCACCCTCTCCTCACATCCTTAGAACACCCAATGTCATAATATGCCATCATCCATCAAATTTCTATCATGATTGTTGTTTGGTGTGAATTATTTGTGTTATTTTGTGCCTTACCTCCGCTACCTTTCCAACAAATTGGTATCGAAGTCGAGGGAGGATCACAAGATTCATGGTTCCTGGGGAGCCAGTGAGAAGAGGGCCAAGTGAAGAAGGTCGACAATTTTTTTTTTAAATTGCGTTGCAAAATTGTTGCATTGTTACCTGATAAAAGTGCGTCGGTGAGGTGTGAAATTCACACTTTGTTAGTGCAAAAAATGTGGCAATTTCGTCAAAACTACGAATCTGCCAAAATTAAAGAGATCTGCGCAGGTACCGTGTGTTAAAGTTGCGTGAACCCCGTGAGGTATTAAGAAAAGGCAGAGCTTGTGAGCAAGTATTAAATTAAAAAAGGAGCATGTGAGACGATTACAAGACCAAGGCACATCATGAAAGGTTCTTTTCAAAATTCACATTGATTCTTTTTACCCATATGTTAATTGTTTCATATGAACGAAGTGAGATGGTCTTAAAGGGTTATGTCTTTGTAAAGGACGAATTTATTAAAAGTTTATTGGTGATCCACGGTGATAAAAAATTTTGAAAGTCTAAAAGGTTTTGCCATAAAGTTTGGAGGGTTTTAACATAAAAGGCATTCAAAGGTTTTTTCAAGTCAATTTTTTTATATATATTGTAAAAGGATTAGTTTATAAAGGTTTTCTTTTATGAGTGGTTTGTTATAAATATATTCAAAGCAATTTAAAAGTGTTTATTTTGGGAGATATTTATGAAGGAGATTTTTTTTAAGAGAATTAAAAGAAAACTAAAGGGTTTTTATTGGCAAGCGAATTTAGGGGTTTACAAAAGTCTTTCAATTGGCAATGTTTTATGTTTTGTCAATCATACAAATGTTTTTGGTGAAGATTGTGCCTTATGGGGGCACATATTAAAAATTATATTTTCTTTTCAGGGGCAATATTGAAGATAGCCTCATGCAATCGAGAAAACAACTATAAGATAGACGAAATACAATAGTCATGGGTCGTAAAGCACGACTGAAGAAGATTAAGAAAGGATAAAAAAAAAGAGGCAGATATTGTTGTCGAGTTTAGAGAGGTTCAGGCCACAGCCCAGGAACTGAGAAGTCTAGTAGAAGACAAAGAAGAAATCGAGGTTGATTGGTGTAGAGTGGATCTGCTATGACCTCCTAGGTTTAATGATTCCCGAGCTTTGAGTTTCATTCAACAAGAAATGGATGAAACGATTATGTGCAAGGTGGCAAAAAATACAAATTTCAAGCAAGCATGGGAGATCTTGGAAGAAGAATTTGGTGCAAGGGGGGAGTGACACGTAGCATAAAGTTATGTCATAAGGAGAGAAGTCAGCTGCGTATCTGAGAGTAGACGAGCAAGACTCTTAGATTACAACCCAACTTGGAGAATCCCACTCAAAAGTGGATGATGGTTGTGAAGACCATATAATTGAAACCCATTATGAAAGCATGCATTTGGATGAACAAGATGCAACAAAGATTGCAGAGAGAAAAACAAAAGCCTTTGTATGTGAAGCAGTGCAAGAGCATATAAATGCTCAAGGACTCCACTGTAATGTGCTTGGAGCAAATGATGGTGAATCCGACAGTGACAAAACACATGTGGATGATGACTGCAAAGTGAGATGTGAATTAATGCATCTAGACGTAGTTCATGGATCTGATGAAGTTGAAATTGTCAATGAGCACATGCATGCTGGGATAACCCACCATAGGGTGGATGAACATTATTTTGATGTTATGTGTGGTTTCTTTTTTGAAACAAGGATTGATTGTGGCAATATGGTAAGCACCATGTTTCATGAAAAATTGAAGGTTGAAGTTGCCATTGTAGCAGCAATATATGAAGCAGTTTGAACTACTCATGAAGCAGTATGTCATCTAGCAGCAGTTGATGATTAAGAATAGGATAAAGAGATTGAAGGATTTTTTATGAGAATGTCTACTGACCACATAATAGTGGAAGATAGCTTCAATGAAGTTAAAAATAAGGCAAAGAAGGAAGAGGTAGAGTAGGAAGCTCTCACTGTAGAGCATAATAAAGATGTTTTTAACATTATTTTTTAATATGCAGGTGTTCATAATAGCATGGGCGAAAAAGTTGAAAACAAAGTTACTAATAAGTTTGATGCAAATTTGAAGCTCATTGAAGAATGGATTCAGAAACCAATTGAACAAATTAATGTGAACCTTATAGCAGTAGCTGTAATAAAATAATTGAATGAAATGGTGAATAATGATCTTGAGTGTGAAAATTAGAAGAAAAAAACAGCAGTACCTGATGTGAAAGTGAAGAGAAGGATATAGGAGTTTCTGAAAACAAGGAAGAAGGCATTAAAATAGTTTTTCAGCAATTGATTCAAGAAGAGATAACATTCTACTATCAAGAAATATGGCAGAAAGAAAGACGGGAATATGAAGCACAAGCAACAGAGGGAAGAAGGCAGTTTATAGTTGAACGAATCCTTAAAGAAGAAGCTGTAGAAGACTGACCCATATCAACTTCAAGACAAGTCAAAGAAACATTGCAGCTACAACAAGTAAAGAAATATGGAGCCTACAGTAAGAATACGCAACAGAGAATGAAACAATTTCGGGGATGCAAAATTTGGAAGAAGAGAAAAATAAAATGAAAAATTGTAAAAATTTTGAGTCATTGTAAGCTTAGCCTAGACATAGACCAACAGGCACGTTTGAGTGATAACTGAGTCAATTTCTATGGTAAGCCTAGCAATCATAGTTAAGTCATGTTGATTCACGTTGAGTCATGTTTGAATTATGTTGAGTAATATAGTCGTAATTAAGGGGGAGTGTTAGAAATTGTAATTACTCCTGCATGCAAGAGTTCGCTAAATTTGGAGCATCACTGAATTGAGTCGAGTGAGTTTGAGATAAGTTATAGTTTAGGAAAAGTCAAATTTAAAGTGTGTGTGCATGTGAGGTTATTTTAGATGAATTGCTAGCTAGAAAATTTTAAATACGTCTCACCAAATTCATTGTGATCATTATGTTTTTGTGTGATCAATAAAAAACTTATAGTTTTTGTGTGTTTTATTATTTTGTGTCTTATCTTCTCTACCTTCCAACAACACCTATAACCTTATTAACAAAAGACCAAATCAATTTGTAGTCGCAAGTATACCTTTTTAACTGCATGATGTCATTTGGTGTCTTTCTACCTCCACTCTAAATAACTTGCACTCAAATCAACTTGCCAAAGCCACCCTCCATATACACACCCACTTACCATGGGAATATAACTTTTGTATTAAAAAAATAGAAAAACAAAACATATAAAAAAATGAGAAGATAAAAGGCATAAATAATAGTATCAATAAGAAAATTGCAGTCAAAAGCTCGAAGAAAATTGAAACAAAATAATTAGTTCATCATCATTTTTCTTTACGATTTGATCGACCACATTCAACGTTTGTTTAAAATAAGGGCATTAGGATTAAGAATGGTATATACATGGGGCCAATGTGTTGCGGTGAAGTACAACTGTCTCAGCAGGCTTTCGCCTCCGTTCAACAAGAGCAGGTAGGACACGGGAGCTCTGGATTATCTGCAACTTACTTTAAGTGCATGTGGAAATATGATCGATCCACAAAAGTCATTAAAAAAGCCCAAACAGACATATTATATTCACTTCTCCACCGGTGAGGTAGCCTCCGGTTTGGAAACGTCTTCTTAGGTTGAGTTCAACTCTTCAGCATCAGGAAGCTTCCCAAGGGTTGAATGAATGGCATCCAAGAAAGAAATGGGCTCTTTCATAGGTGCAAAGCCTATATAAGGCCACTGGGATGGTAGAGACTGAAATCATATGTGATCAATTCAAAGCTGCATGTTGGGAATTTCTGATAATTCCAAACAAAACTGAACAGAAAATGATGCTCTGTTTTAACACAGGATCTTAACACGGGGAAGCAAAAAATTGTTTTCAAAACAGAGTTTCACATATGCACAACGAAATTTTCATTCATTAATAAAACTGGGTGTTACAACAAGAAGATCTTCCTCTTAATAGAGGGATTACACATGAACGCTTCAGTTCCACAAAAAAAATTTACTCTGTCTCTGTCTTCAAATTCTATACTGTTGTGTGTAAAAACAATTTCTTTACATTCACTGCTGTAAAAAAATCTTCTCATTTCATTCATGTTGCTGCATATTTCATTTTAATCTCTAAACAAACCATTGCTCTCGTGCTGCTGCGCATTCCTTTCATTTTCTCAATTGACAACCACTAAAAAAAAAACTTCACGTTGTTGCATGCTTCCCCTTGCATATGCAATGAATAACAAAAAAAACATAACAATACTATATCCTATGCCCATACTTCTCGTGAATTAAAAAACTAATAAAATTAAAAGCTTTTACCAATGTTTACCATTCACATTAAATTTCATTAATGTTTCTTTTCTGACAAAACTGGCAGTCAAACAAGGTTTCACTTCATGTCAAGTCATGGTGTAGGCATGCACATCACCCCTCGTTCAATCGGACAAACATCAACCTTGATTTCAATCGAACGATTGTCGAACCATATCGCAAGACCTTTTCTGCTGAACTTTACGTTCCGGGAAAAAAACTACTTTGGCAAAACTGCTGTCCACGTGTCTGTTGCTCGATGTTATCGCTGCCCCTCCGGAAGATACCACCGTCTCATGAAAAGTGGTGCGATGAACACTGGCAGTTTTCTGGAATAAATGCGGCAGTTGGAATTATAATTTCAACACTCCCCTTTAATTTCAACTTCTGGGTTATCAGTCATACCCAGACATTTCCTCAAAAACTCAAAACTTTTCTACCCCAATGGTTTGGTCAGAATATCAACAACCTGCTCTTGAGTTCTGCAATGTTGTAAAAAAATTTCTCCATTTTTACCAATTCCTTGATGTAATGAAACTTTGTGTCAATGTGTTTCGTTCTCTTATGAAACACATCATTCTTGGATAATGCAATAGCTGAGCTATTGTCACAAAAAATCACAGTTCCTTTTGCTTGCTCTTGGCATAAACTCCTTAACATCCTTCTCATCCAAATTGCTTGACATGTTGCTGTTGTAGCTGCCACATATTCTGCCTCTACTGTAGACAACGCTACAATAGGCTGTTTTTTAGAAGCCCATGAAATGGCTCCTGAACCCATGTGAAAAACATAACCAGATGTGCTTTTCTGATCATCTACACTTCCAGCCCAATCACTATCAGTGTATCCAATTAAATCTGAACATTCTGAAGTAGTATATAAAATGCCAAACCTTTTAGTACCTTTAACATACCTCAGAATTCTTTTTGCTGCCTGCCAATGTGCTTCTTTTGGCCTCTCCATGAATCTGGAAATTAAACTAATAGCATACATTATATCTGGCCTAGTTGCAATCAAATACATGAGGCTGCCAACTATGGTCTTGTACAAACTAGGATCAAAATCCTTGTTGTTGTCCTCTTTGCTGAGTTTTAATCCCATCACTGTGGGAGTGATTGTTGCTTTGCTCTCTTGCATATTGAATCTTTCCAACACTTCATTAACATATTTCGCATGTGAGATAAAAATCTAATTTCCATTTTGTTCTACTTCTACTTCTATTCCTAAGAAGTATCTCAGCAAACCCATGTTAGTCATTTCAAATTCTTCTTTCATGACTGTTTTGAAATTTTCAATAAGATAATCATCATTACCTGTGAAAATAACATCATCAACATATAACACAACAATTAGTAATTTACCATCCTTTTCTTTGATGTAGAGGGTGGGTTCTCCCTCACACTTTTCAAATCCATTTTCCAGTAGATAGGAATCTATCCCACTGTACCACGCTCTTGGTGCTTGCTTCAGCTCATAAAGAGCTTTCTTCAATCTGCACACTTTGTGCTCTTGGCCTTTCTTTTCATAGCCTAGAGGTTGCTCAAGGTAAACCTCTTCCTTTAACACTCCATTTAGGAATTCTGACTTCACGTCCATTTGGTAAACTTTCCACTTGTTTTGTGCTGCTATGGACAACACTACTCTCATTGTTTCCATTCTGGAAATCGGTGCAAAAGTTTCCTCATAGTCTCTCCCATACTACTGCTTATATCCCTTGACAACCAGTCTTGCCTTGTGTCTTTCTATTTTGCCTTCAGCATTACTCTTGGTCTTGTAGACCCATTTAAGTCTAATGACTTCTTTTCCTTTTGGTAGTTCAACTAAATCCCATGTCTTGTTTCTTTCTATGGCATTAATCTCCTCATCCATTGCTTCTATCCATTTCCTATCCTTAATTGCTTCTTCAAAATGAACAAGGTCATCAACACGACAATATAAAGCAAATAAAGAGTTCATACCTTCATTTGCTGCCTCTTGTTCATAAATGTCACTTAAATTTCTGAACTTCTTACCTCTTTCATTTGATGTACACTTGAAGAAGCACTTGAATTTCCTCCTTGTGATGTGCTTGGAGAAGAACTTTCATTTCTCCTCAAGGGTGACCCTTGCTGCCCTTGTGTTGGTGCTACTGTTTGGGGATATATTTCAGCCATCTCCTCATCATCTTCATCATGAGACAAAGAGTTTTTAACATTCACTGTTTTCTCAATGCTTCCATCCCAAGCTTCCTCCTCAATGATCTGAACATCTCTACTCACAATAAGCTTCTTGGTGGATGGGTTATACAACCTATAAGCTTTGGATTCCTCACTGTATCCAATGAAAATACATTTCTCCCCTTTCATGTCCAACTTCTTCCTTAGTTGATCTGGAATGTGTGCATAGGCCACACATCCAAAAACTTTCATGTGGGTGACTCCTTGCTTTGTCCCACTCCATGCTTCTTCCAGTACTCTATTCATGACTCCTTTTGTAGGGAATCTATTCAAAATATACACTACACAGTGTACAACTTCAACCCAGTAATCATTTGGCAAATGTTTTTCCTTTAACATACTCCTCACCATATCCATGATTGTCCTATTCTTCCTTTCGGCAACTCCATTTTTCTGCGGAGTGTACCTAGTGGTAAACTACTTATGAATTCCATTTTCTCTACAAAACTGTAGAAATTCCTTGGAGATATACTCACCTCCTCTATCAGTTCTTAGAACTTTGATATGTAGCCCACATTGGTTTTCTACAAGTGCTTTGAAATTGAAAAATATTTCAAACACTTCAGTTTTGTTCTTTAGGAAAAAAACCCAAGTTTTTCTAGTAAAATCATCAATAAATGTTAGTATATAGTGGTTGCCTACAAGTGATGGAGTTTGCATTGGTCCACATAAATCTGAGTGAATAATCTCTAAGGGTGCTTTTGCCCTTATGCTTTTCCCTGATGGAAAACTTTCTCTTTGTTGTTTCCCCAAGATACAACCTTCACAAAGGCTGTCTGGTTTCTCTATCAATGGTAATCCTCTTACCATTCCTTTTCTATTCAACAAGTTAAAACTCCAAAGTTGAGATGTCCAAATCTCAAGTGCCACAACCAATTTTCATCTTTTGGTTCGCTTTGGAAAGCCTCTTGTGTCACTGCTGTTATTTCTTCTCCATTTTTTAAATCTGCCTTCATCCTAAGAGGGAACATCCTGTTCCTTGTCATCTTTACTTCAACAATACATTGTTTGCTTGGTGTTTTATCCATGATGGTGCATACATCATTCACAAAGAAAACATTGTACCCCTTTTGAGTAAGTTAACCAATACTTAAGAGGTTACATTCCATTCCAGGAACATAATAAACATCTGCTATGGTTTTCTTTTCACCTTTCTTTGTTAAGAATTTACTTCTCCTTTTCCCATAACAGAAACTTTATTATCAGTCCTCTTTACAGAGGGATTACACAGGAACGCTTTAGTTCCACAAAAAAAAATTACTCTGCCTCTGTCTTCAAATTCTACACTGCTGTGTGTAAAAACAATTTCTTTACATTCACTGCTGTAAAAATTATCTTCTTGTTTCATTCACGCTACTGCATATTTCATTTTAATCTCTAAAAAAAAACATTTCTCTTGCGCTGCTGCACATTCCTTTCATTTTCTCAATGGACAACCACTAAAAAAAAACTTCACGTTGTTGCGTGCTTCCCCTTGCATATGCAATGAATAACAAAAAAAACATAACAATACTATATCCTATGCCCATACATCCCTTGAATTAAAAAACTAATAAAATTAAAATCTTTTACCAATGCTTACCATTCACATTAAATTTCATTAATGTTTCTTTTCTGACAAAACTGGCGGTCAAACAAGGTTTCACTTCACGTCAAGTCATGGTGCAGCCATGTACATCAACCCTGGTTCAATCAGACAGACATCAACCTTGATTTCAATCAGACAGTTGTCGAACCATATCGCAAGCCCTTTTCTGCTGAACTTTACATTTCGGGAAGAAAAATGCTTTCGCAAAACTACTGTCCATTTGTCTGTTGTTGGGTGTTATCGCTGCCCCTCCGGAAAATACCACCGTCTCATGAAAAGCGGTGCGATGAACACTAGCGGTTTTCTAAAGTCTCACAGGTAAAAAAAAGTCTCTGAGAGTTGATTCCTCCACTTTTTCCACTCTAAAGTATCAAGATGAATGAAAAAAAATATAATGGTCCAATTCAGATCACACCTCCTCATTTCAGAAGGCTTTTGGTCTCCATAATCTTCTAGTAAATGGAGGACATTTTTCCTCTACCTTCCCTTGAGTATATCATTTAACTTTTCTTGGAAGATGTCCTTCTAGCCCAATTTTGAAAAGGCCATTTTGGACCTATATTGTAGCTCTTAAACTCTTCTACAAAATGTTATCATCTAGTGATCCTCTATCAACTCTACCTGAGCATCCAGTGCCAAATCCTCTACAAAAGGTAAGACTTGTTCCTCTTATTGATCTAGCATGGAAGGATCATAAAGTTTTAGATTGTCTACATTAACAAATGAGTAAATACACATGTATGGGGGTAGATTCAGTCTATTGGTGCTATCTCCCACCTTTTCTAATATCTCAAAGGAAGCATACGACAAAGCCTTGATTTTCTTAGTAGGACCTTGAAGCCTCTCATTGTTCCGCTATAACTATTAGGGGAATTTCAAGGTAAAAATGGCCCGCAAAACAAAAAATGTACTAATACAATTAACTTTAAAAGAAATAATAGGATTCAAGATGATGGTGTCATCCCCAAGGGAAAATATTTTGGAGGGAAAAGAAGAAAAATATTTTTTAATTGTATTTTTGGTTTATCTCCTTATAGGCTTACTCAAATGTCAAGTGTATTCCACATCCAACGTGTATTCACTCTATATACTTATGAGTAGATCCAAATCAAATAAAATTAAAAAATACGTGGAAAAAACATGTTCAACATGATTTTTTCATGTATTTTCATTTTTTTCCAATGTAGTTCTTCTCAAAAGGATGCAAAATGGATACTCATTGGATGTGGAATTTAATTCCTCACTCAATGGGTGTCTACACTTCACATTTGAGTAAGCCTATAAGGAGAAAAGAAAAAAATACAATAAAAGGTAGTTTCCCTCTTTTTTAGAAAAAATCATAATTATTATCTTACTATTTTAACTATTATTTTATTTTTTCCCTTAGGAGTCTCATTTTAGACGTCAAAATTCCACTAATGCATACTCTATCTCCCACCTTGAATGACTTCTCTATTTTGTGTTCATCATGCTCGACCTTATATCTTTCTTGTGATTCCTGTAGCGTCTTGTGTACCTATATATGGATTTGCCTTATATTCTCAACAAATTATGCAACCCCCAAGGCATCCCCTATAACATCCTCCCTCATTCCTCTCTGTTTACCATATGAAATATCCAAAGGCAAAGGTGAGAAATATCTATAACAAGTTTATTATAAGAATGGCTTATTATGAGAGTTCTAAATATAAACCGTATGTTCATCCTAGGCCTTAGAATGATTCTGATTGTAACCCCTCAAAAGCTACACCAAAGTCCCGTTGACTAATTTTGTCTGCCCATTTGTCTGTGGATGGAAGGTTCTAAACCTCTTTAAATTTGTGCCCATTTTCTCTCACATTGTATTCCAAAATTCACTAAGAAATATTATGTTCCTATCTGAAGTGATCATCCTACATCTCTCAAAGTGCACCCAAACATGTCTAAAGAATAAGTTCATTGTTCTTTCTCGGTGAAGGTATCTTTCTAAACCTATCAACTACCACAAATAAGTAGTCATGTCCCTTCTTGGTTGTTGGTAAACCTCCCACAAAGTCCATGGAAATGCTTTCCCAAGGACAAGTGGGTACAGGTAGGGGATGATATAGACCTTGTTTCATGTTACTAAGCTTGCTAGTATACTAAATCATGCATATTATTATGAACCTATCTACCCATTCTTATGTCTTGGGAAAATACACATACCTATGCAAGTTGGCCATTTTATTCCCTACACCAAAGTTCCCTACAACCTTGGAGGTATCATCCTCTCTAATCAACTATACGCACTCATCTTAGGAGCACATAGCTTATCCAACTTATAGAGTAATCCGTCCATTAGATGGTAGTCAATTGTATTGTCACAATCATGCAAATGACTCTAGCTCTGCAACTACTGAAACACCTTAAAATACTCATCGTCTGAATATGCCTCTCTATATGCATCATGGGTGAATGGCTAGATGTCCATCATAGTTCCCAAAGTTGTGATCATTGGTGTGGGTGGCTTTGAAAGCATGACATCCAACTTGTTTGTGCTACCCTTGTTATACTTGATCACAAGATGAAACTGTTGTAGAAACCCCATCCACTTGTAATGCTTGTTCTATTGTAGTTTACTCTGGACCTATAGGTTCTATAGCGACTAATGATTTGTGTGGATTACTATCTCCTTTCCCATTAGATAGTTTTCCACTTCTTCATAGCTTGCACCAGGGCATAAATCTCCTTGTCATAGCTATGAAAGTTAAGAAAAAGATCATTAAATAGTTTAGAATGAGAACATACAAGCATTCCTCCCTACATCAAGGAAGCTCCCATAGCATACCCACTCACATCGATCTCCACTTTGAAAGTTTTCCATATGTTTGGTAATGCTAGAAATCGTGTTTGGATTAACTTCTTCTTTAGCTCCTCAATGGATCTCTACTGAGCCTTTCCCCATTGGAAACACTTTACACTTTCTATTATGGAGTGGATTGGTGTTTCTACCACTAAAAATAAGGCTATGAATTTCCTCAGGTATTGTGCTTCCCCAATAAAAATCCTAACCTCAGAAACATTAATAGCCATCGACCATTTCATCATGGATCCATCTTGGTAGGATCCCATTTCATCTCTCCTCCACCTATTACATACCCCAAATAGACCAAATATGGTTATGCAAGCTCACATTTTTTGAGATTTTCTAGGAGTGAGTGCTTCTCTAATGTCTGCAAAACCTGCGACAAATGTGAGATGTGCTCCTTCTAATTAGGATTGTATACCAGTATATCATCAAAATAGACAATAAAAAATGAATATATAAAAGGGTGCAATATATCATCAGGGAAAATTTTAGGAATGGAAATTTATCTTAAAGTTTAAGAACCTTGGCGAATCCCGCTAGTCCATAATATGAAATCTGTAAAATGTTTGGAGATTTTTTTGTAAAAATATTCAAATTTACAATATTTTTATATGGTCTATATATAATATTTTGGCCATTTTATGGTAAAATAATTTCATTCTATAAAATTTGGGTGAATCATTTTTACAAAAAAATGGAAACTATAGAATCTTTTTTTTGGAAAAAGTATAGAAAATTAGTCCATGGGTGAATATTAACCCCTAAATTTTTCCTTGTATATCATTTATTAACCTCTTAAACATATCTGGTGTATTGCATAGGCCAAATGGCATGAATAAGCACTCATACAAACCTTACATGGTTTTAAAGGTAGCCTTTTAGGTATCTTCTTCTGACTCGAACCTAGTGATATCCAAACTTTAAGTCCAACTTGGTGAGTATTTTTCTTACTACAAATGATCCAACAGATCATCTATTATGGGAAAAGGGTACTTGTTTTTTAGTGTAACTTTTTCCAATGCCATGTAATATATACACATTCACCAAGTCCCATCCTTCTTTGGCACAATAATAATGGATGAACCACATGGTGCATTGCATAAGATAAATTTCATGACTATTCACTCATACAAACCTTTCATAGTTTTCAACGCGGTCTTCCAAGTATTTTCTCCACTAACTCGAACCTTGTGGTATTCAAACTTTAAGTATGGCTTGGCGAAGTATTTCTCTTACTAAAATTGATCCAATAGATCATATATTCTGGGAAATGGGTACTTATTCTTGATCATAATTGTGTTCAACACCCTGTAATCTATACACATTTGTCAAGTCCTATCCTTCTTTGCCACAATCATAATGGGTGACCCACACAGTGATGTACTTGGTTGAATGACACCCTATTCCAGTATCTAATACAACTGTTTCTTCACCTCACTTGCTTCTATGATAGGTCACCTATACAACCCAATGTTTGGCAAAGGGGAGTCAGATAATAGTTGGATCTCATGACCCATGTCCCTGTTTGGTGGTAGCCCTTTAGGCTCCTAGAACACATCCTCGTATGCCTATAACAACTTCCAATTATTTTTTATGTTTCTTAGTACATCCCTCGAGTGATTTCTTTACTCTTATTGTCTCTTCTAGAGCTTTATTTTCTCTTAAAATAGTAAAACATACTTCTTGCTAGAACTGATCAATTCCTTGGCTTGGTTGGCACCTACTAGTGAAATTTTAAACTTCCCTTTGCGATTAGGCTCCTATTGTTTAATGTTGGTTGTTGTTGTTCATTCATTTGTGCTTCAGGGGGAGAAGTTATATAATGACATAGTTTGTTGATTGGTGTTAGTCCCTAAATTGAGTTTTGGAGGGAGAATTTAGATGATGTTAAATATTGTCATTATTGCTTTTGTTGTTGTTTCCTATATTTGATTAGTGTTGATGGTGACAATGTTCACATTCCATCAGGAGTGGTTGTATCATGTTTTGATCAACTTTTTTTATCATAACAAATTAAGGGGGAAAGATATGATACACAATTTAATTTCCTCTTAGCTGAGTTTATGATTTTTTCCATACTTCATGTTTGGACCATTTAGGGTATGCATGCATAACTGTTCATTTGTTGGTTGACGGTGGTTTCTTTTGTTTGAACCCTTTGGATTTTTTTACTAGAACCATTTTAAATATTTTATGAAGTGGTTGTCAGTGTTTTCCTTTCATGTGGATTTGCAACATCTTCTACTTAAGAGATCAACTAATTTCAATGAGATCTCTTGGCTCTCATCTTCACAACTTTTGGTGCTTTCTCATTGGAGTAGGATTCTGTTGTTTCCCTTCAGTGGGTCATTGTGGGATCTTAGCATTGATGTCTTTCCTTTTTTGGAAAGGATTTTTTTTTCTACCAGTTTTTCTCCTTTTCTTAGCTTAGGAGAGTTTAAACTTAGGTACCTTATCAGGCCTTGTTGCCAAGACCAAATATTTCTTTATGTTTTACTTCTTACATTTTTATTAAGGGGTTCTTACCGTTGGTATTTTCCAATATCCTTTTCTTAATGGGCCAACTGTAGTGAGTTCTAATCTCATGTAGGACTATTATCCTCCTGGTTGTTGCAGTAGTTGTTAGCTAACTCTAGGCCTCTTCCATTGTTATAAATCGAAGGCATATCTATGTGTTTTTACAACACCAAGAGTAATGCAAAACTTTTACATAGAAAGACATGACTCATTCCATGATCCAAGTGGATATTGGTGGCCACTAGCCTATTCCACATAGACCTCCATTTGGTTTCATATGTTTCCTTATTTATTGCAACATTTACTATTTTTAGCAGTTTTTTGGGTCCTGAACTTCCATAGAAGTTTTGACCCCCTAAACAACGTTTTTTAGTTTTGCAGCAAGACCACAATTTTAACTTGTCACAAATCCTATAGTACTCAAAGACATATTTCCAACAAGGTATCATACATGCCAAACAGAGATACTATGACCAAGTTACGACCCCAGGAAGTTGGCTGCCCAACTAACCCCAACGAGGCCCACACACTCTTGGCATTCCATCTCTTGGTGTTAGGGTTTTGGTTTTTTAGGGTTTTCCCTTATTGTTCAATAATAATTAGGCCCTTGAGCCTCATTGTAACAAATTTCAGTGGCATGTATCTGCCACATCTCTTCTCAGAGATAAGCTACCATCACTCGAGCTAGTTTAGTTCCATTATGATTGTAAGCATATTTCAGGATTTGATATTAATGAAATGAAGTGTTATTTCTGTTGTATCTTTGTATTTATTGTTATATCTGTAATTTGTTGCGTTCCTATTTAAGTTTGTATCAGTGTTATCAAAGTGGTCTAGTCTCTCTCTATTTTTCTTTCCATGTCCCCAACGAGGTCGAGATATAACGAGTTAGGACTCGAATTGGTCGAAACTTTGCAAGACCAACTATTGGGAACGGGTCTCCTAGAGTCAATTTTGGGGTTAAAAGCCCAATTTTTGGTGCAGAAAGCCCAAGTGTTGTATAAAAAGTGTAAAGTCTCCACATTTTGTGGTCACAGAGCGCGAAGATGTAAAGTGACATAAAAGGTTTTTTGCCCTTCGTCTATGTAAGTCATGTCTACTCTAGGAAATCTACCCATGGTCCGTGGACCATAGGATTGTATAAAAGGGGATGTCTTAGAAGATTCTAAGGTAGTTTAATTTAGTTTAGGTCTTGATGTTAATGTAATGGGTCAGTAAGAGCTAAGAGCAAAGAGTCTTAGCATAGGAAAGAGGCTCTGCAGCTGTTTGCACAGAGGCCGAGGGTAGAAGTCCACAGCCGAGTGCGTGGACCATTGCAACTGAGTGCGCAGGGTATTTAGAGTCTATAATAAGATCTGAAGCATTAATAAAGAAGATTATTATGGAATTATCTTTGTTTGATCTATTTACTTCTGTTATGCGATTATGTTATGCTGAATACTAGGCTTATCATTTAACGCTATATTGATGTGCGAATCTATATGTTTTACTTTGTTATATGAACGCAAGTAATAATATAGTGAAGAATATCTTAATGCATGTTGAATTTATCAGATACTTAAGCTGATCGGAGTAAATACAGAGGTAAGAACATTTACAGAAGCGCATAAGTAGCTAAATCACCTATTTAGGGTCCACGAAGGATGATCGCAGACCTTCGCAAAGGTCTAGAAGCCAAATAAGAGAAATATATCAATAAGCCCTAAAAGGCTTATCGACCTATGTGAAGCTAGGTTTAGGGTATAAAACGACATCACTACCATCTCTGGGTGTGGAAACTTGGTTCCGGCATCCCCCCATACTGCTTCGGGTGAGACTTCAGTCCGCGCTCTATGGGTTGATGCCGAAAGGGCCAGTAGTCTAGGGATTTGCTTAGCTAATTAACATTGAACCAGGGTCAGGGCCCACTAAGCCAACAAATGGTTCCATTGTCGGGACCAGAATCTCCATAAAGAGATGTGTATGTCGCATCACTAGAATCCGACTAAGAAGGAAATTGAAGTTTGGTTGGATAAGAAGATCCACGAATTTGTGGTGCAAGAAACCAGAAATCCACAATTGACGAAAAAACAGTGGTTGGAAAGATATCTGTACACATAGATACACGAAATCTTCTTTTGTTCCTTCCTGGTTGAATTATATAAGTAGATCACTAAATTGGGAAACGACCAATGAAGGTGGAGGCTTGACTATCCGATAGTGTGGACCCTGGAGTTAGTGCAAAGATTGGAAGCCTCAAAAGATGAGATTGCATGCGTTGTCGATCATTGGATCGATCGTATCATAGGAGGATTCATGACAGAGTTCATGGTCAATATGTCAGTTAGTTATAGTGAAGTAGAGCACCACTTCTTCAAGGGATTGCGAGGTAAGTATTTAAGGTATTTAAATACTTGGATTAATATGCTCTTGTGTGAAAAGCAGGTTATGTAGTTACCTTGATGTTTGGAGCTACGCAAAGTGGAAATCTCTTCGAGGAGAAAGGGAAGACAAACCCTGAATATAGCCCGCTGATCGGACCTCCTCTGAGTGACGACGAGGAAGCAGCACAGGATTCTCTATAGAGCGTTGTTCAAATGAGAAGACAAGGGTTACCACAAATACTCCATCCACCCACACCACCTCCATCTTCACCTCCGCTGCATACACCATCGCCCACACCACCGCCACCTCTGCCACCGTGCAATATGGTGAATTCAATTAAATTGCTTGTGTTCAAGGGGTTGAGAATAGAGGACCCGGACCAGTTTTGGTTCATCGCAAGGGCCGTATGGGAGGCTCAAGGTATAATGGATGACCAGATGAAGAGAGAAACGTTGGTTACTTCTCTATAGGAACATGCGCTGACATGGTACATTAAGTATTGCACTGATGACCCGATGGCTTCATTAGAAAATATTTAGACCACGTTGAATAAGGAGTTCAGTAGGCCTAAGTCTGAAGCTCAATCAATTGTGGGATTTAAGGAGATCATGATGAATCCTGGCTAGACACCCTGGGATTTGGATTTGAGGTTGAAGTGTATGAACTACGAAGACAACATGAATCTTATGGATGGGCAGCACTGCTAATGGTTTGTGGCTTTGGTCTTACCTCATCTGAGGTTTTCTTTATTGCAGCAAAATACTGGGACCCAGGCGGAAGCCTTGGAGATTGCAAGGAGATTACATGAAATGCTGATGCAAGATGCTACTTTTGGGGTTTAGCAAATTCACGTGCATTCGCAGAACCTTTGCCTAGAGTTTCAAAGTCTGAAGAAGGATAGAGAAGTTCAGCCAGAGGTGCGCGAAGAAGTTTGGTGCCTGAAATGCAAAAGCCAGGGGCATGACAAAGATCACTACCCAGTATTCATGAATTATGTTGCAGTAGGAGAGTCGATGCCTCTGAGGCTGGAAGCTCAAACAAGGCCAAGTACAGGGCCTCGCTATGGTGTGTTATCTGTGAGGTGGCTGGAAAACATATGACAGACAATTTTCACCTACTGTAGAAATTTTTATAAACACCACAATAGCTCTTCTGCAACTTTTTTTAATCGTTGGTTCATGATGAGTAGCTAGGAGCTAATGATGGATAGAACGCCCACATATAGAGTGCAGTTAGAAACTCGACTTCTAGGTCAAGGTGTTGGGGGAGCGCGAGGAGGATTTCAGGGGCGTGGGTGAGGCTGAGGTGGAGGAGGACCTGGTAAAGGTCGAGGAAAAGTGATTTGCTACAATTGTGGGGGACCAGGATACTACGCACAAGAATGCACAAACCCGACACGCCTATCATGCAGATATTATACTCAGTTTGACCACACAACAGAAGACTGCCCTATGTTACTAGCTAAGATATGCGAAAAGGGGGCATAGGCTCAGTAGCCTACCCAGAATCTACAGATGATGATGGCCGAACCCTGTGAAGAGAATCCTAATGTGAACATCGTGCTGCGAAGTGGAATAAAAACTAGAGAAGACAAGGGAAAAAAGCCTAAAGAAGGTGAATGGGTCCACAAAGCTCCAGAAAAGGAGGTTGGCTTTGATTTGGAGCGCGTGAAAGAAACTTTTATGGAAGCAAAGAAAATATTTGTTAAGGCCTCTACCTCAGGAAGTCAAGAAAAGCTCGCTGAAGAGATGGACCCTTTTATGCTTACTACTTTCTTGGAGACCTGTATGAAGCTGTTGCATAATAGTAAGCCTATGAAAGGGTTACAAGAGCTAATAAATAAGTGTGTCGGGAAAGAAAATGCTTCTAACAGACTGCGCGTAGTCAGAAATATTGGTAAGCATAAGGCAAATTAGGGCGGAGATGAGACTCACCGCGCAGATAGGAGAGTATGAAATGGACCAAGTCATTTTGGATCTAGGGTCTGACATGAATGTCTTGCCTCAACATACATGGGAGAGTATGGGAAGACCTACACTACAGTGGTCTCATATTCAATTAAGGATGGCGAATCATAAAAATATTATCCCCATGGGAAGATTGAAGGGAGTGACAGTCGATATCAAAGGCGAGAGCGTGTTGACCGATTTTGAAGTGATAGAGATTGTGGATGATAGTAATACCTACCCCACGCTCCTTGGGATCGATTGGGTTATTGACATGAATGGGGTGATTAATTTGAAGAAGTGGACAATGTCATTTGAAATAAAATCACTCCGCGTAGTAGTACCGTTGGACCCTGTAGAAGGACCGCGCTACACTGAAACAGTCCGCGATTACGAAAGTGATGACCACTTGGACCAAATTTATAAGATAAAGACGCGAGATCAAGATTGGGTGAATCCGACAGCTGATGGATGTCTTGCATGGGACCGTGAAATCTCCTGCACATCAGACTCCCATGAGGAAATGGAACACTAGCAGAATAGATTGCACGAAGTATCTACGCTACGATGTAACATGATGACCAAATCGTTGCGTTGCGTATCATCAGAGGTAAGAAGTCTACCTTACTATGATGGTTTAATTGACGTTGATAAATTTTTGGATGCATTTGAAAGGGATGTGCCGAAGAAGCATCGCTTCCAATCCTTGGACTTGGTGCTATGTGCTACACCTACAAGACGGCGGGGTATGCATAAAGACAACTTCGATGGGTGGCACAAATATAGGAGAATGCTGAGGGTATAGTTTGGTCGCCCAAAGGTACGATTGTCAAAGAAATATGGTGAAAGGAGTGATCCATGTGATCATTTATCCAAATCGACCGATGCTTATGGAGAAAAATCACAACCGGAGTGGATGCATCTATTCTGTCACGCCTTGGATGTAATACCTATGAATTGGTACTTGGAGATAGGGCTCGTCCATGGCACAGACGAATGGGATATTTTGAAACAGGGATTCTTGATGGCATTTAGCTTTGAAGATGGATTTGAGCACATTGATGAAGCATTGTAGGAGGTTAAAGCAGTGATCTTCAGAGTACCACAAGATCCCATGGATTTGATTCAACCGGATTGGACCACCCAGCTGCGCCATGCATTGGAGTGCTACAATGTGACTGTTGAAGAAGAAGATGAGGATTCGAGAAACATTAATATCTCGAAAACAAAAGGACACCATGAAGTTGAGGGGCCACAGATAGAAAAACCATATATCACTGCGCCGCTTAAAACAAGACAAGTGAACATCAAGACAAAGGAGGAGCCAAGGTTTGCGAAGATAGGGGACTACTAGGATGGTGCAATAGTAGATAAGGTCGCTGAATTGCTCCGTGAATACCAGGACTTGTTCCCTAAGAAGTTCTCAGACTTAAAGGGGATAATAGGGGACCTGGGAATTATGAAAATTATGTTGAAACTGAACACGAAGCTAATCAAGGAAATGCCTTACCGCCTCAATCCAAAGTATAAAGAAAGGGTCTGCTTAGAGTTGGATAAAAGCCTTGCTGCAGGTATTATTGAACCAATGGAAGAGTCTGATTGGGTGAGCCCAATAATAGTTCAGGAAAAGAAGCAGAAGGATGAAATAAGGATATGCTTAGATCTGAGAAAGATGAATGATGCTTGCGTGCATGATCCTTTTCCGACTCCATTGACCGATGAAGTGTTGGATAATGTAGGAGTACAGGAAGCATATTCCTTCACTGATGGGTTCTCAGGGTACCATCAAATCAAGATCGTGCCAGAGGATAGAAGTAAGACGACCTTCAAAACCAAATGGGGATGCTTTTAGTATACTGTAATGCCTTTTGGACTGAAGAACATGTCGGTAATATTTTCACGCATAGTCATTACGGCGTTCAAGGACTTCATTCACAAGTTTCTGGAGGTATACTTTGACGACTGGACGGTGTTTGGGTTGGTGAAACACCATGTAGCTAGTCTACGCTTGACGCTGGATACATGCCGAAGGTACCATATCGCGCTCAATTTGAAGAAATGTTTGTTTTGTGTTCCTTTTGGAATCTTGCTGGGCCATGTGGTGTGCAGACAAGGATTAATAGTCGACCCAGCTAAGATAGAAGTTATAATTAATTTGGAGGCGACAAGAAGTGTGAAACAGTTGCGTGCAATGTTGGGGAATACGGGATACTATAGAAAGTTCATCAAGAGTTATGCCCAGATTACCGTGCCGGATTGGAAGAAGGAATTTCATGTGCATGTGGACACGTCATGTATTATGCTCGAAGCTGTATTGACACAAGCCGGTGAGGCAGAGTTAGATCACCCTATAGCATTTGCAAGTAGGAAGTTGTCTAAAGTTGAGAAGAATTATTCAACGACAGAACATGAAGGTTTGGCTATGGTATATGTGCTCCAGAAGTTCAGAAACTACTTGCTAGGCCAATGATTTAAGATATATACAGACCATTCTGCATAAAAGTACTTAGTGAACAAACCTGTGTTGAGGGGCGAATATGTAGATGGTTGCTGTTGTTTCAGGAATATGACTTCGAAGTCATTGTGAAGCCACGATGATTGAATGTAGGACCAGATCATCTGTTGCGCATTTAAACAGGAAAGGAGCCTACTAGTTTTGAGGACGGACTTCCTAACATGCATCTCTTTATGGTGCATGTAGATGACAATCATTTTGCAGATGTCATACACTTCCTAATGACAGGTGTTAGTTGTAGTCTTCGCAGCTTGTGATCAAGGATCAAAATGTGATCTTACTATGTCTGGTTTTTAGAGATGTTCTGCGCCCAAGTTTTAGTGACAATCATATCCTAAGTATGTTCATCAGAAGCAGTTCGGAAAGCACTTTCCAACGGTATATTTCACACCCAAAACCGGTTCCTAGATTAGAAGATATGATCGAAATGAATGATTGATTCTTGGTTATGCATGATGCATGTTTTGTTATAATTTTACATTGTGAAAACTTCCTTCACCTTTTTCTTGGTTTATAGCTGCAAATCCAGTGAACTATGGTCGATTATGTGAGCTATAAAGTGTGGAAGCATTAGTTTCAATATTATTGATTTATGAAGGAGGTGATTGGCATGATTTTTTGGGGTTTTGAGGTCATTTGCTGCACACAGGAACAAGTTTACTGCAAAATCAGTTTATGAAGTAATGGACATGAATTTTACAAAAGTGAAAGAGGTTTTTGTCAATCACATACCAAATAACAAAAACTGCCTTCCATTTATGCACAAGTGTTACTATATGGGAGATATGCAGTGAGATTTGAATCCTACATTAAATCAAAACAAATTTTGCATTTGTTTTATTGTTTTAGTCATTGTATTTTGGTGCCATTTTATAACAGATGGAAAGTAATTTTGTGAAACCCAAGGCATTTTTTTTCAACCATGAGCAATATAACAGAAACCTCTTTCATTTTATTCACAGGTGTCGTGAATTGGAATATTTGACTAGATCTTTACAGCCTAGTTTTACAGATTTAAATATTTGATGATTTCCTGTTTTAGAGATTATTTTGTGGCACATATTTCGAGCAACTGGAACTGAATTTCCAAAATTTGAGAGGTTTTTCTCCAAAATAACCCTATCTACAAAAAACGCTTTCAGTTTTGTTACAGGTATTATGGTTCAAGCGATACGAGTTTATCCTTGATCCCTATTTTCAAAAATTCGGTCCCTATTCTTAGCAGGGAATACCAAATTTAATGTAACTCTTTCTATCTTTATGGAGATGGTTGAGCTCGACTCCCTTAGTCCAGGGATGAGCTAATTCTATATATTTTATGAATTTCAGAGTGTAAAGGGTTCGCATTTTTCAACAAAGGGAAGTAGTTATTGGACTGTGTAAAGCTCAAACTTTTCTGAATATTATTCTATTGGAGAAATCTCTCCCCTTTAAACTTAGGATCCATCATGGTGTTTAATGTGCATCATGTTTTTCTTGTAAATTCATTTCCATGCTTTATTTTTCTGCTAATTTTGTTACAATATTCTCTAAGGGAAGTGTTAGGAATCCATCCACGTACGATGCTCCTTTCACAATGATTATGTTGTTTAATGTAATGGTTATCTTTGCAGAATCCATCCTTTGTTACATGCTCTGTTGAGTAACTCTTTGCTTCTCTTTCTTCTAGAGTTGCCACTGTAGATCCATCCTCTGATTGATGCCTGCAGGGCAGTGGTCTTTTTCCTCTTTTCTTCTCTCATTATATCTTTAATGTGGCTGAAAATTGCGCTTACTTTGCCCCAAGTTTGCCGACAGAAACTAGCCTCGATTCCATAGCCCAATGGTCCCTTCTCTTGCTGTTTTTGACCCACAATTTTCCACCAAATCCTCATTCTTCATAGCCAGCCTAAGATTCATTTATTTTAGCCACCCTCAGTTGGCAAAGAGAGAGCCCTCTCTGGTTTGGCAAGGCTAGATGCCATATCAAAATCTTGGTCTGTGGTTACCTCAGGATTTCCTCTTCTCAGCCTTGAGGTTCATTCTGAGAACTAACATATTGGCGTTGTTGCCAAGGATGATGTGACAGATCTTCTCCGAGAAAGATCGTTCGAGTTCAATATATGATTGTTGATGGTGGAGAGAAGCTAGACACATATGAAGGCTGCAATCATCTACCTAACGACTCCATTGTTCGAAATCCCAAGTTTCAAAGTATTGATGGTGGCTCCACTGGCTAAATGAAGGACTTAGATGTTGTTTCTATTTGTTCAAGGTATTCATGTATCAATTTTTCTAATCTTCCTGGTTTTCCTAATCAATTACCGAAAGATGCATATTTTCTTAGCAATGGCCCTAAATTCAATGGGGAAGATCTAAATTTGACTCTTGAACATGTAACAAATTTCAAAACATTTATAGAATCTCTTAGAGTCAAAAAAGAGGACATTTTTATCAGATTGTTCTATGATTCGTTTCAAGGGAAATGTAGACAATAGATCAAAAGTTTTCCTATCAGATATATTAAGTCATTTGCAGATTTTTGGCATATCTTTCTTAAAACATGGATGGAGAAAGAGGAAGAATTCAAAATAGAGGCGGCCTCTATTCAACGCTTTAGAGAATGGGAAGATATGTGCACAGAAGATGAGGTAGATGAGAGCTTTGCTTCATCTCTTTCGTCCTATTTGAATTCTTGTCGTTGTAGCCATGAAGTTAAGCTCAATTTTTTGCAAGAGTTTGCCATCAAAATTGAAGAAGATCTAACTGAATTGACCCAAATACAGTACTAGGATCTGGACTGTCAAGTCCCATTCTCTGGGGACCTTTTCCAGCAGAAGGAAGGAAAGGTAAGGCTGCCCTTGGATGTTTGCATTAATAATTTGCAGCTGGAAGCATGTATTGAGGAGTTGGGGCAGCAAACAGAGTCTGGTTTCTTTGATCCTGTTGCAGCAAATATGGAAAAAAAAATCCGTTTGAATAACACTTGCCAGATTTCCTTTTACACAGCCACACTCATTTTGTGTATGTATGGTTGTCAGCATTTACATTTATGTTCTGTTTCAAGCACTACCAAGCATAATCATTGCTACAATTGCTTGATTGGTTAATTTGGCATTACAACATCACTTTATTTAGTGATTTGTAGCAAAGTAGGGTAGGGTTGTACATAAATAAGCTACCCAAAGCAGCATTTCAGTTTTTGGCATTTGTTTTAGTTTCCTAATCTACAGGTTGAAGTATGTGTGTTTTTTTGGTTGGTATAAGTTGTTCAGGTTTGCAGTTGTTTGTGACCATATTGCCCAATGGATGAGGCACTTGGTCTATGGTGTTCTTAACACCTCCAAGGAGCTGCCATCCCCAATAACGCCAATGTTAGTTCCAGTCTTTGGAGCCTGTCACGAGGGATCAAAATGGGCTCTTACTATGTCTGGTTTTCAGAGATGTTTTGCACATGATTTTTAGTGAAAATAATATCCTAAGTATGTTCATCAAAAGTAGATCTGAAAGATATTTCCAACGGTATATTACACGCCCAGAACCGGTTCTTGGATCAGAAGATATGATCGAAATGCATGATTGATTCTTGGTTATACATGACGCGTGCTTTCTTATAATTTTACATTGTGAAAACTTCCTTCATATTTTTCATGGTTTATAGCTGCAGATTCAGTGAAATATGGTTGATTATGTGATCTATAATATGTGGAAGCATTATTTTCAATATTATTGATTTATGAAGGAGGTGATTGGCATGATTTTTTGGGGTTTTGAGGTCATTTGCTGCACATAGGGACAAGTTTACTGCAAAATCAGTTTTTGAAGTAATGGACATGAATTTTTCAAAAGTGAAAGAGGTTTTTGTCAATAACATACCAAATAAAAAAACCCTCCTTCATTTTACACACAGGTGTTACTATGTGGGAGATATGCAGTGACATTGGAAACCTACATTAAAACAAAACAAATTTTGCATTTGTTTTACTGTTCTAGTCATTGTATTTTGGTGCCATTTTGTACCAGATGGAAAGTAATTTTGAGAAACCCAAGGAGGGTTTTGTCAACAACGAGAAATATAACAAAAACCTCTTTCATTTTATTAACATGTGTCATGAATTGGAATATTTGACTAGATCTTTACAACCTATTTTTACATATTTAAATATTTAATGATTTCCTGTTTTAAAGATTATTTTGTGGCTTATATTCCGAGAAATTGGAACCGAATTCCCAAAATTTGAGAGAGATTTTTCTCAAAAATAACCTTATCTACAAAAACCTCTTTCCATTTTGTAACAGGTGTTATAGTTCAAGAGATACGAGTTCATCTTTGACCCCTATTTTCAGAAATTTGGTCCCTATTATTAGCAGAGAATGCCAAATTTAATGTAAATGTTTCTATCTTTAGGGAAATGGTTGAGCTTGACTCCCTTAGTCCAGGGATGAGCTAATTGTATATATTTTATGAATTTTAGAGTGTAAAGCGTTTTAATTTTTCAGCAGAGGAAAGCTGTTATTGGACTGTGTAAAGCTTAAACTTTTCTGAATATTATTCTATTGGAGCAGTCTCTGCCCTTTAAACTTAGGATCTGTCACAGTGCTTAATGTGCAGCATGATTTTCTTATAAATTCATTTACATGCTTTGTTTTTCTACTAATTTCATTACAACATTCTCTAAGGGAAGTGTTGGGAATCCATCCATGCACGAAGCTCCTTTCACAATGATTATGTTGTTTAACATAGTGGTTATCTTTTCAGAATCCATTCTCTGTTAGATGCGCTGTTGAGTAACCATGTGCTTATCTTACTTCTAAAGTTTCCACTGTAGATAGATCCCCTAATTGATACTTGTAGGGCAGTGGTCTTTTTCCTCTTTTCTTCTCTCATTATATCTTTAATCTGGCTGAACATTGCACTTAATTTGCCCCAAGTTTGCTGGCAGAAACTAGCCTCGATTCCATAGCCCAATGGTCCCTTCTCTTGCTATTTTCTACCCATAATTTTCAACCAAATCCTCATTCTTCATAGCTAGCCGAAGATTCATTTATTTTAGCCACCCTCAGTTGGCAAAGAGAGAGCCCTCTCTGGTCTGGTAGGGCTAGATCCCAAATCAAAATCTTGGTCTGTGGTTACCTCAGAATTGCCTCTTCTCAGCCTTGAGGTTCATTCTGAGTGCTAACAACAGGGACGGATCCAGAAGGGTATACTAGTCAACAAAAGGAGATGGTGGAGTACACGGCAGACATTTCTATCATTGCACGGTAGACTTTTATAAAATGGGCTCGGATGAAATTTTGCGACGTTATGTACCTGAATTTGAACGGAATAGCATCCTCATTGAAGCTCATGGAGGAGTTGTAGGAGGACATTATGCAGGAAAAGCATCAATGCAGAAGATTTTACACGCTGGGTTGTGGTGGCCGACACTGCATAAGGATTCCAAGGCTTACTGTTTTACTGTTACACAAGTATTGTTACAACCATTCGAGAAATGGGCCATTGACTTTGTAGGCCCGATTCAGCCTCCGAGAAAGAAGACGGGTGTGCATTATATCATCACTGTGACTGAGTATTTGACTAGATGGGCAGAGGCAAACCCATGAGAAACTGTAAAGGGGAAACAACAGCGAAGTTCCTCTTTGATTATGTGCTGACTAGGTTTTGTTTTAGAAGATTTTGATGAGCAATCATGGTACACATTTCCTTAATCAAACAATCAGTGCGTTGACGAAGGAATTTCAATTTTATCACCAGAAGAGTACGACATACCACCCGCAGGCTAATGGGCCAGTGGAAGCATATAATAAGATATTGCAAAACACAATGACGAAGGTTTTCAATGCACAAAGAAATGATTGGAACATGCACGTACCCGCAGTGTTATGGGCTTACAGGACTACTTGCAAAAAGTTAACTGGACAGACACCTTTCAGGCTAGTTTATGGCATAGATGGTGTGATGCCAATGGAGTACATTGTACCTAGTCTATGCATCATGGCAGTCACAGGAATGGTGGATCGTGGAGCCCTAGAGGAGTGGCTCGTGTAACTAACAGAACATGAAAAATATAGGTTTTCGGCTGGATTCCATCAACAAGCTCAGAAGGAGCGTGAAAAGGCATGGCACGATCAACACATCAAACTGCGCACCTTCAAGGTAAATTATTTGGTTTTATTATATGACAGCAAGTTTGAAAATTTTCCAGGAAAATTTCAGATGCATTCGCTGGGGCCCTATGTCATAAAGGCGATTATCGATGGTGGATCAGTTCAGCTGGTGAAATTGAACAGAGATCCATTTCCCAGAAAGGTAAATGGTAGCCGATTGAAGCCATACACCAGGGATCCGGCTAGATGACTATATGGTGGAAGCATAGTCTTAGCACTCCAGGCAGCTTAAAGGAGGCGCGGGACTATAAACTACACTGCCTGGGTTGTAGGGTTACGCGACTAGGGAACTGCGTGGGATGGATGAATGTCATACCATCGGCAGAACAACGAAGGGAGTTGCACTATAGAAGGAGAGACCGTGCAAGCCAGCTAGAAAGTGATTGTTACTGTCATCGTTCATGACTTCATAGTGAGAAAACAGCTAAGAGGAGCGGGGGGGCAACATTTAAAACGAAACTTAAATGTGAGATCTTTGAAAATTTGTCGCCAATCTAGAATTTATGAATGGATTTTGGGGGGAATGGTTGGATTTGAATTCAAATTTTCCTATAAATTACAGATGGCCGCCCAATGAAAAACACTTTACGCTTTGAAAGTTGATGTGTAGAGTTATCGGTTGTGCATGAACCCTAAGAGTTTTAAGGTTTTGGTGACCAATTCGGTGTTTGACAGGTTTCCTAACAAAACTCAAGAGCTCCTTAATAGTCTGATGTTGGTGCCCACAAAAACTGCAAGTGCTGGAGGATCAATCGCCTTTGAGGGAGCTACCCGTGAGGTCGTAAGTGTGGAGGTTCCCGTAGACATGCCAAAGTCACCGAGGTCACCTAGGCCGAGGACTATGTCGACAAGAGAGGGGCGTAAGACAAAGAAAGACAAACAGAAAGCAACACAACCAGTGTGTGAGTCGCCAAGGAAGCACCAGAAGGAAGAGAAGCCCACCACGCAGGAGAAAGGCAAGGTGGTAAACCTAGAATCCGACGAGGGTGTGGATGAAGGCGTAGAGGATATTGATATAGAAGGAGTAGACCCTAACTCCAAGCTACCTGAGTACATCCCTCTTCGCCGAGGTAAGGTGAATGTCCTTCTGCTACCCAATCAGATCACATTTGAAGGTTTGCGCTTGGCGCGTGTCCCACATCTGAAGTTAGAGGATTGGGACTTGGTGGATACTGAGGGATTCCCCCACCTGGATACTGATAGTTTCATGCAGAGGGTATTCTATAAGGATTCAGGTGTCGCCATGCTGGAGCCGATGAAGTGGATTCGTGGGGTGGAGAAGGCAAGATTGTTGGACCTGCTATGGGTGTTAAATTACCACCGTGCGCCCATAAACTTAATAGTTATCAAACAGTTGTTGTGCCCGGTGCATGACATGTGCCTTTGGTTGGAGGAGCCAATCCCAATAACTGATATGTTGATCCATAGGATCACTCAGCTACCTCATTTAGGACAAAATCCGTCCAAGGCATTTAGCAGAAAGGTGGGCGAGCGTGACCTTGCCGAGCAAATGAAGGACAAGTTTAAGCTTGTCAAAAATTTGTGCGGATACTCAATTTCGAGCATAACCGACCTCGTAGTCAAGGTAGCTACCTAGATCTTGGCTAGCAAGATCATGTGGAAGTGTTGCGCAGATGAGGTGTTGAACCAGTGATCTCATTAGCAGCCTAGTGCGCGAAGGGCATACAATGTAATTTGGCACGCTACCTCTGTAGTGAGTTCCTCGCAAACTACAGAAAAGCGCATGATCAAAGCAAGGCATTCCATTATGCATGGTTGTTGTTATTAATTTTGTTGGTCACATGGCAGTTGCCGGAGGACAGTCAGTTTCCTCCGATCACAACAAATTTTCCAGAAGCAGCAAAGTTTGCTTCACTATGAACCATGAAGGATGTTGAGAGGGTCTACGAAAGCAAGGTCTTCTAGGTTTTTATGGAGATGAGCATCAATATGGCTGTTAACCACAAGCCAAGACTGTCACCAATTGTTTATGAACAGTTGTCTAGATACACAGAGTTCAAGGCGGACTTCCACTGTGTCTCCATCTTGGCGCGGAAGGTCCTCGAATAGAAATGGTATGATCTCCCATACCTTGCAATAAATGATGCGATAGAAGCGGTCCTCGATCATTGGCCAGCAGAATGGTGCACAACCTCAGTTTTTCCGCTAGATGCAGTAAGTCTGTTGGAAATCATATGAAGGATGAGGCCCGATTGAAAATGCAGCAGATGGTTCAAAGACATAAAATGGAAGTAGAGGAAAAATCCAGAGTTGAAGCAGAGCGCACGCTAAGGAGCGTGCAGAAGAGGAGGAAGAGCACGACTCTGACAGAATTCAGAGGTCTCCTTTGCCACAGATGGATGATGAGAAACAATCTGAATAGCGTGGTGGATACCAAGAGACCACCCCCTTCCGGATAAAGCGAACTCAGGAGCAAGAGAAAGAAGGGCCACGAAGAATTCCAAGGCTAGTAAATCATCGATAAACCCGATAAGTTTAATAGAAAGTGACTTAGATGACATTCGTGATAAGGTCAAGGATGCGACTGCGGAACTGCTATATCAATTTGAACAACAACAAAAATAAGCCTTGGTCGCCATTCAGACAGGTCTGCGCAAGTTGCAGATCCAACTACTCAACTACAGACCGATGTAGGGAAAAGCAAGGCGGTATTGACTAGTTTGGCACCAGGTACCTCTGAAGCAGCAGAGATAGTTCGCTCTTTGGATCCCCGAGCCGTCACATTAGCGAATGGAGATTTCACTGTAGAAGCGGAAGCTGACAGGGCTACTGTCAGTGCACTAAAGCATATTGGGTTGAACTTGGCCACGCTTCCAAGTGAAGCCCTTCACACCCTGCAAGCAAGTGTGATCATAGGACTTCAGGCTCGAGAGCAGTGTGTGCTGAGTGTGATCAACGAAAAAAAGGTCAATAATGTGCAGATGTTCATCGAGAACACCTCAGAAATTGACACATGGAAGAAAGTGGAGCAGAAGAATGAGCACACTTCATAGTAGTTGCTGAAGCATGAAGAACTGTTCCGGAGCTGCATATCCCATAAGAAGCACCGCTGGAAGCCAAGATTTGAAAGTTGGTTGTCGGTGTGCGCGATGCAAAGATCAAGTTGGCCAAGGTTCAGTTTGAGTTGAACCTTAAGATTACCGAGCTTGAGTTGAATGCCCAACATTCGACTCCACCAGAGTTCAAAGAACAGCGCGAGGCAGCTATAAAGGATGTAGTTGCTGCAGTAGACATCGCGGTAACAGATTTCATTGTGCTCTTCAAGCAGTTGCTAGAGGTACTTACCAGTTTGCAGGAAGATCCCAACCTGTAGAGATTAGAAACAGAGGCAAGAGAATTACAACAACAGTATGACGAGGTCAAAGTGATGGCACGCAATGTCACTATCACACGAAGATTGGCAAAGCTGCAAGAAGTAAAAGAGTTGAAGGAACAGGTGGACGCAACACAATGTAGGAGGCAGTACAGAAGGCAAGATTAGGCCCTTGTCTTGATGAAACATATGTGCTCACCGCCACTATTGAGGGAAACTTGGCTAGCCTGCAAGCAACACAGTAGAAAATCAATGCAGATAACGTAGAACCAACAATGGAGCAACTGGTAGAGCAGGTCAAGCAGGTGGCGACGCAGTGTACTGCTGAAGTTGCAATGGTGTAAGTGGAGCTTGGAGGTCTTGGCAGCAAGATCTCCATGCCAGCAGAGTGACTCGAGGCAGAGTCACTATATTTGTGTTGGGTGCCTATTGGGAACGGGTACCCTAGAGTCAATTTTGGGGTTAAAAGCCCAATTTTTGGGTTAGAAAGCCCAAGTTTTGTATAAAAAGTGTAAAGTCACCACATTTTGTGGTCGCAGAGCACAAAGATGTAAAGTGTCGTAAATGGTTTCCGCCCTTCATCTATGTAAGTCATGTCGGCTCTAGGAGATCTACCCATGGTCTTCAGACCATGGGATTGTATAAAAAGGGAAGTCTTAGAAGAGTCTAAGGAAATTTAGTTCAGTTTAGATCTTGATGTTGATGTAATGGGTTAGTAAGAGTTAAGAGTAAAGAGTCTTAGCATAGGAAAGAGGCTCTGCAGCTATTTGCGCAGAGGCCTAGGGTAGAAGTCCGCAACTAAGTGCACGGACCCCTGTAGCTGAGTGCGCAGGGTAGTTAAAGTCTATAAGAAGATATGAAGCATTAATAAAGAAGGTTATTTGGAATTATCTGTGTTTGATCTATTTACTTTTGTTATGCAATTATGTTATGATGAATACTGGGCTTCTGATTTAACGCTATATTGATGTGCGAATCTATATGTTTTACTTTGTTATATGAACGCAAGTAATAATATATGTTTACACGAAGAATATCTTAATGCATGTTGAAGTTATTAGATAATTAAGCCAATTGGGATAAATACAAAGGTAAGAACATTTACAGAAGCGTGTAAGTAGATAAATCACCTGTTTAGGGTCCGCGAAGGATGATCGCAGACCTTCACGAAGGTCTGGAAGACGAATAAGAGAAATATATCGATAAGCCCTAAAAGGATTATCGATCTGCGCGAAGCCAAGTTTAGGGTATAAAACGACATCACTACCATCTCTGCGTGTGGAAACTTGGTTCCTACATCCCCCCATACTACTTTGGGTGAGACTTCAATCTGTGCTTCGCAGGTTGATTCCAAAAGGGCCAGTAATGTAGGGATTTTCTTGGCTAATTAACGCTGAACCTAGGTCAGCGCCCACTAAGCCAACACTAGACTCGCAAACCCTAAAGGCCTCCTATGGTGGAAGACAAGAAAGACGACGGGGCAGTATTTCCTTTCAAAATATTGCTTGAAGAAGCCCTCAAGTGACTAAGGAATGCGATGATGGATAAATTTTCCTAGATTCTTCAGCGGCTACCCAAAGGTGATGCATCTCCTTCCTGCAGCCACTCTAGAAGCACCAGATCCTTTAAGCTACAAGTTAACTTTGACATCCCCATATTTGAAGGTTAGATACATGCAAACGATGTAGATAAATGGTTAAATATGCCAGAAGGATATTTTTATGTTCATGATTTTTCCAGCCCAGAAAAAATTACTCTTATACTTCTCAAAGATGCCACCCATGTCAAGGACTAGTGGGAAACTTACTATGGGAAGAAGGACAAAAGTACACCCTCACTATTTATAGTCGCACCCACTTAGAATTCGTTACGGGATGCCATCAAGAAGCAGTACTACCCTGGTGGGAGCTATGACAATAAATACATAAAGTGGACCAAGCTGCGGCAGGGAAGGGACCAAAATGTGTCAAAGTTTACCAATGTTTTTCATACCTTTCGCACGAAGTTGGGTATCAAGGATTCCAAGAAAAAATTGGTACTCTAGTACCATGGTTGTCTACACAGGTACATCTATGACGAGAACGAGTTCCTGGACATCTCCTAGCTCGGCACGACATACTGATACACTGTCAATATTGAGCAAAAGTCTAAACAAAAGAAGTGAGACTTTGGATCTACAAATTTGAAGCAAGGGCAAGGTGTCCCCATACCGTGGAACTAAGGACAAAGCCAAGGCGGGGTGACCTAGGACAACCCCTCGAAGCCGCAATAAAACAACAACACCACGAAAACAAAGAAGGACATGGGAAAATGGTGTGAGTTCCATAATAGCTCCACTCACAACACAAGTAAGTGTTGGGCCAAGCAGTCACGGGTGGACAAGCTAAAGGCTTATGAATCAAAAGCATGTTCCAACTCTGAGTCAGAACCAGACAAGGGGAATGAAAAGGGGATGTAGCTCATTAACGCAAAGCCCAGTGCCACCATGTCCACCACCAAGATCTAGAAGAATGAGCCTGAGATCTGGAGAAGGGGAAACGCCTCTTCCACTCATAGATATGCGTGAAGGATTCTTCGTTGCAGTTCATTGTCGATAGCGGGAGCTAGATGAAGCTCATTTCAGCAGAGGTCATGAAGTGGCTGGGCCTATTGACTACAACACCTCAGCAACCATTCACCATCAAATTCCTTCACTAAGGATGAGATCTCTACATCAGCCAACACTAACGCTTTCCCTATAGCATCAAGCCCTTTACAGATGAGGTACTGTGTGATGCTTCTCCTCCTGAAGTTTATGATGTATTATTAAAACAACCATACTTGGGTAAGTGGCATGTTGTATATGAGTCTAGACCTCGCTCTATGATTATTACTTTTGGAAATACGTGGTACAGGATACGAAAGGTAGCCCGCCTACCACCATCTCTTTGATCACTGCAAATAAATACAATAAGATCATTTCAAAAACCAAGAAATTTGTTTTCCTTATGATTATCCCTTAGGGAAAGAAGAAGATTGTGGCCACGGATTTTAGGCAGGGCTCCTCCACACAACAACAGAAGATGGAAGAGGTCATAGAGGAGTACAAGGACATTTTCACCTCACCTACGAGGGTACTTCTGCACTGTCAAGTCAAGCACTCTATCGATCTGACCCTGGGTGCATCGCTACCCAATGGATTGATCTATTGATGCTCTATTCTGGAGAAAAATGAGATCAAGAGGCAGATTCAGGAGCTATTGCAAAAATGACACATCAGGCCAAGTTCATCACCCTATGGGAGCCCAATTTTATTGGTACAAATGAAAAGCGGCACCTGGAGATTCTGTATTGACTATCGGGTGCTGAACAAGATCACTATCTAGAATAGGTACCCAATCCCACATATTGATGACCTTCTCGACCAGCTCAAGGGGGGGAATTTTTTTAGCAATATTGACTTGAAGTTTGGTTATCACCAAGTGCATATCGAACCCTCTGATGTATGGAAGAGTTCATTCAAATCCAAGGAGGACCTTTTTGAATGGTTGGTCATGCCTTTCAGGTTGACGAATGCCCTCACAACCTTCATGAGATCGATGGACGAAATACTGTGACCCTTCATCAATGCATTCATGGTGGTGTATTTAGATGTCATCTTCATCTTCAGCCATAGTTGGGAAGAGAACCTCCACCATATTCGATAGGTCCTCCAAACCTTGCAACAACACAAGTTGTGTGCCAATTTGAAGAAATGCACTTTTGGCATAACCCGAGTTCAATATTCGGGGTACATCATTGATGACTAGGGTGTGCATGTTGACCCAACTAAGATACAAGTCATTCGAGATTAGCCAACCCCAACCACTCTATCAAAGCTCAACAACTTTCTAGGTCTTGCAAATTTCTACTGGAGGTTCGTGTTGGGGTTCTCTCATATCACTTGACCTTCAAGTCAAGTCACCAATGGCAGAGCGAAAGCAAAGTTATTTTGGTCTAAAACCCAACAAAAGGCGTTTGTTGAGTTGAATCATCGTCTCTTCTCTATACCAATGCTCACATTACCAAACCTACGGCAACCATTTGAGATTGACATATATGACTCTAACTATGTTATTGTTGCAGTTCTTACTCAACATAGGGCACCTAGTGGCTTACCATAGTGAGACACTTTCAGACATAGTATGAAAGTATCCCACCTATGACAAAGAAATGTATTCCATTGTGCAAGCCTTTTGTCAATGGAAGCATTACATTCTGGGGAAGGAAACGTGCATTGACATAGACCACCGACCATTGTAGTTCATACAGACACAAGGGAAGTTGCAGAACGATCACCATCAGAAATGGTCCACATACTTACAACGATTCCATTTGAACATTAAGTACGAGAAGGGCACCACCATTAATGATGCAAACTGCCTCAAATGACCACTAGTCACGCCGATAATCATTATTTCTAACACCTGTTGGAACGAGAATTCAAGATGGCCGCATCTTTACAAGAGCGATTCATAATTCAGCAACACATACTAGGCACTCCTAGAATGTAAGCAAGTTCCAAATTTTCACCTCCGGGATGCACTGTTATGCCACCTAGAACACATTTGTGTTCCTTCAAGCGAGCATGCCAAGATGATTTGGGAGGCGCACTACAATCAGGTCGTTAAACATTTTTGAGTAGAGAAAATAGTGGAAGTACTGTAGAAGTATTTTTGTTGGCCGAATGTTTGTGAGGATGTTGGGAAGTACATTAGATCTTGCACTGCTTGCACCATTTCCAAACCAACCATCAAGAAGTAAGGCCTATATACTCCTCTTCCTACTCCTATTCCACCATGGGAATCCATCTCCGTGGATTACATGTCGAGCCTTCCTTCTACTAAGCATGGAAACGACTGTGTTTTCATGGTCGTTAACAATTCTCTAAGATGGACATTATGGCGGTTTGTAAGAAGAATATCACAGTAGAGGCCACTGCTAAGCTCTTCTTTGAGTGAATGTGGGTATACTTTGGGATCCCATAGTCCATTGTCTCAGATTGGGACAATAGATTCCTAAGTGCATTTTGGTCAAGTCTCTGGTCGATGTTGGATACCAAACCTACTAAGTCTACGACTTTGCACCCCCAAACTAATGGTCAAACAGAGGTCATCAATAGGACGATCGTAAACATTCTATGCATGTACAACTGAAAGCATCCACGCACATGGGATGACGGCCTCCCCTATGTTTAGCATAGCTACAATAGAGCTCTCCATAACTCAACGGACCACAACCCCTTTCAGGTAGAGTTGGGATTTCAACCATTTTATCCCATTGATATGGCATACCATTTGCAACTACTTAGGCAGATTTGTCTCAATCCAGTCCAAAGCTGATAAGGATAACAGCTTCATTGAGCGCATTCAACACATTCGCCAGCACGTTCATGTTATATTGGACAGAGCCAATGCTAAGTACAAGCAACACCATGATCAACATTAAGTGTCGCATAAGTTCTAGGTCGGCAACAAAGTTTGGCTACATTTGTAAAAGGAGTGTCTCGCTGGACCCCACCGCAAGCTTCGCCCGCTCTGATATGGGCCATACACCATCATCAAGGTTGTAGGGGACAACGCCTTCAAGCTTAGCATTCCACCGTTCCTTGGTGTTCACCCAGTGTTCAATGTAGACTGCCTTCGGCCATACTATCCACCATTGTTGGACACATTTGACATTGCAGAACAACTCACACAAACAAAACTAAACTCAGACTGCATGGAATGGGCCACAACTAATCAGATCATGGACACGTAAATCAAAAACACTCTCCAACATATGATTGAACTATATCGAGTGGTCAAAGCAGGGCAACTCCTTTACGAGGGACCAGGTTCAAGATAAATTTCCTTACCTCATAGAGGCTCTGCACGTAATGGGGACCATTACTTCCTAAGGAGGGAGGACTGATCTAGGTCGATATTGGTGGCCACCCGGCTATTCCACCTAGACCTCGAGTTGGTTTCATATGTTTCCTTGTTTATTGCAACATTTACTATTTTTAGCAGTTTTTCAGGTTGTGAACTTCCAAAGTAGTTTTGACCCTCTAAACGACTTTTTTTTAAGGTCTGCCTATGGGTTTGTCGCAAATACTATAGTATTCGGAGAGATATTTCCAACAAGGTATTGTATGCTCCAAACAGAGATCATATGACCAAGTTATGACCCCAAAAATTTGGTTGTCCGACTATCCCCAACGGGGCCCACAAACTCTTAGTTTTCCATCTCTTGGGGTTAGGATTTTGGTTGTTTAGAGTTTTCCCTTGTTGTTCAATAATAAAGAAGCCCTTGAGCCTCATCATACCATAGTTCAGAGGCATGTAGTTGCCACATCCCTTCTCAGAGATAAGCTACCATCGTCTAAGTTAGTTTATTTCCATTTTGTTTGTAAGCATAATTTAATATTTGATATTAATGAAATGAAGTGTTATTTTTGTTGCATCTTTATATTTAGAGTTATATCTGTAACTTGTTGTGTTCCTGTTTAAGTTCAGATCATTTCACAATCAAAATATTTTATGTATAATTAATTTAATTTAATTTAACTTAACTTTTTTTAAATAAATTGAAGAAAAAAATGACATAAAACTTTTGAGATAAATTATTTTGTCCAAAATAAACATGCCTATTAAAGTAATAAGCAAAATTTTTGCTTTAGACTTATCTCAATTCTCTATGATCTCGATTGCATATTTTAAAATCAAACAAGCATAGGCACATACCTATTGAATGCTCAGCATTTACAATCTAAATACAAAATTAAATACTCAAAATTTACAATCTAAATAAGAATAAAATAGACATGTTCTTCAAATACAATTTGAGTGGGTCTAATTTTTTTTTTTTTTTTTCAAGTTTAATAATCAAATCCCAGTGAAAAAATGGTATACACCAATTTAATGGTTACCAAGGGTGCAAGCTATATTTTCTACAGGTTTAGGGTTAACCTTTATGTTTTATCTGGGATCTCTCGTTCAAATTATGATGTAGGGACCAACATTCAATCATTGAACTCGCCCACCCTTGTAGGCCATGGATTTAGATGAGTTGAGTAACCCAACCCTGAATTGCAGGGTCGGTTGGATGAGGCTCGTGACGATTCCATTTGAAGGCACAAATCGGAAAAATACAATAGCATGACGCCAAATGACTTTATCATATTCATTCGAAAATAATCGACGGATAGTTTCTAGAGAACTGTAACAACGACTCCTCAGAACTTCCAACTCTAGGTGGTTTAAATTTGTTGGGTTATATAATTAAGAGGTCGAGTCAAAACATTCCGTTAAGAAAGAAGCATTCTTGGATGGACATGGACATTTTTACGACTGACTGATGTTGGATTGATTAAATTTCATAAATGATCACATCTCATCCAAGACGCGACGCGTTATACAGGAGCATGCTATAGTCGTCTGACATCAGCCCATCAAAATTAAAAACGACTCAATCTTTATTTCTCCCTTACTCGAGCAACTTTGGTTAGATAAAATTAGCAAATTTAAGCGAATGAATGCTGTTTAGAAAAAAATTAGCAAATTTAAGCCAATGAGTGATTGTAAATATTTCAATGCCAACTCTCTTTTTCTTTTTTCTTTTTTCCCATGTGAGACCAACTATAAACGTGGTTTTTTCAAGTGTAGAAACGGTGTTATTATATTTGATATATAGCACACGTATATATATTTTTATTTGGGATTGGACCATGATATTTGCGGGTATCAAATTTTCTCATCTAATTATTGGACCATATCTTTTTTCTTTTCCTTGTCCAGATTAACTATGATTCTTGTTATGGTACAAGTTCCTTTGATTTCCTAATTTTTTTATTTCCTAATTTTTTTTTAACTGATTTAATAGGCAAAACACCCCATAATAAACAATTTGTTGGTTAATTTCTATCTCTCTAACTATAATAGTTATTGTATTTATGATATATGGTGAATTCACATAATAACATTGTTAATTACTTTTGGTTGAAGATAAAAAAACAAAAAAAACAAAAAACAAAACAAAGACACTTTGCTATGTAAATATTAGTATGTTATAATTTTAAAAAGTACATTGATTTTAGTATTTTGAAATTTAAAATTATTTTAGATTAAAATTTATATAATATTATAATGATAAAAAATATTTATATTAAAGATATAATTATTTTATTTATTAATTAGTATTTAATATTATTACACAACATCTTTCGGTAAAAGTTACATAAGAAATATCTTCAGGGCAAGATGAGGAACCAGATCCATGCATTGTAATAAATAGATGTAGAGAACTGCTAACTAACCCTTAGGGAGTAACAGCTAATTTGACTAAAGGCAGAAATTAATAATTAGGTTTTGACTAAAAAAAATAAAGGAATCTAACTAAAAAATTTAAATTTATAAAAATATTATTGAATTAAATTCTTATTAATATTATAAAAAAAATATGTAATAATATTATTAATAATTATTATTTTAATAAACCAAGTAATTATCATAGGTTAACTTAATCTTTATTAATAAAAAAATTATTTTTATTAAAAAAATTATAACCTCTTATAGTCTTATTATTAAATATTATCCTAAAAAATATTAATATTTTAAAATTAATTAAAATTTAAAATTATGATATGTTATTATTAATTTATACATATATTATTACATTATAATTTTTAAAAATATTTTTATATTTTGTAAAATATTTAAAATGGATATAAAATAAATAAAAAGTTTAAAATATATATATGTTATTTATTTATGATGTGAGGCAAGAAAAAATGTTAATCGAGAAATTATAATATGAGGTTTTATAGAGTCTAAATCAAGTTATGTAATTATTACTAAAGAATATTATATTTCTAAATATTAGGGATAGAGTAGCTATGTTTTTTTTTTTTTTTTTTAACACTAGGACAATCGGTAACTGGTGAGAGTTATCCTGGGCAGGCCCAGGATCAAATCCAACTGGCTATGTTTTTAGCAATCAAATTAGTTTGTAAAGGTGGGTCCCTTGTCCCACAAACAAAGGGATCTCTTACATCAATGTGGTGTCTCAATGTGATGTCTGTCTTGGTGGTGACCTTAAAATTAGACAATAATAATAATAATAATTATATATAGAAGAAAAAAAGAATTTACTTAAAGTCATATAACTACTAAAAAAATCATAGTTCTAAATATTAAAAAAAAAAAATCATACATCTTATATTTATAATTATATATAGAGACAAAGGAAGAACTTGCTTTTAAGTAGTTTATGATTAGCTAAGTAATAAAAATTATTATTATTATGGATAAAAATAAAAATATAGGGTAAACACATCTTTTATTATTATTATTTTTTATTTATCAACAAAATTATTAAAATAATTCTCTATTTATTAATACTATAATTTGGGATATTGATATTTAATATTTTGAAGGGGATAGTCTAATCTTTTTCGAAATATTCAATGCATTTACGCAATTTATTAGTAAACTCCAACACAAAACACACTGAACCTTAAAAGAGTTAAGCGTGAGCATTTCCAAATATAGCTAAATTTGAAGGTACATAATATCACAAATATGGCTAAATTTGAACGTGCATAATTGCTTCGCTTCTAGCAACGAACGCGCAGAAGACAAAGGCATCTGACATCTTCTCTCTCTCTGAATGCAGAACCGTTCAAAGTAGATGGGCGAATATCAAATTTGAAATGCAGTGCAACGCCATTATTACAGAATCTGACACACCGCCCACGTGGTGTGCCGAGGAACAGCTGTTTCAGCCGGCCTTCGCTTTCCTCCAACAAAAGCAGTGGCAGCTTTGGATTATCGACTCTGAAAATTTGGTGAGAGAAATGGTCGACGTTTCACATTATGCGTGTCGGCTGAAGCAAATACATGGACAGTGGTCCCCTTACTAAACCCATACGCGTATAGAACAGTATCCATCGGTCAAACGATTCGTTGATTTCCAGGGTGTAAAGCATACGCGGAATGCCCCCAGTTGACAAGTTGAGTGAGTCATTGCTTCACGCGGCGGCCACGAACATAATTTTTGTCCAATTAAAAAATAATAAATAGAAGTTTAAAGATTTTTATTAACTAATTTCAATATAATCACTAAGGTATGGTCTTAGTATGGTTCTTTATTAGGTAAAAAAGGTATTTAATTTTTTTTATAAAACATATTCTTCCAAAATCACTCTAAGAAGAATATAGGGATACAAGATTCTTCATGTTTTCAATTTTCAACAATAAGATAATATCAATTTCATTAAAAATACAATTTAACTTAGACATTTTACACCATGACAAGTCACTAAGTTCTAAGAGAGTATCTCAATTTCATCTAGTTTGTTTGTATTATTATTATATTGGTACTTATCTCTCATATATTTTTTTTGCTATTTCTAATTATTTCCATTTCCATTCTTTGTGAACTTTCCTTTTTCTAGATTCAAAATTTCATTCATATTTTTTTTCTATTTCTAATTGTATTCCATCTCCATTTTTTGTGAACTTTCCTTTTTCTAGATTCAAAATTTCATTTACTATGACATGTTTAAGGTTAGTTGACCTTATCTTAACTATTAAGTATTTTGTTCAGCGTGTTTGCTTCCCAGGATGTGAAATATAGAAGATGGTGAAATATATTAGGTGGTATTTTTAGACTTCATGATTTATGAGAAAGATGTTAACCAGAAATAATATTTCAATTTTTAACTTTGTTGTTTTGTATCTCTACTTTCACTTATTATAGATTGCTTTTGTCTCTTCTCTCCTGTAAGAGAAAAATTATGCGGTTTAATGTTCTTTTATATAATACACAATTTACTATCTAAACTATTTATGCTTTTATCTTGCAATTCATTCTAGGATTTTGTAAGTTATAAAGACCCTCTTTATGTATTAGCTATTTCATTTGTTAATATCCTTTTTTTTTCCATTTATTGTATTTTAATCTCCATTATCTACAACTTATTCTCCAATTGTCTTGAACCTTGTCACACAAAGTATAATTTTTATTTTTATTTTGAAATTTAACTTCTCTTTCTTCCTTTTGTTTCTCCATCTTCTACATTTTTGAAAGTACTCTCCAAAGTCATTTTACTAGGACCCCTTAGTTTTTTTTTAATCGAAGGAACCTTTGGTATATTCAGTCTAGTGTTCTAAGAAAATAAGAAACAAAAGGAGCAAAAAAATATATATGACTAGGAAAAGGAACTTATGCACCTCATTGCTATCATATGTCCAATCACCTCTATAAATTTTTTAAGGGAATGTGGTACTCTTTTTTACTTGCTAAATCATATTTCCTTTGTATGTTCACATTTCTTTTTTTCTTTGAAAAAATGAACCTTGTTACATGGGTCATAGTCCATAGGAAACCCTTTTTAATGCTCAGATCAATCCAATTCAAAGGATCATACATCGGATATTAATCATCCATGAAATGGTCTCAATATTGGTCCAACTTGAAACACACAAAAACATATAGTAGGCCTTTGACCTTGTTTAAATAGCACATTAATCCCATTTAGACATTATCAGACTTTTGAATTGCTTTTATCATTTTGGCCTACCAAGAATATTTGGATCATCCTACATTGGCCAGTGGGCCACTTCAAAGGATGCATGTTATCAAAATGGAAATAACAATCATCCATTGGGCCTACTTTAATGAATCTCGTCATGTCATTTTTCAAGTAGCACTTGAACAAGGGAAAAAGGTCATCGAGAAATTTTCAAAGATTTGTGAGCAAGCAAAAGGTCCATAAAGCCTTCTTCAAAATTGGCCATTCTCTACATTGCAAAGATGCATTTTATTCAAAGGAAAAAGCCAAGATGCCTTATTTAAAATTTACTATAAGCTAATCCTTGGTGATGCACCCCATTAAAGGAAAATGCCATCAAGCATTAATTAGAGATGGCCCATTGATCCATTTTTCAAGAATGTTTCATTGTATCAATCTAAAAGGGCATCAATTTGATCAAATGGACCACCCCAACTCTAAGGAAAAGGGGTGTATTTGAAGAAAAGGTCCTTTATTTCAAAGGATCCTTTTGTATTGTAAGTTGGCATTTGGACTTTAGTCATGCCAACTTACATGAGTATTTAAAACTATACAATCATACCACAACTCTAAAACCAAAATACCTAACATAGGTTCACTATCAATATTCTATAGCTATTTAAACTCATAGAGGCATGCATCTAGAACCATGTATGAATATAAGTATTGAGATTTCATTCACAATATAATTCCACTATGAATTCATATAGCATTTAAATAAATAATGCAACAATATAAAGATAGAAGAATTCATGCAATGGCGGATTCCAATTCTATGTTTATACAAAAGAAAATTTGCATCTTAACAAAGATGGAGTGTTTATCTTTTAACTACAATACAAAAGGAATATATCTACTTGTGAGCTATTTTTCACCGAACCCTAGGAATCCATTGTAAATTCCACTTGTACCAAGCTAGGTTATGAAAAAACCAAGGAAAAGGACTCTTAGGTCATTTCAACCCAGTTTAGCTTAGGTTCAACCAACTTGTTCGTTACAAAATACTTCTAAGTAATAATATAGCTAACACAACCATGATATTCCCTTCCACTATCACGCACAACACTAAGAAGATATTTCCCTTCCTTGATCAAAACTACCTTGGGAATATTACTCCATTTAGTGCTCTTTAGTGTGTGTATGATGAGTTTGATATGTTTTTTTACTTCAAGCACAACCTTATAGAGTAACCGATATTGGTATTTAAGCACTCAATGAGTAATAATCTTTAGGGAAATGTGATAGTTCCTAAAACCCAAGCTCTATGCTCGTCTACAACCTTCCATCTCTCTTGTCATGTCCATGTTCTCTTCCATGGCTCAATATTTTCATCTATAGGTTTGTATCTCAATGCCTCGAAAGAACAAAGTCTTAAAGGTAAAATAATCCATGAGTGTGGAAGAATGGTTCAAAAGGAGGATGGAATAAAGGGACACAATATTATAATGAGAATGGTATTGTGCACCATAGGGATGTTTTTATCAATCAATCAATTCCACTTAGCATGAATAGGATCACATGAAAATATGTGAAAGTTTGAAGCATGAATAGGATCACATGAAAATATGTGAAAGTTTGAATTATATAGATAACGTAATCCCTTACACTCCTTTATCATGTCCACCATTGTAGTTATCCTTAACATTTAAAATTGAATCAACAAACAAGGTATTCATAAAATATATTTGAATAAAATAACTTACAAGAGACAATGAGATTAATCATGTGAAATATAACTCTTGTATTATTGATTTTTTCATGAGCCTCTTCCAAGTGTAAATCTCTTATGCATAGAAATCCAATTGCAAAAACAACACATGACACAAAATCTATAGCCATCTAGCTCTATAAATAGACTTTTAGTAACTAAACTCTAACTATGTGTGGTTCCATCTTTGATGAGTCTAACTACCTAATGGGCTTTATTTGATAAAAATGAGATTTTTCAATGAATAACTACTCACTAACTATAGACATATGGTCTGTTGACCCTGAATTTTCTCTTTACAGGGCCACATAAACCTTCTTCATTTCATTCATATCCACCTCTTTTTTTCACTTATGTGTATTTTGATTACATTTTTCCCTAATAAAGATAAATATACTCATAAATAGATATTTCACTAACTTGTTTTAATTTTGGTTATTTAACAAATTTAAACATTTGATATTCATTTTTTTATCAATTTTTATAGAAAAGACATTAATATGGTAAATTATCCTTTGTTGTGATATTTGCAAACATTTTCAGGCAAAATGAAGACATGGGTTTTTATCCTTGGGTTCATGACATGGATAGATTCCTCCTTGACCTGTGACAGGTCAAATGGAAGGGTCTATTCAAAATAGGGGAGAAATCCATACCCCTTCTAAAATGCATGCATGATTTGGAGTGCACTAGATTGTTCTACATATCAAATTTACTATAGTTAGATGTTAAATCAAGTGTTCAGTTAATTCGTAGAGGATTAATGGCTCATATAATTTCATTTTAGTTTATCTAAATAGTTATAAGGAGTGGATACCATGAGATGTACTTCATATATATCGAAAACTCTTTACAAATTGTTGTATCGGTTTCTATCATTAATATATATAGGGCCTACAAAATATGGCATGTGCACTCATTTTTTGTGCATACATATCTCTTATTTTCATATGCATTATTTCTTGGTAAATACTTCTTTTTATTTTATTTTCTAATTGTTGTATATCTTTACATCACTTTCTATTTTTATATTGTAGCAAGCATTTCATTTGATTAAGTTTAATTTCTTCTAACCATGTCTAAACTTTCTTATTAGCAAAGATTTGGAGTGGTATGTATTGTTGCAAGCCTCTTTCAACCACAAGAGTTGAATAGATACACTACAACCTAATTTTCTACCTACTGAGAACCCCAATGGATGTTAATGAGTTAGCTAGACTTGAACAAATTACTTTCATTTGATTTGATTGAAACAATCTTTCTATATAATTCATGACGATAGGATTCTTTTTCAATCAACAAAATCCACAAGTGAATAGAGCATTGTTTTGGGAGCCACCTAAGGCATGAGATCTCACAGTATGATTTTCTAACTATAAAAGTTCTAACAACCTTAGATTGGAAAGATTATTTCTTGTTTTTCTTTGAATGTTACAATGCCAATTTGGATTTTATCTTACATTGCAATAGTTTAAGTGAATATAGTTTTTACTTTTTGTATAATCTTCAAGCTAGAATATTTAGTTTTACACTGTATTGATTTTATTAGCATTCATACCTCCATTGATTATAGTTTTTAATTTGGATTTCATTCTTATTTTAACTTATTTAGAATTTGTATTATTCATTAAGTGATACCTTAGAAAAATTATAAGCTAATTCTTTCACATATGGTCTGGCATAGCTTCAAAAAGATCCTACCCTTCTTCCTTTCCAACTTAAAATGGACTCTTTCTACTGGTTCGGCTGTCCTCATTGGAATCGATCCTACCCTACACAACCTAGAGTCTATGATCCCACCGCCTTTACTCTCCTTTCTACACTCTAGGGGCCTCTTTACCTAGAACCATCTCATTCACTCTTGGTCCTCTCTCGAGCCAATCTGGAAAACTGACCTTCAGCTTGACATTCCCCCCCCCCGTCAAATATGGCTCTCCTTCACATCCAGATTCACTCATCGCGGGGTTCTCCAAATTGGCACCAAGGATGAACTAATCTGGTCCACCAGCAGCTCTATTCACCCCATCACTGTCCGGAACATTTACTCTGTTCTCTCTGCTGCTTTACCTTCTCTTCCTACTGTCTTTCCCATCTCTCTCTGGAAAGCCCCCTGCCCTCTCAAATCCATTCTCTTTTCCTGGCTCCTTTTCTGCAACAAGAATCTCTCCTGGGATGTTCTACAAAAGAAAGGATGGTCTGGGCCCGGTAGATGTCATCTTTGCCAAGCAGCTTTGGAATCGAACTTCCACTTGTTCCTTCAGTGCACAGCATCCACAGCTCTATGGTATGAACTCTCCTGCATCTTCGGTTTTCCTTACAAGCTGTTTTCTTCTGTACAGGATGCTTTCTCCTGGTGGGGCACTCAATGCCCAATCTGGCAGGCTCTTTTTATTACAACATGTTGGAACATCTGGAAGTGGCGATGCCGGCGCATCTTTCAGGACTGCCCCCTTCCACTTTTCTCCATTCTTCCTATTATCCGGGGGTCTCTGCCTGATCCGTCCTAGGATGGGCTCTATTCGGTGTCTTCTATTCTGCTACTTTTCTCATTACAGCCTTTTCTATATATATATCTGTTTGTTTTTGCATCTTCTCTGCCTCATCCTGGGCAGTTCTTTTTGTGCTATCTGCCTTCTTCGGGGCACGATCTTCCTCTGCTTGCGCCTTTGGTTCAGCAGTTCGGCTATCTATATATGCTTCTATTTCATACGATTGTCATATTTTGGCTTTGTTCAAAATTCTTTGGTTCCTGCATGAGGCATCGCCTCCATTGTATTGCTTCTATTTCACACGATTGTCATATTTTGGCTTTGTTCAAAATGCTTTGGTTCCTGCATGAGGCATCGCCTCCATTGTATTTCTGGATCAATACTTCATCTTTGCCTGCGGCTACTCGCCCTATGTATCCTCGATCTTTATATCACCTTAATGTAATACATTCAGCTTTTCCTTCTGAAAAATGGTGAGCGTACTTCACTAGTTTATGAATTTTGATTTAATATAATAATGTTTCAATTTATGCAAGTAATTTTTTCCTGACATGGTGTTTCACATTAATTAACTAACTCCAAAGTACACAGTTTAGGGTAGGTCCTTAACATTCCCTCCCTTCAATAGAAATATTTTCCTTTATGCTACATGTGTGGAAATTGTTGTAAAATTGAAACTAGTTCCTAATAGGTGGTTAAAAGCATGTTAATGTGTATCACTTTTTCCTTTTTTGTGGCAAAGAAGTTTTATAAAAATAAATGGAGTTGGAATGTTTACTCTTAAATTTACAAAATCATCAAAAACTAGTTGGTGGTAAAAGAAGACAAAACATGTCAATTTAAATTCAATTTCATGTCATATTTTTTCTAAAATTTAATATATAATTTTTATCTAATTTATTCATTTTCTTTAAAAGGTATCATTAATATTTTACATAAATTTTTAAGTAGGGACAAAACCGCCACCCCCCATTTCTGTATTGATTTATGTTTTTTAATTCCAATTTCTGTAAGAGATGTGTTGAAAACATTCTAAAGATTGCTAAACAAATTTAAAAATAAAAAGTAAGCATATTTTTTAATTATTATTAAAATACTAGTAAAAATGATCATATTTTCGTATATATAAAACCACGACCCAAGAAACTACCCTTTCAAGTTTATAAAATCAAATTTTTTAATAGAAATTTGAAAATAACATATAACAAAATGTTAAAATTATTTTTTGAAAAATTTTAAAATATATTTTATATTTTTTATAATAAAATTTTTAATTATGATTATAATAACGTATTTTATATTATTCAAAATATAATATATAAAATTATTTGTTTAGACATTCTACTTCTATTTTTATATATATTTTTAAAGAGTTTTAGCATTTCATTTAACTTTACATAAAGTTATTTATATTTTGTGAGTGATTAACCATAGTTTTTACCCATATTTACTATCAGTTGACTTATTTGCAAATTTAGTATTTACTTTTTATAACATTATTTATATTTTCTAAACCCATTAAATAGGTTCACTATAGCTTTTACCAAATTTATTGTGAGTTAGCTTTGTTACAAATTTAGCATTTATTTTTTATAATTAACAAGTATGAAACTCAACTCATTTAATTGATATTTTTATATTATTAATTTTTTTTTATCTTTTTTCATTTGAGTACTTTTTTGCTTTTGCCATATAATGAGACACATTAACATGCTTTTAGGTTCTAATTACATATCGTTCCACTAGATTGGGGGTTATTGGACAGTGCACTAGCATAGTTGATGCTCTATGGTAGTAAAAAATACTTCTAGTTGTAGCCAAATGGATTCTTGGTTATAAATTTTTGGCAAGTTATTTTACACCCTACAAATTGATGCAACTACCTTTCTCATGTAGCGCATATGAAACATTAGATATATGTTAGGGATGGATAGGAGAGCCAATTCACAGATAGGTTTCTCAATGCACATTGAATGAACTTGAGGATCTAATAGGTCCTATAGACATTAGATAAATTTTCAGGTAAAAATGGGTTCGATAACAAAAAGTGTACTATGAACATCAACTTTAAAAGAACCAATAAGATCCACGATGATGATGTCAATATCATAAGGATAAATAATTTTGGATTTAAATAAAGAAAACTATATTTTATTGTATTTTCAACTTATGTCCTTTGGGTTTATTGAAATTTCAAGTGTAGGTATTCGTTGGATGTAGAAATATATTCGATATGCAATGAGCACCCACACAACATACTTTTAATAGATTCACGATAAAATGGACAAAAAATATATGAAAAATATGTGTCTCTTGGAAACAAAACATGTGTTTTATTCATGTCTTTCCAGTCCCGCTCATTATAGATATATTAAAGATATGTAGTGTTGATGCTTGTTACATGTGAAATTCACTTTTTCATCCAACATGTGCCTACACTTGAAATTTGAGTAAAAGCACGAAGAGATAAGTACAAAATGTTATTAAAAAAGGCAGCTTTCATTCTTTCCTTTTGGAAAATCATAATTATTAATTTATTATTTTCCCAAGGAGACCCATTTTGGTCCTCAAAATGTATCTTATGACTTCCACATGGTATTTCATGGATTTTTCTTTGAGTGTGTTTAATTATAGGGTTGAAGGTGAAGAAATATTTGATCCCCTTCTACAAAATAATGTTCTAAGTGATGTTGGTTAACTTGTTTCTTCATTATATTTAAGGAAAAAATAAATTGTTGTGAACCATGCAGAATATGGCTTCCCTACTATGGAGCATGTTATCCACTTCATGAACCTTGGATGTGCCTAGTAAATATGAAACCATTGAAATGGGTTTTTAGCCATAGATATGGCTTCACTTTGGTAGAACCAATATATGTATTATTTTACTACCATTTTGTAAGGGGAAGACATTATTCACATTAGTGTTTCCTTTCTAAAGCTAACCCTCTCAAGTAGGTTTCCAAGCATGTGTTGACCATTTATATTTGACCATCAATTTGGGAATGATAAGTTGTGATTATTTTCAATTATGAACCTTGTTATTTATTTACTACTAATTAATTTGTTTGTGAATGTGGGATTTCAATTAGACTCAGTGGAAATGGGCATATGATGTAACTTAACAATTTGATCTATGAGAAGATGGGAAACTATGAAGATTGTAAATGGGTGCAATTAGCACACAACTGAATATATTTAGAAAAGTAATTATATACCATCATGGTGACCAATTTGTTTCCCACTTTTAGGAGTCCCACCATAAAATCCATAGGAATTCCACTCCATACAGTGCTTGGCATCAATAGCAGTTGCAATGCTCAATGAGTCTTCACTACTACAACCCTGTTCCTTTTATAACTGTCACATGTAGCTAAAAAACATTGTATGTGTTTTTCATGCCTTTGTAAAATAAGTAACACGTAGCTCATCCGTAAGGTTTCTAAAATACAAAGTGACACAAGATATAAGGTTAGAAAAACTCCTATAAGAATCATTGTGTTAAGGTATAATTTTTCACCAAAACAACGCTTCATTTATACTTGAAGGTATCGTGTTGGCATGTATATCCTTTAGAGGGAATTGTGATCTTCATGTATCCTTTGGATAAGTGACACCAAAATGTGGTTCACCAACCATTATCAACATGATTCAATGAGATAATTAGGTATGGTCATGGATAAGGAAAATAGAAATAATCCCTCATATTCCCACAATAAATCATTGACTAACAGATGCTTTTATCGATTCTTATATATGATTTCATAATCATACCCAGGCATCTTAATGGCCCACCTATATTTCTCCAAGGATGATAAAATCTACCACATATTATACTTTAAACTAGGATGATTGATCTTAATACAGACACACCTACCAATGAGGTATGGGTCCCAAAAGTCAAATGCATGAAGGATGACCAAAATATCTTTCTTATAAGTGAATTTTTCCAAATTTATGTCACACAACTCCTTATATATGATTGCTAAGGGATGCTCTTCTTGCATCAATGTAATTGTTTTACTTGAGGCATCACATTGCAAGGCAGATGTCTTAGTGAAATTGGGAACTGCTATATGGATGTAGTGCACATGGTTTCCATTAAAACTGAAAATTCCTATTTGGTGTCTTTTCTCCATAACAAGGCATTCATTTTCAGTAAGGTTATTAAGGGGATAGAAATTGTCAGATATTTCTTCAAACTTCCTATTGTATCCCATAAGTCATAAGGAACCACATAATATCTTTAAGGTATTAGAGTGTGGAAAATGCTACATAGTCATAGATTTCATGGGATCAAATAACACCCTCTTGTAATTATTGATGATGTGACCCAAGTATTCATCCTTTGAACCCTCAAAAGCACATTTGGAATAATGAATAACTATAGGTGATACAAGAGCTACAAGGCTCTATCAACATGCTCTACGAAGGAGTATCAAGGTTTATCGTAGATTAAGATATATTAAAGAATATAACGATAAAATTACATACAAAGGGTTGAAAATTATTGCTCAAGAAGCTCTAAATCATGTATTAAGAATTGGAAAGTTTAAAGAGAAACACTAACATCCCATAATGAACTTCACATGTTTGGAAGGTTTCCTTAGGGATGTATACTTCCTTAATATGTATTTGGTGGTATCATGAGTGAAGGTATTGTTTACTGAAGAACTTGGCTCCATGAAGCTCATCTAAGATATCATCGATAACTAGTATGGGAAATTTTTATTTCGTGATAAACTAATTTAGATGATGTACACATATGCCAACTACCCTCTTTCTATAATACCATAAGCATGGATGACGAGTAAAGGCTTACATTGGGATATATGATTCTATTGTCCAATAGTTTTTGAATGATTTTTTCTATTTCATCATTATGAACAAAATGGTGCTTATAATGATGCACATTGGGTGGTTGACTACTCAAAAATATGGAAATAACATGGTCATCCTCATGATGTGAATTTGGTGAAGCAAAAAGTGTTTCAAATAACAATTTATTTTAGTTAAAACTATTTACAAACCATTGTGAATCTCTTATGGGAGGTTGTCGATAAATTGTTTGGCATTGAACTAAACAATAACATTAGAGTGGCCTTTCTTCAATAACTGCTTTGTATATCAAGAACCGATCAATTTTAGGGGAATCAAACATAATCCATTTTGATGTATTCTTATTCCATTCCTTATTGATGTTACGATGCATTTCCTTGCCTCATGGTAATAGGGTCCATAGTGCATAACCATTCTACACTAAGAAGTACATCACAACCATCCATTTTAATAACGAGTATTTGAGATTTGAGTTGATAATTTCCCATTTGAATTTTAACATTTTTAAACTGGATTCAACATTTCATCACAATTCCACTAGATATTGTAACTTGAATTATGCATGACATGGATATAATGGCGGGTTTCTTTGGCCACTTTCCTATGAATAAATTTGTGGTGTTGCTACTATCAATAAAACAATCACTTGTATCATTTGTTGTAACCAATCAACTTCACTATTTTGGGTGTGAAAGTTTGGAATGGATCACTTTGGAGGGAAATCCCATGTTCCTAACAAGGAGCTTCTAAGGTTCTTTCTTCCTAAGTAAGAAGCGTTATCTCCATTAATTATAGTTTAGAAGTGTCCTCCAATTGGTTTTTGCGAGGACACACCCATTTGGAATATTTTTCTTCTTCCTCCCATTCATGCCCTTTGAAATACCACTCATCACAATTATAATAATGTTTTAGGCATTTCCATTTCATTAGTTCTCATGGGATAACGTTTGGACTTTCAATATATGAGAAGGGGAGGGAGTGGTATTAGTTACCAAAGAGTGCGAGGATGGAAAATAAAGGGGGCCCATTTGGTATATTCATTTATCACCGTCTTAACACCCTAAGCTCTCATACAATCATCCAACCAATTTATTTGGCATGAGATCAAGACTTGTGCTACATTTTCCTTCTTAAGACCACTAATGGAACATTGTTAAGGAAATGAATTAGGTTCTTTATGCATATTTCTACTTACTAGAAGGATATTATAAATTCTATAGATATGCATATTTAGTGTAATGTTTTGAAACAACCCAAGTCATGTCTGTCTAATTGAAAATGAGCATAGTCAGTGTTCACAAAAAGGCTCCAAGTAGTATATCCTCCATAATAATTTTCTATGCATTCTTAATATTACCAATTCCCTTGATCCAATTATAAGACCCTCACTCTAGGTTTCATCACATCATCAATAATTCCATGGAAAGAGAAATAGTATTCCATTTGATTAACCCAACTAGTAAGATGATAACATTTCATACTTCTTCATCTGTACTTTGGTGATTTGATTATTGAAATTTGATGACTAAAAAGTTTCCTGCAATCCCAACCAGTTTTAATTCACCTTATCACTCTCATTCAACGAAATGTTGTTTCACATAACCATACATTCAACATATAGAATTCTAGAAATGAAAATTTCATATTAAAACACATGGGACTGTCAACACATGCTGAAAATAAATATGGACATAAACACATAAGAAACACACATAAAAATACAAACAGATTGTTGGTCAACTTAGACCCAGACAAAACCCCTTCAATCTTCTATGGGGAAAACCTGTTAGTGAGCTCTTCAAATTTATTTATATTTCAAGTTCGAGAAAAATACATGATCCGGATTTAAACAGGAACGCAATAGATTACAGAGATAACCATAAATACAGAGGCGCAATAACCATAAACACATAGATGCAGCGGAAATAATGATTCATTTCATTAATGGAAAATACTGAAATATGCTTACAACCAGAAATGGAAATAAACCAGCTAGGGCGATGGTAGCTATCTCTGAGAAGAGATGTGCGGCTACATGCCTCTGAACTGTTCCGAACTGTATTACAATGAGGCTCGAAGGCCTATTTATTGTTGAGAAACAATGGAAAACCCTTCACATCCCGAAACCTAACCCTAGAAGATGAAACGCCAAATTGTGGGCCCCGTTTGGGTAAATTGGTACATCAATTTCCTGGGGTCGTAACTTTGGCATACGATCTCCGTTTGACGCGTACGATAGCTCGTTAGAAAGATCTATCCGAGTACTACCACTTTGGGAGGCAACATCGGTCTATGACCCATGTTGCCCCAGAATCCCAAAAAAACGTCGTTTAGGGCCTCAAAACGGCTCCAGAAGTTCAGGACCCGAAAAAACTGCTAAAAATAGTAAGTTGTGCTACAATTTAGGAAACTGAAAAAGCTGAAAGAGACAGTTGTGGGGGTCCAAATGGGATAGGTGGGTGGCCACCAACATCCACCTGGATCATTCCTCCCCCCTTAGGAAGCAATGGTCCCCATTGCGTTGAGTTCCTCCATCTGCTGAACTTGTCCTACAATCTCTGATGTGTCCAGTGATGGTGGGAAGCATGGTCGACGACGGTCCACATTGAACACTCGGTGCAAGCCAAGGAATGGAGGAATGCTGTGCTTCGAAGCATTGTTGCCCGTAGCCTTGGTATTGGTGTACGGACCATGTCGGAGTTGCCTGAGTTTCTGATGGGTTCTGGTAAGGCGTTCTCTCTGCAGATGTAACCAAACTTTGTCGCCCACTTGAAACTTGTGTGGTACCCCTGTGGATGAGGAGAAGTTGTTCCTGTGTTCTGTCATGACCGTATCCCTTTGCTGCTGCTGCTGCGTGGAGGAACCCTTTGCAGGGGTCATGGATGTAGCAACGATCTTCCCCTTACTTTGGGAGTGAACCAGACAGATGAATTTCCTGGTCTGTGATATGAGCTTGCTGCCTTTCTTGGTAGTGATCAAGGATGTGGCAGTAGGTGGGGCTACCTCTGGTATCCTGTATAATGAATTATTCAAAGAAATAATGACAGCACGAGGCCTTGACTCATACACAGCATGTCGCCTCCACAAGTATGGTTGGCCTAATAATACATCGCAAACATCCAGAGGTGTAACATCACACAATACCTCGTCTGTGAAGGGCTTGATGCTGTAGGGAAGGCGGCACTGCTGGCGAACTTTGAGATCTCGTCCTTCATGAAGCCACCCGATACTGTACGGCTGTGGGTGTGGTGTAGTTGGTAGGCCCAACCGCTTCACGACCTCTGCTGAAACCAGGTTCTTTTGGCTACCACTGTCGACAATGAATCGCAGCGGTGAACTCTTCACCCACATCTGTGAGTGGAAAAGACGCTCCCCCTCCTCTGGATCTTCGGGCTCATTTTTCTTGATCTTGGCGGTGGCAACAGTGGCGCTGGGATCTGCATCAATGATCTGTTTCCCTTTGCCATTCCCCTTGTCGGGTTCTGGCTCAGGATCAGAACATGCATCTGATTCGGAAGCCTTCAACTCGGCCACCAGCGACTGCTTGGTCCGACACTCACTTGTGTTATGAGTGGGACTCTTGTGGAACTCACACCACTTTCCTGTGTCCTTCTTCGGCTTCATGGTGTTGTTCTTTTCTTGCGGCTTCGACGGGTTGTCTTGGGTTACCCCGCCTTGGCTTTGTCCTTTGGGCTTCGGATTTGCAGATCCAAAGTCTCGCTTCTTCTGTTTAAACTTTTGCTCGATTTTGACAGCGTATCGGTATGCTGTGCCGAGTGAGGAGATGTTCAAGAACACCATCTCTTCCTGGATGTATTTGTGCAGGCAGCCACGGTATTTGAGTACCAGATGTAGCTCAGAATCTTTGATACCCAACTGTGTGCGAAGGGTATGAAAAATGTTTGTGAACTCCGGCACATCTTGGTCTCGCCCCTGCCACAGTGTGGTCCATTTGATGTATTTGTCCTCATAGGTTCCGACAGGGTAATACTGCTCCTTGATGGCATCTCGGAAGTCATTCCAAGTGGGTGCGGCTGAAAATAGTGAGCCTGTACTTTCATCCTTCTGCTCGCAGTAGGTTTCCCACCAGTCCTTGACGTGGGGGGCTGCTTTGAGAAAAGCGAAAACAATCTTTTCCCGACTTGAAAATTCATGAACAGAAAAATACCCATCTAGCAGATTTAACCATTTATCTACGGCATCTGCGTCTATTTGACCCTCGAAGATGGGGATTTCAAAATTAACTTGTACCTTGAAGGGTGTGGCGTTTCCAGAGTCGCTTTTGGAAGCCGATGCGTCGCCTCTGGGTAGCCGCTGAAGAATCTGCGCAAAGCTATCCATCATCGCGTTCCTTTGCCGCTCGAGCGCTTCTTCGAGCAAGATTTTGATGGGATCTCCTGCCCCCTCGTCTTTCTTCTCGTCCGCCATGGGAGGCCGTCGAGATTTGCGAGGCTGGTCTTGCAAAGGTTCGACCAGTTCAAGCCCTAACTCCTTATATCCCGACCTCGTTGGGGACATGCAAAGAAAAACAGAGAAAAAGCAGACCGCTCTGATACCACTGATCCGGATTTAAACAGGAACGCAATAGATTACAGAGATAACCATAAATACAGAGGCGCAATAACCATAAACACATAGATGCAGCGGAAATAATGATTCATTTCATTAATGGAAAATACTGAAATATGCTTACAACCAGAAATGGAAATAAACCAGCTAGGGCGATGGTAGCTATCTCTGAGAAGAGATGTGCGGCTACATGCCTCTGAACTGTTCCGAACTGTATTACAATGAGGCTCGAAGGCCTATTTATTGTTGAGAAACAATGGAAAACCCTTCACATCCCGAAACCTAACCCTAGAAGATGAAACGCCAAATTGTGGGCCCCGTTTGGGTAAATTGGTACATCAATTTCCCGGGGTCGTAACTTTGGCATACGATCTCCGTTTGACGCGTACGATAGCTCGTTAGAAAGATCTATCCGAGTACTACCACTTTGGGAGGCAACATTGGTCTACGACCCATGTTGCCCCAGAATCCCAAAAAAACGTCGTTTAGGGCCTCAAAACGGCTCCAGAAGTTCAGGACCCGAAAAAACTGCTAAAAATAGTAAGTTGTGCTACAATTTAGGAAACTGAAAAAGCTGAAAGAGACAGTTGTGGGGGTCCAAATGGGATAGGTGGGTGGCCACCAACATCCACCTGGATCAATACATTTGTAAACAAAACAAAACAACAAAATACAACTTACCTCTTCAGCCAAAAACTCCTTGAAAATCGTGCCCACTTTGCCTTGATTTTCATGCCCACTTGAAGCTGCAAATATGTACTGTATGGATACAGACTGTATGGACTATATGGTTTTTTCAAAAAAAATTTCAAAAACTTCTCTCTAACGGCATGTATCTCACATCATTAAATGTTGTTCGTACTGTACCTTCTACTATGTTTTATTCCTTGATTTCTGTACCCATCTTTTCCCATAAATCACTCCTTCAGAACTTTTCTCCAGCTCTCAGCCTCCTTTCTCCAATATGTTCATGAAGAATGAATCTACTCTCTCTTTTCTTTTCCCCCTTTTGTTTCCCTAAATGACTTTTGGGCAACCCTAAGAGTTAATTGCTGAGATTCATTTAGATCAAGGGATGAGAATAAATGTGCATTTATCACTTTCTATTTTTTAACTCACCCATTAAATAAATTACCCACATTGTACTTTATGTCTAAATTCATTTTTCACCTTATAATTTAACATTGACTTCACCACTTATAAATTCACTTTCACTTTATAAAGTCACACTTAGGAAAAGAATTATTTTGGGCACTTTTCCCTAAGTATAGACTAGCCCATGGGAAACCACTTGTCCAAGAAACATTAAAAATCAACACTCCCTCTTACAGAGGAAATTTTTTCTTGCCACAACCGTCTTGTCCCTAAAATGGAGATCCTTGCCTCTTGGCAAGGACTCGATGAGAACATCGACCACCTGCTCATCTGTTGATATATAATCCAGCTTCACTGCCCCCTTTTGAACATAGTCCCTAATGAAATGATATATGATTACAATGTGTTTCGACATGTCATGAAACACTGGATTCTCCGTGAGTTTTATGCAACTATGATTATCACAATGAATAAGCGTCAGTCTCCACTTCTGATCAAATAGGCCATACAACAACTTGTGAATCTAAATGGCCTCACAACTAGCTTGTCTAGCAACCATATAGCCAGCATTAAAAGATATCAAAGAAACTGATGTTTACTTTCAAATGAACCATGACACAATTATCTAACCCAATCTGAAGTAACACCCTAAAGTGTTTTTCCTGTCATAAGCATAACCTGCCCAATTTGCATCTGTGTAACCTGCCAACCTCACTCAATCTCCTCGCCTATGGTCCAGACCATAATCAACAGTCCCGTGCACGTAGTGAAGAATGTGCTTTGTAGCTACCCAGTGCACCCTCCTGGGCTCAACCATGAACTGGCTAAGTGTGTTCACTGCAAAGCATATATCTAGCCTAGTGTTGACCAGATACATCGAGGACCCAATAAGTTTCCTATACAATGTGGGATCCACCAAACTAGAATTTGAAGCATGAAGCTTCTTCCAATTGGTGATCATAGGTGTAGACATGGGTCTACAATCTGCCATGTGAAATCTACTCAACACATCCACAACATACTTCCCCTGCTCCAGAAATATATGCCCCTCCTCTTGCCACACCTGAAGCCCCAAAAAGTAATGCATCAGCCCAATGTCCTTCATCTTGAACTCCATCTAAGTGGTTGGCATGTGCCATTGGGCACACAAATAATGGTTATTTTGGAATTAAAGCAATGCGATTAATATTATCTGATGAGAAATTTGAGATAGTGTTCCAAAAGTTATGGTTTGATCCATATAGAAAGTTTACTATAGAGTGGTACCACCACAATCAATGGTGCATGAGGAATATTTTTCATTATCCTAATATAGGTTTCCCACAATGGTTTTGTTAGGACCCAGAAATTTAATTAACATTGATAGAAATATTACTCCTAGAATGAGCATTAATGTGATTACATAATTCCTAAATTCATTATATGCTCAAAGATGTAATATTTTTGTTATTGATTCTATAGATGTTATCATTTTCAAGGCCCTATGGAAAAAGGAGTGTTGAGTTATTTAGCTCTCTAATATACAAGGGGGAGTTCCAACTATAATACTCACTTATATCTTTCATGTCACTGACTAAGGAGGATAGCATGTACCCTTAGCCATACTACTTGATTCTATGGTACATGAGAGTGATCTCCCTAAGTGTTATTCTCAGGGTGATATAGTAATAGGACAACCACAAGTTTATGTATGTTTGGCTTCAAGTGCACATAATGGAACTTTGATATACATCAAAGTATGTGAAAGACTAATCTATATACAAGTGCTACTTAATGTAATAATTTTTAAAGGGGAGCAAAGAGAGATTAAAAGAGTGTGTGATTCAACTAGTTAACAAAACCAAAGAGTTGAGTTCATCATTACAATATAACATAGTTTGATTGTGTATTGGTTTAGCCATCACAATCTATGAATCCAAGTGTTTAACCAAAGTTAAATAAAGATATTATTACATGCATGTAGGTGATTAACAATATTGCAATATTATTTCAACATTAATAGGGTGAGAATGAAAACTATCATAATTTTAATTCCATAGAGATCCATGTTAGTGAAATGGAAGAGGGCATAGGCTGACTATTTTGAGATCATGTGGCTAATTCATAGGGTTCACCAAACCTAAAACTTCAAGTTTGGAATTCAGTGAAACTAAAGAAAATTAAAAGTTTCTTTATGTTTTTCAAACTTCAGATATGAACTTAATAAAACAAATTTGAGATTAGATGACACGTTTGATTTAGGGTTTATTTTGAATAAAAATTTGAAAAAATTGGAGGACCCACAAGTGCATATTTCTCATTTTTTATCTTGACCTTTAATGACACACATTTCTTCATTTATTCACTCTATCTCACGCATCCCTTGCCATGAAAATCTATGTGTATAGTGCAAACCTTCTGGTTTATGCTCATACATTACAATGTGTAAACCCTCCCCTTGGAAAATTGCCTCCCTTGCAACTTCCTATAAATCTCCACTTGGCCATTACTACCTCCCACACTAAGTTAGTGTTTCTTTTAAACCTGAGCTACTGCCAATAAGCTAACTCAAACAGACTTAACATAAGATTTCGACTTCCTAGGGGAAATTGTTTTTGTTTATTCTAAATTTTGTGTGTGTGTAAATAGATAGATGAGAAATGTCTAGAGCCAAATCTCATTATAAAATTTGAACTTGAATTTGAATTTAATAATCTCCAAACCCAAACTCAAACTCAAACTGAGTGACTTATTCATATGGTATTAAAGAAGATTCATATGAGACCTTGAAATAGTTTCCATGTACACTGATTGAAGATGAAGAAACTAGAAGAATTAAGAGAATTTGACACAAAGATTAAAAAGGAAATTTGATACGAGAGGAAAAAAGCCAAGGAGCTATAAATAAAACTTAGTAGATGATATGACTCTTTCACAACCATGGAGTCAGAATTATACAACTGCATATTGAAAATCTTGCAATTGGTGAAGAAATTCATTTAGTTAGATAATTGGCAAGAGGAGAGGTTCACCAAAATGATTGCTCAAATATACCAAGATTTTACAAGAAATGAAGAGGCAATGGAGAAGATATAAGTATTATTCCAAGAGATCAAGTAAGTCCCTTCCATTTCCACTGCAAAGCTAGAACCATGATGAAGTCAAGCATGGTAAATTCACCTTTAAATAGCCTTCCCCAAGAGCCATTTTAAGAAATTTTGAAAATCACAATAAAGGTATTACCTCAAACTTATTGAAGAAATTGGAATTCAAATGCTAAGGGATTATGATTCCCATTATAGCTCAATAGAGACATAAGTATGAATGCTTAATATTTGATGGAAAAGAAACACACAAACCAAATTTTTCAAGGAAAAAGGAATTAACAAAGATGTTGTTTTCTAGGAGGAAAGGCCAATTAGTAAAGGAGTGTCAAGCAAGCCACCCAAATATCCTTGTAGAAGATTGTAAGAAGGGAACAAAGGAGTGATTTTACACCCAAATCTATTTCAACACTTGGGGGACTAAGAAGTTAAGATAGAAAGTATCATCACAAATAAAAAAAAATGCATGATGTGGTATATTTTGTTTATTTTTACTTGAAGAGAATGGATCATAATGCTAGTAATTGTGGCACTCTACAAGGTTCAACAATCCATACAAGAACTATTTCCAATAATATAGATTAATTGGACTTGGGAGGCCAAATTTTGGATACTTCACTTGAAACTCCATCCCTAAGAACAAAATAGCCAAACAGAATGTTTGAAGATTCAATATCAAATGGAAAGAGAAAAAATTGCACCTATAATCTATGGAGTAGTGGTCTAATCACCTATTTTTGTAACGAATTGCGCCTCTAGCCATAATATGGACAATGGGTTCATGTAAAAGGTAGCTCATATTCAAATCGTATATTCCATACTACAATGGAGGCCCCTTTCCTGTAGATTTTCTAAATATTGCTTGATGGTATGAAATGATCTTGGCATGTAGAAGCATAGGAGAAGGAGATTGAAAGGATTTAAAAATTTTACAAACCAAAAGCTTGTAAATGGTTGGTGCAATCCAAAATGAATCCTTCAAATAATCTATCTTTTTAACTTTGTAATAAGAAAATTTATTTTTCAAAGTTTCATCAAACTTTGGTGATAGTGATCATGATTAACAATAAAGTAGTTCAATTTTAGTATTGATAGAGTAAAAAAATACACTATAACTTTTATTTTATAGAAATTTATGGTGATGACATACATAAATCATAGATTAACAAACTTTTTTAAGGCAAATATTAACCTTATATGGAGAGAGAGAGAGAGAGAGATGCCTTCTATATTATGATTAAACCTATATACATAGAAAAATATTGTCAGTCATTGATCCACCACTTGTGAAACCATACTAGTAGCATAAGTTCAAAACCTTTTTGTTAAAAGTACTGTGGATAACCATAATGTCTTTCAAAGTGAAATTGTAATTACAAAATTACAAAAAGCATTAAAAAATGACTATGAACATAACTGCTCCCTGAATTATGTTTCTCATAAGAGAACTAGATTACTTAATCATAATCTAGGAGGAGTGTCCACTTGGATGGGTGGTTGTTTTTCACTATCATTGTTTGAAAATGAGATATCATAATTTGGAAAAATCTTAGTTATTCTTCATATTTTACTATTGATATTGTCAACTTTGTCCATGATTTTAGCCATGCAGATTTACAATTCTCGTTGGGTGTCATCTATATTAGTAAGTACTTTCCACTTGAGAGTTTTGATATACCATTATAGGTCGATCGTTTGCATGTAGAATGAGGAGCGTTCCATGGTAGAGATTTCTACATTAAGGATATATTCCCTAGTTTATTCGTTAACTAGTTTGTTGAGGATAAACTTTCTACTCTATTGGACCTCATCTTCCACTTTAGATATTTCTCTCTGGACCATTTGAGGAATAATGTTTCTATACCTATCCATGATGGCATGAGCAGTTGTTTGGGCCCAAGTTTGACCAGTAAAGGGAGGAGGTGATTTAGAGGTAGGGGAGGGATCGAGTCATCCTCTTCTCCCTCCACATTGTGAGGCAGAAAGGCAACGTCTAGTCATGTGGTTGAATGACCAAGGGTAAGCTAGCTCGAGAAGGGAATCATAGGGGAAGCTGGAAAAATATAGACCAAAATAGTGAGGTGGGACATTAAGGGTAGAATGAGAATACAACTAGAGGGGTTGACCACAATGGGGGAAGAGAATCCCTAGAAGATAGACATAAATACAGCTAAGAAGTCGAGAACTAGAGAGAGAGGCCAGGAGGGAAAGATAGTTGCACAAAGGTCTAAAGTCCAATTTAGAGCACCATACATTAAAATATTCCTAAGATTACATGCCTAGTGAACGAACATAAAACCATAATGTAATGAAACCATAATTTATGAAAAATAGTGATACCATAACATCCACCAATGAGGAAAAGTTTAGGACAAAAATGAAAATCAATGCTAACCCGATACTTGTCCTTTGTGTTTGTCGTGAACCAAAATTCATGTGTTCCAAGCTGATTAGTTTCCAATTAAAAATTATTTCTACTCTTCCATGCAATGTGACCTTTGTCCCTCAATTGGTATTAGTCTACTAGATTCATACACTCTCTCTCCAATCATAGTATGTTTCAAAAGTCATAAATTTTGCAAAGGAACCATGTATGTTGAGTGCCATAACCTGTTATATAAGCTTCAAACCACCCTCTCCTCACATCCTTAGAACACCCAATGTCATAATATGCCATCATCCATTGAATTTCTATCATGACTGTTGTTCAGTGGCTCCTAATATCTCTGTGCAAGACATTTTCCTTCTCTTGACTTCCACACACTTGTTAGAAATTGTAATTACTCCCGCATGCAAGAGTTGACTAAATTTGGAGAGTCAGTTAACTGAGTCAAGTCGAGTAAGTTTGAGTTAAGTTATACTTTGGGAAAAGTTGAATTTAGAGTGTGAGTGCATATGAAGTTATTTTATGTGAGTGGCTAGTTGGAAAATTTTATATACCCCTCACTGAGTTCATTGTAATTATCAAGTTTTTGTGTGATCAATAGAAGAGCCGCAACTTGTGTGTGTTTGGTGTGAATTATTTGTGTTATTTTATGCCTTACCTCTGCTACCTTTCCAACAAATTGGTATCAGAGTCGAGGAAGGATCACAAGATTTGTGGTTCTTGGAGAGCCAATAAGAAGAGGGCCAAGTGAAAAAGGCCGACAAATTTATTTTATTTAAATTGCGGTGCAAAATTGTCTCATTGTTAACTATAGATAAAAGTGCGCAAGTGAGGTGTGAAATTCACACTTTGTTAGTGCAAAAATGTGATAATTTGGTCAAAACTACGAATCCGCCAAAATTCATGAGATTTGTGCAGGTACCGTGTGCTAAATTTGCGCAAACACCGTGAGGTATTAAGAAAAGGCAGAGCCTGTGAGCAAGTATTAAATTAAAAAAGGAGCGTGTGAGAGGATTTCAAGACCAGGGCATGTCAAGAAAGGTTCTTTTCAAAATTCATGTGGATTCTTTTTAGCCATATGCTAATTGTTTTGGATGAACGAAGTGGGATGGTCTGAAAGTGTTATGTCTTTTTAAAGGACAAATTTATTAAAAGTTTATTGGTGATCCACGGTGATAAAATGTTATGAAAGTCTAAAAGGTTTTTCCATAAAGTTTGAAGGGTTTTAACATAAAAGGCATTTAAAGGTTTTTTCAGTCATTTTTTTTATATATTGAAAAAGGTTTAGTTTATAAAGGTTTTCTTTTATGAGTGGCTTGTTCTAAAGATTTTAGCGATTTAAAAGTTTTTTTTTTGGGAGATATTTATGAAGAAGGTTTTTTTTAAAGAGAATTAAAAGAAAACGAAAGGGTTTTTATTGGCAAGCGAATTTAGGGCTTTACAAAATTATTTTCATCGGCAATGTTTTATGTTTTGTCAAGCATAACAATGTTTTTGGTGAAGATTGTGTCTTATCAGGCGCATAAAAATCATATTTTCTTTTTTAGGGGCGATATTGAAGATAGTCTCATGCAATTGAGAAAAAAATTGTAAGATAGAAGAAAGACAACAATCATGGGTCATAAAGCGTGATTGAAGAAGATTAATAAAGGATCGAAAATAGAGGCAGATACTGTTGCCGTGTTTAGATAGGTTCAGGCCACAGCCGAGGAACTGAGAATTGTAGTAGAACACAAAGAAGAAATCGAGGTTGATTGGTGTAGTGTGGATCTACTACGACCTCCTATGTTTAAAGGTTCCCTAGCTTTGAGTTTCATTCAACAAGCAATGGATGAAATGGTTATGTGCAAGGTAGCAAAAACTGAAACTTCCAATGAAGCATGGGAGATCTTGGAAGAAGAATTTGGTGCAAGGGAGGGTGACATGAAGCAGCACATTATGTCATAAGCAAAGAAGTTAGCTGCGTATATGAGAGTAGATGAGCAAGACTCTTAGAGGACAACCCAGCTTGGAGAATCCCACTCAAAAGTGGATGATGGTTGTGAAGACCGTATAATTGAAACCCATTATGCAAGCATGCATATGGATAAACAAGATGCAACAAATATTGCAAAGAGAGAGACATAAGCCTTTGTATGTGAAGCAAAGAAAGAGTATATAAATGCTCAAGGACTCCACTATAATGTGATTGGAGCAAATGATGGTGAATCCCAGAGTGAGAAAACACACGTGGATGATGACTGCAAAGTGAGATGCGAATTAATGCATCCAGATGTAGTTGATGGATTTGATGAAGTTGAAATTGTCAATGAGCACATTCATGCTTGGATAACCCACCATAGGATGGATGAACATTATGTTAATGTTATGTGTGGTTTCTTTTTTGCAATAGAGATTGATTGTGGCAATATGGTAAGCGCCATGTTTGATGAAGAATTGAAGGTTGAAGCTGCAACTATAGCAGTAAGATATGAAACAATTTGAGCTACTCATGAAGCAGTATGTCATTTAGCAACAACTGATTATCAAGAATAGGATAAAGTGATTGAAGAGTTTTTGATGAGAATATCTACTGACCACATAATAGTGGAAGATAGCTTCAATGAAGTTAAAAAGAAGGCAGAGAAGGAAGAGATAGAGTAGGAAGCTCTCACTGAAGAGCATAATAAAGATGATTTTAACATTGTTTTTGAATATGCAGGTGCTCAAAATAGCATGGGCAAAAAAGTTGAAAACAAAGTTATTAGTAAGTTTGATGCGGATTTGAAGCTCATTGAAAAATGGATTCAGAAACCAATTGAACAAATTAATGTGAGTCTTATAGCAGTAGCTGGAATAAAAGAATTGAATGAAATGGTGGATAATGATCTTGAGTGTGTAAATTAGAAGAAAAAAATAACAGTACCTGATGATGAAGTGAAGAGAAGGATATGGGAGTTTCTAAAAACAAGGAAGAATGCATTAAAACGGTTTTTCAACAATTGAGTCAAGAAGAGATAACATTCTGCTATCAAGAAATATGACGAAAAGAAAGACAAGAATATGAAGCACAAGCAACAGAGGGAAGAAGACAATTTATAGTTGAATGAATCCTTGAAGAGGAAGCTATGGAAGACCGACTCAGATCAAGTTCAAGACAAGTCAAAGAAACATTGTAGAAGCAACAAGTAAAGAAATATGGGAGCCTTTAGTAAGAACATGCAACAGAGAATAAAGCAATTTCGAGGATATAGAATATGGAAGAAGAGAAAAAGAAAATGCAAAATTGTAAAAGTTTTGATTTATTATAATCCTAGCTGAGACATAGACCAAAACGCATGTTTGAGTGATAACTGACTCAATTTCTATTGTAAGAATAACAAGCATAGTTAATTCATGTTGAGTCAAGTTGAGTCATGTTTGAATTATGTTGAGTCATACAATTGTAATTAAGGGGGAGTGGTAGAAATTGTAATTACTCTTGCATGCAAGAGTTCGCTGAATTTGGAGTGTCAGTTATCTGAGTTGAGTGAGTTTGAGATAAGTTATAGTTTAGGAAAAGTCAAATTTAAAGCATGTGTGCATATGAAGTTATTTTAGACAGTTGCTAGTCAGAAAAATTTAAATACCCCTCACCGAATTCATTGTGATCATTAAATTTTTATGTAATCAGTAAAAAAAATTGTAATTAATATATTTTATATGAATTATTAATATTCTTTTATCTCTTACCTCCTCTACTTTTCCAACCACACGAATAACCATCACCTCTAACCTCATTCACAAAAAAAACCAAATCACCCTGTAGTCGCAAGTGTACCTTTTTAACTGCATAATGTCATTTGGTGTCTTTCCTCTAAATAACTTGCACTCAAATCAACTTGCCAAAGTCACCCTCCATATACACACCCACTTACCTTGGGAATATAACTTTTATTTGGGAATATACTTTTATATTAAAAAAATAGAAAAACAAAACATATTAAAAAAACGAGAAGATAAAAGGCATAAATAATAGTCTCAATAAAAAAATTGCAGCCCAAAGCTCGAAGAATATTAAAACAAATTAATTAGTTCATCATCTTTTTTTTTACGATTTGATCGACCAAATTCAGCGTTTGTTTAAAAGAAGGGCATTAGGATTAAGCATGGTCTGTACATGGATGATGGGGCCCATGTGCTGCGGTGAAGTACTGTCTCAGCAGCCTCTGGCCTCCGTTCAACACGAGCAGGTAGGACACCGGAGCTCTGGATTATCTGCAACTTATTACCATGTGGAAATATGATCGATCCACAAAAGTCGTTACAAAAACCCTAACAGACATATTATATTCACTTCTCCGTCGGCGAGGTAACCTCCGGTTTGGAAAGGTCTTCTTAGGTAGAGTTGAACTCTTCAGAACCAGGAAGCTTCCCAAGAGTTGAATGAATGGCATCCAAGAAAGAAATGGGCTCTATCATAGGTGCAAATCCTATATAATGCCACCGGGATGGTAGAGACTGAAATCATATGTGATCAATTCAGAGCTGCAAACATTTGTTTACAGAGATCAGTTAAGTATTTCACTAAGCCTGCCTGCAGAGCTACAGGCTTATACAGCATATCCGGTTTGAATTGTAGGATTTTTTAGCTGAGATTTGAAACCTAGCCTACTACATTGGTGAAGTCGGCCGTTGCACAAGATTTCTGTTTTTCAACTTTGAAATGACGTACTCTGAAGATTTTCCCTTGTTCATCCGAGTCACATGGTTTTTGTTTGGGGTGATGGTGATTTTGGCAATGGCACCTGTCTCTGAGGCGACAGTCCATCACCATAAATGGAAGCTCAGTTACCAAAACTGGTCTCCTGATTGTATGCAAACAACCATCATCTCCATTAATGGGCAGTATCCCGGTCCGACGATCAGAGCTCGGGAAGGAGACACTGTTGTTGTTGAATTAGAGAACCAGATGCCCACTGAAAATGTTGTCGTTCATTGGCATGGAATTCGCCAGGTACGATTCGCTCTCCATCAAAGTGATTTCAGAGCTAATTCTGATTGTGATAGATTGGTTTTTTCTTTGGCCACCATATACGCTCTTATAATACATAATAATTTAGATGGAAATGCTCATGTGTTTCAGATCGGAACTCCGTGGGGCGATGGAACTGCATCCATGTCTCAATGTGCAATCCTACCGAGCGAGACATTTATCTACAGATTCGTTGTTGACAGAGTATGTTTAACGCATTTTCTTTTCAACAATTGCAACTTAACATGGTTATATTATTGTGTTGGGATTCTGTAAGAAGACAGTGGCCTAATGTTAATGATGTATGCAGCCTGGCACATATTTCTATCATGGCCATTACGGTCTGCAGCGTTCGGCTGGTTTGTATGGCTCTTTGATAGTCGACTCCGCAAAAACAGAGCCCTTCGTCTATGACGGAGAACTCAGCATCATTCTCAATGACTGGTGGCATACTAGCACTTACCAACAAGCCGTAGGCCTCTCATCCAATCCTTTCGTCTGGGTTGGGGAACCTCAGGTATATATATCGTCCCATTTTCATCTTGGCACTGCGGTTTGAAATCCCGATTGATCGAAACTGGATGAATAAACGTGAATTTGTGGGTTGATATTGCAGTCTCTGCTGATAGAGGGCCGAGGAAAATACAACTGCTCCGCAGGCAGCAGTACAACTTGCAACGATACCAGCAGCCAATGTTCGCCCTACATTCTACCGGTGAAACCTGGAAAGACATACCGCCTGCGCATCGCCAGCGTAGCTTCTTTATCGGCCCTCAATTTTTTGATTCAGGTGAAATAACACATTCACGCATCCTACATTGTTTCATCTTAATTAATGCTTGAAATGAACATCTAACTATTTGTTCCGTGTTTTTCAGGGACACCAGATGACCGTTGTGGAAGCGGACGGCCACTACGTGGAACCGGTGGAGCTGGAGAATCTGGATGTGTACTCCGGAGAAACTTATTCAGTTTTGATAACGGCCAATCAGGATCCCACCAAAAACTATTGGGCAGCTGTGAATGTGAGAGGGCGGAAGCCCAATACGCCTACGGGCCTGGCCATCCTCAACTATCTCCCCAATCTCTCCACCAAGCTACCCACCACACCGCCTCCTCCGAGCGCTGTCTGGAACGACTATGCCTATAGTAAGTCGCTCGCCAAGAAGTTTGTGGCCCTCACCGGACACGAAGAGCCTCCTCCTATGAAACCCACCAGACAGTTGATTTTACTGAACACACAGAACAAGATCAATGGATTTGTAAAATGGGCCATCAACAACATATCGCTGGTTCCTCCTCCCACTCCATACCTAGCGGCCATGAAATACAAAATTCAGGGCGCATATGATACCACGCCCCCTCCTGACGCCTACCATCCCCGAGACTACAACATCAGTATCCCTCCCACCAATCCAAACGCCATTGAAGGGAATGGTGTGTACGTATTCAAACTGAACTCTGTTGTAGACGTGATACTCCAGAATGCAAACACACTGAACGCAAATAACTCGGAGATCCATCCATGGCACCTGCACGGTCATGATTTCTGGATTCTGGGCTACGGCGAGGGTGCATTTGATCCTCTAAAAGATCCAAAGAAATACAACTTGGTGAATCCTCCGCTTCGTAACACGGCGGCGCTGTTTCCCTACGGATGGACTGCTCTGCGGTTCAAGGCAGACAATCCGGGAGTGTGGGCTTTTCACTGTCATTTGGAGGCTCATTTCTTCATGGGAATGGGGGTAATGTTTGCAGAAGGTATTGAGAGAGTAGGAAGGCTGCCTCGTTCGGCCATGGGATGCGGCCTGACCATTAACAAATTGATGCATAACTGATCCAAACTTAGATCAACGCATTGTAATTCATATTGAAATTTGACATTATTTATTTATTATACTGAACGGTATACCTGTACCGTCTATGTTAAAAAGAAAACAGAGAATAAATTTGGCTGCAGCTTTACAGAATCAACAATATTGTGCGAGATTGTGTAAATATTTAATTCGTGAATGTTGCTATCTTGCTTGTCCTCATCATCCTCTTCACGAAGTGCTTCTGAGAGTAAACTTAAATGTGAATCGTTGTCACATAATGACCAGCTCTGCTGAAAACCGTGAAACGCTGATAAAGAAGAAAATAGTTTTGCTGGCTACCTAATCGCTGATTAGAAATACAAGATTTTGCGAAGCTTTTGCTCTGACAAAAATGGCGCAGTTTAATTAAGAGGTGGTCTGCGCTTTTTCATTGAATTAGGGGATATGGTAATTTTTTATTATTAAAATAAAATTTAAAATATATAAATAAATTCAGTATTTATTTTAAAAGAGATTTGAATGTGAGTTCAATTAAGAGCTGGTATGTGCTTTTTCATTGAATTAGTTGATATGCTAATTTTTTATTATTTAAAATAAATTTTAAAATATATAAAAAAATCTAGTATTTATTTTAAAAGAGATCTGAATGTGAGTTTAATTAAGAGGTGGTCTGCGCTTTTTCATTGAATTAGGTGATATGGTAATTTTTTATTATTTAAAATAAATTTTAAAATATATAAATAAATCTAGCATTTATTTTAAAAGAGATTTGAATGTGAGTTTAAGTAAGAGGTGGTCTGTGCTTTTTCATTGAATTAGGTGATATGGTAATTTTTATTATTTAAAATAAATTTTAAAATATATAAATAAATTTAGTATTTATTTTAAAAGAGTTTTGAATGTGAATATTTTTATGATGGTAAATATTGTTTTAAATAAAATTTATTTTAAAAAGTATTGGAATATATTTGTTGTTGGTGGTGGTCGTGGGACCAAATTGATCTATCGGACCTATAATTTTCTTAATTTTTAATTGTCTGGCTCCTAGTCTCTTTTCTTTAACTTTATTTTATTTATATATACTTAATTAATTAATGAAATAATTATTTATTTCACTGAAAACCGTATTTACAAAACATTATGTTTTTATTTTTATTTTTTGGAAACGCTAAAAATTTTAGGAATTAAAAAAATATTTGCATAATAATATATTATTTTTCAAAATAACTTGAAGTTTTAATGTTATTGATGATGATGATGATGGTTAACGTCCACTGAGACCAAATAATGGTCTATCGGACCTAAAGAAATAAATTATCTATTTTAATTTTTGATTTAGGATTTTATTCCTATGCTCAAAAAGCTTGGAGAGAAGCCTCCCGAGCTCACTATAATTTTGAGTATAATTTTGACATTGTAAAAGGCTAGGAAGGTCAGTATTGTAACAAAGATTGTGAAACTGAGATCTAATGTGGTTATACGCGGCGCACTCTAAGAGGAAGTGGTTTTCATCCTCGATGTTCCTATTCTTACATATATGGCAGATCCTTTCCGTCTTTAGGAACTGCCCAACGACCTGTTTCACTATGGAGCTCATGAGAATTCGTTCTAATCTTTGCTATATTAATTTTCTTCTTTGAGCTAGTTAAAATAGAGAGATACTTTTGATCTTCTAGGGTGGGGTTGATGACCTTCTTATAATAACTTAATTTTCTTTTAGCCGCTAAGTCTTTCTCACACCACATTTTTTCTTTGAACTTAGAAGTAACAATATCTTCAATGTTATTTATGTTTTGCAATGCATCATTTTCATTGATCTCCCAATAGTTTAACCAGGCCCTTGTGTCTTTATGCCACCCTCGATTGAGCCTTAGGTGGTTTTGGCTAGAATTTAAAGCTAGCTTAGGAAGTCTATGATCGTTTATGTTACTGATTTTGTGCTTGTACAACAAAAACCTAAGCATAGCTAGGGTCTCAATAGGGGAAAGACCTGCTTCTATAAGGAGAATAGGATAGGGTGTATTACTTTTAATTTTCAGGTTATAAGTTATAAAAAGCTTCTGGATTTGCTCAATCTTTCTCCATGATTCTCTAGATTTTGTAAAATTTTCACTCTTCCGTTTTAGATTTAGCAATTTATTTTAGATTATTAAATTATTTTTTATATTAATAGTATTATTTGTATATTAAAAATAAAAATAAATTTATAAATTATAATGGAATATTATTATAAATTTATGTTAAAAAACTGGAATCTATTTACAATAAAAACTCTGATAAAAATTATTAAATCAAAATAAAAGTTCGTTTTTTAAAAAGATAGTATTTTCACTCTTCCGTTTTAGATTTAGCAATTTATTTTAAATTATTAAATTATTTTTTATATTAATATTATTATTTGTATATTAAAAATAAAAATAAATTTATAAATTATAATGGAATATTATTATAAATTTATGTTAAAAAACTGGAATCTATTCACAATAAAAACTCTGATAAAAATTATTAAATCAAAATAAAAGTTTGTTTTTTAAAACGATAGTGGGATGAATGCTTGTGCTGTGTAATGGAAGGGACAGAAAAATTAAGAATGAGATCTTGTCTTGTGCTGTCTGGCATTAAAAAGATAACTATAAATGCACCTTATGCGATTAAGAGGTGTTTGATGTTTGGACTTTGCAGTTTTGGAGCGCATTACGCCTCGAATGTAAGTGTAATGGAATTTAATGTAAAATATATATATATATATAAAAGGGTGGTCTGAGTATGTATATATATTTTGACAATAATGTGTAAACATTTTTTTTATATGAATATATATTTGTTGGTTATATATATATATATATATATATAAAATAATGATTTTATAATTATTTTTTTCTGGATTATGTTTGTAAAATAGTAATTAGTTGTTAGTTTTTACTTTCTGTTAATAAGTTATTGAAACAGGTTTATTTCTAACTTATCTTACATTTGTATAAATGGAGTTCTTATTATGAATGCAATTAATTTTCTATTGTGGAGTTTAGTCACTCTGAGATCATAAACTCCATGCTTACTCAATTTGTTTTTTGAGGAGACATTGTTTGAAGTTTATGGAGAAAAATATGTACTAGTTTTAAAGTTTATGGAGGAAAAATGTACCAGTGTAATAAAATGCATTTTGAAAATAACATTGCTTGCAAATGCATGAGATAAAAGTTGCACAATTGTTGGAAATCAAGTTAAGAGCAACCAAGGTAAAAGAGATTACCCATGAGTAACTCTTATTGTTGGCACAATGGACATTGAATAAATAACATCGAATATCATCAGTGTCGACATTGAATAAATAACATCGAATATTAGCGATTTGAAGCTTTCGTGAAGCTCTGAAGCATTTTTCGAAATGAATTATTAATTAGTGGAATATTTTTTTTTTCGTATTTGGCGTTTGAATTTAATCCACATATTACTAGCAAGTGGAGAATGATTAAAAAAAAAGATTTATATAGTTTTTTTTTAAATGAAAATGTAGAAAATAGACATTTTCCATAATATGAGACCACCAGTAATGTGACCACATTTTCTATACTCTTTATATTACTTCCAAAAACAATATTTGTAACACTCCTCAGTGAATAGTAAATTTTTTTAATTACTTTTGCTAAAAATAACTTGGCAAACTATGGCCTAATATACACAAGAATATTTTTATTTATTTATTTTATCTTAATTAAAATACAAGATTAGTTATGGGAATTGAAGGAATTAGAGGAAGGTGGAAATGCTAAATGATGATTTACCTATCAGACAGTTAATGGACAGTTACTTCTCTCCCTAGAGATAAATATCTCAGTTGGGAAGAGAGCACCAAGAGGGTAGAGAGGAACCCGAGGCAATCAAGAAAGAGGAGAAAAACTCATTAGGCATGACGCTGCCATAAATAAATTCTTGAGGTGGTTGTGAACAGTGGAATTTCTGCATTCTTAAGGTGGTTGTGACCAGTGGAATTTTTGCACAGACCTGTGAGTCTGTGAAACTTCTAAGCAAGAAATTCTTGAGCTAGTGAGAGGGCCAGTGAAATTCTTATGCAGACCTGTGCGGTCTCTATCCAAGAAAGGTTGTTCTGAAAGGAAAATCAGCTCGGGGGGGAGCTCTGGTGGGATTATGTGCTCATTGGTTGGAAGGAGCAATCTCCCTTTGGGAGCTCTGGTGGGATTATGTGCTCATGGTTGGGAGGAGAAATATCCCTTACCTAGTGATTTCCTATGGCGACCTAACTAATCTTGTTCAGATAAGTATTTATATGTATATTGGTAGAAATATTCTACAAATTATGTCTTTCTGTAATTTACTTATGGCAAACTAGTCCTATAAATGATTCTTATGATTTTGAAGCAGACTAGACCTACTGGGAACCCAAATTGTAGAAATTTTGAATATATGACACATATTCAACAGAGGTTATCCTGATCATGCACTATTGCAGAATACATGCACAATACATAAGCTCCTCTACGTTGATCATCAATTTAGCAGTATCAAAAACAATGAAACATCAATAGCATGCACACATTAACACAGTATGTAACCCGGGGAAAGCTTACTGCTGAAAACCCCACACTATCTGTATATTAATGATTGAGAACATGTAACATTACATAGTACAATACTCCTCACAAGTATCCAACACTATCTCCACCTGTTACACACAATACAACTCAGATCTGATCTCCAAATCTCCCCCGCTGCTTTGCCTGCCTCCACTACACAATCTTGCAAGAGAATGAATGATGAATGGTTGATCCAAACTCCTATTTACCTTGTGAAAATCACTCACACTGGAAATCACGTGAGCACAGGCTATTCTACTGGGCATATGTTGTGCAATCCTCATGGGCATACTCAATACATTGCTTGTGCAAGATCTCATGCACAACTATAGTCACAACTGATAGCAATCTCAACCTCTAACACCTGTCTCCACTGAACTGTACATGCACTGAGTTAACTGATGTATTCTTCAGTTGCATTATGAGTTAATAATTAGTGAATTAATTAATAACTAATTCACACAACTCATCACTTAGTCTATTGGCCAGTTAGACTAAATACAACTAATTCAACTAAGTCAAACTGAACACAACTCCATTAACTGCTCATCCAACTCCACAGAACTCAACCACATGAATTCTAACTGATGTCCTGCATGCAATGGCTCAACCAACCCACAAAGAAAGCATATTTCCTTCTGACAACTGCATGTGCCACATCTGTAGCTCAAACTGAAGTGCTCCAAGAGGATAAGATAAAGTTTATAGTCTAAATATTATTATGAGACAATAATATTTGACTTTTCTACTTTTGACTAGCAGTCTAAAAATAGACTCTGATCACTCCTGTTGTGATCCAAAAATAGAAGTCCATCTATTTTTCCCAACATGACCAATCATCCATAAACAGAAAACTGCAACTCATAGACCATAATCCATATGTCTAAAAATAGACATAGTCTAAAAATAGAATTTGTGCCAAAACTTGCCTGCGGGACCACTTAGTGAAGGCGACTCCTTTCCACTAACCTCCATCATCTTGTTGCATTCTCAACAAGCATTTCTTGTTGCACACTTTTCAACGCTCCCTCTCAACAAGAAAGGCTTCCTCTCAAACTCGATCATGTAACTCTGGAATGTTCTGCATGCAACACATCTACCTGGTCCACTTTGCTCCAACAACACTTGGAACAAAAACACTCCCAACTGACCACTCTGTTGGGCTAGGAACATACTCTGATGTTGAAGATCTACCTGCTGCTGACAAGTGCTCCCTCTTTGACATCTGCGCTACTGCAACATCTCCATGCATCTCGCGCCATTGCACACCTCTCTGTGCCACCTAGCACTGTGCAAAACACTTGTGCCTCTCGCATTGCTGCAGCCTGCATGCTATGCACTAAACTGGGATTCCCTGCACTGTCGCTCTCTCTGCCGCTCCATCTGCATCTGTCTCTAACCAATCAATCAGTTCCTGCTACTCTACATCGAGGCTCCCGTAGCAAGCTCTCATCCAAGAGGTTGGGTACCTCAAGGATCCTGCCCCTTATCCTTGGGATGATCAATCCACATCACCCCACCTCCTACCTGAAGGTATGGCTGCATGCGATCCCTCAACCCACCTGGCTCGAAGTTTCCCCCTACTGGAGGTCTCTGCATGAGTAGATGTCTCTACTCGATCTCCTCTCAGCTTCCCTTATTGTGGCTGCTCCACAACCTCCTGAAGCTGCTGCACCAATCATGGCTCCTCCATAATCGTCTGAGACTTCTTCTGGCTCTGCATGTTGAGAGGTAATATATTCTCCCTCTCAACCACCAAGTCTCCATCAGTTGCCTTGCTGCTCAAGGCTTTATGCATCTTGAACCTCAAGAGCATACAAGTTCTTGACCCGTGAACCAATCTACTTCACATGTCTAGTGATGATGTGTCTAAGGAAAGCCTTTCCCTTACTGAAGACTACATCATAGCCTCTGTCTTCCAGCATCGCGATCAACACCAAGTTTCTCTTCAGTCCTAGTACATACTTGACATTGGTCAAGGTAAGGCGAGCTCCACGCTCCCTTTGAAGAATAACCGTGCCTACACCTGAGACACTATACTTCTCATCATTACCCATCCCTATGAGTATCTAGAGATCTTTCTCCTCCAAAGTACTAAACAAACTTTTGTCACCGGTCATGTGGAAAGAAGCTCCACTATCAAGAAACCAACCACTTCCCACCATGGATGAAACCATGCATGTGAAGAGTGTGAAGTCCAACTCAAACTGTGAAGCAAGTGAGGTTGCCTCACCTTTAGATCCTTCCCTGGATCCCTTCTTGGACTTATTCTTTGGGCAATTAGTAGCATAATGGCCCAACTCATGACAACGAAAGCATCGCACTTTCGACTTGTCAACCTTCTTCCCATCATTGGAAGAACTGGATTCGGAAAGAGAAACCTTCCCCTTCCCCTTCTTCGCCTTACTCGCTAAGGCACAGTTCTCCTCATCATGCATAGATGAAGAACTGTCTCTAGTGTGTCGTCTAATCTCCTCTTGCACAAGATCCGACCAAAGTCTCTCCCATCCTGCAAATTTCTCCCTTCCATTCACCGAGTCCTGGTAGCTATGCCAACTCTTAGGAAGGGCAAGGAGTGCTAGACTCACCATATCCTCATCCTCAACAGCTACCCCCACACTTCCCAGCTCATCCCGGCATTGGGTGAACTTCGTGAAATACTGGGGCATACTGTCTCCATTCTCACACCTAATGTTTCTGAGTTTATCCTTGAGCGCCAACTTCCTCTAGTTGCTCTTGCTTTGGAATAATTCTTTCAACGTTTTCCACATCAAATATGGAGAAGCCTTTCCATGGAGGCTGGACACAATGTGATCCCTCACGCCCTCCAACAGAATCCTTCGACACTTTGCTGTCTGCTTTTGCCAATCCCCGACTTGAGCAGCATCAGTAGGTTTTGGGACATCCGCATCTATGAACTCCTTCAACCCATTATCATCTAACACCGCCTCCATCCTATCCTTCCATGCAATATAGTTAGAGCTGCCCTCAAGGGAATACTGTAATCGCAATCTGTTGAAAGACATTTCAACTTTGACACCAAGAAAACATTGTTGCAAATTCGAATTCCACCAACTCAAAAACTCAACCGCTTCTAATCTAAAATTCATGAGAACAAAGTATTTCCCGTACATAGATTGACTGTATGGGCATTCACCAGATATCTCACCTTCCAAAAGAAGGATGAATCCAAAGGCTACTTGGCCTGATTACAGACTCTACCTGAGGAAATAAGATGTAAACACTTTCTAAATAATAGATCTGATGATCAATCCTCGCTTTGATATCCTGTAGAACTTTTTCTATAAATCAACCAGCTCCGATACCAAGTAGAAATTTTGAATAAAATGACACATATTCAACAGAGATTATCCTGATCATGCACTATTGCGGAATACATGAACAATACATAAGCTCCTCTATGTTGATCATCAATTTAGCAGCATCAAAAACAATGAAACATCAATAGCATGCACACATTAACACAGTATGTAACCCGGGGAAAGCTTACCGCTGAAAACCCCACACTATCTGTATATTAATGATTGAGAACATGTAACATTACATAGTACAATACTCCTCACAAGTATCCAGCACTATCTCCACCTGTTACACACAATACAGCTCAGATCTGATCTCCAAATCTCCCCCGCTACTTTGCCTGCCTCCACTGCACAATCCTGTAAGAGAATGAATGATGAATGGCTGATCCAAACTCCTATTTACCTTGTGAAAATCACTCACACTGGAAATCACGTGAGCATAGGCTATTCTACTGGGCATATGTTATGCAATACTCATGGGCATACTCAATGCATTACTTGTGCAAGATCTCATGCACAACTATAGTCACAACTGATAGCAAATCTCAACCTCTAACACCTGTCTCCACTGAACTGTACATGCACTGAGTTAACTGATGTATTCTTCAGTTGCATTATGAGTTAATACTTAGTGAATTAATTAATAACTAATTCACACAACTCATCACTTAGTCTATTGGCCAGTTAGACTAAATACAACTAGTTCAACTAAGTCAAACTGAACAAAACTCCATTAACTGCTCATCCAACTCCACAGAACTCAACCACATGAGTTCTAACTGATGTCCTGCATGCAATAGCTCAACTGACCCACAAAGAAAGTGTATTTCCTTCTGACAGCTGCATGTGCCACATCTGTAGCTCAAACTGAAGTGCTCCAAGAGGATAAGATAAAGTTTATAGTCTAAATATTATTACGAGACAATATATTTGACTTTTCTATTTTTGACTAGCAGTCTAAAAATTGACTCTGATCACTCCTGCTGTGATCCAAAAATAGAAGTCCATCTATTTTTCCTAACATGACCAATTATCCATAAACAGCAAACTGCAACTCATAGACCATGATCCATATGTCTAAAAATAAACATAGTCTAAAAATAGACTTTGCGCCAAAACTTGCCTGCGGGACCACTTAGTGAAGGTGACTCCTTTCCACTAAGCTCCATCATCTTGTTGCATTCTCAACAAGCATTTGTTGTTTCACACTTTTCAACACAAATAAGTTTCATTCTTTAATGTTTGAATGAGTATATAATGTGAATTATAGTTTAGGTATAATATGGGACTGCATAATAATTATTGGAATCAATGTTGTATTTTTTTATGTCTAAATGTGTACAAGGTATGTTACCAATTTTATGTACGATACTGCATAAGGTAATAGAAATCAATAATATTTTGTTTTTCTATGAAGTAAGTAGAAGTGGTAGTACTGGTTAGTTCTAGGCCAAGGTCAACAGGAGGTCAACTGGTCTGGAATCATCTGGTGGGACTATGTGCTTATTTGTTGGGAGGAGAAATCTCCCTTCCCTAGTGATTTCCTATGGCGACTTAACTAAACTTGTTCAGATAAGTGTTTCTGTGTATGTTGGTATAAATGTTCTACAAAGTATCTCTTTCAGTAATTTACTTATGGGAAACTAGTCTTATAAATGATTCATGTGATTTTGAAGCAAACTAGACCTATTGGGGAACCCAGATAAGTTTCATTCTTTAATGTTTGAATGAGTATATAATGTGAATTATAGTTTAGGTATAATATGGGACTGCATAATAATTATTGGAATCAATGTTGTATTTTCTGATGTCTAAATGTGTACAAGATGTGTTACCAATTTTATGTAAGAGATTGTATAAGGTAATGGAAATCAACAATATTTTGTTTTTCTGTGAAGTAAGTAGAAGTGGTAGTACTGTTTAGTTCCAGGCCAAGGTCGAAAGGGGGTCAACCATTTTGGAATCATCATAAAACCATGAAATAATAGGAGTTGAGTAGTTGGTGGAATACCAAGGAAAGCATATATATATATATATATATATATATATATATATATATATATATATATATATAATCTCAATTAATTGTTCCATGCAAGCTTAAATCTTTAATGATTAGACAAATTTAGTACCTCATAGTCATCGTGCAGTAAAATAAATACACTAACAAAAACAAAATTCAACCCTCAATAAAAATAATCACATATGCATCCAAGCTATAACTCTTTGCAAAAGAGAATATGGAATACTGGGGGTTCGGAATGTCGTAATACATTTTCATTCAACCATATGTAATGTAAGTCATATGCTTAATAGCTAAAAAAAAATATGTACAACGCCGAGAGGCCATAATCTGGAATTCAATGGAAAACAAGTAAAATACATATATATCGAAGGTTTTATAGAAGGCCACAGGGCTTGTAAGGTATAACATTTCTATATCTTATACAAAAATCCAAGACACCAATAATTAGTCGAGATGATGAGAACCCGTCTTTGGGTTTGGTCGCCAAGTAGGGGCTTGTAGTATTTAAGGGGGAAAGAGTTAATTAAAGACCTGGTAACCTCGTCAAGGAAAACAATCTCACTTTTAGGGAAGGGGATCCAGTAGAATATGAACTTGCAAATCACAATAAAAATTGTACTAGTCACAGGTGAATTTACTCTTGAGTAATTAAAGAACGGTAGCAAGACTGGAAATGTTGAGGCTAAACCCCAATTATTTTCATAAGAAAAATGTAACATGAAATTGATGGCGATATTCCAAAATAAAAAGAGATAATATAAACATTGAGAATCTCGACAACCTGCAACGTAAATTAGTAAAAGTCGAACAGGTAAAACAATATATTCATAACATGGGAGAAGGATTTACGTAGTGGTAAACTGGAATGGAGAACACATATACAACGAGGAATTGGGGAGGGGTTAGAGTGAATTTATTGGCTTCAAATATTTACAAGATTAGTTATTTGGAATATTTTTGAAAATAGTTCATGCAACAGAAGTGTTAAAAACCCAACAACGATTAATCTACCGAGGTGAGGTAACCAAAAGAAAGGAAGGATACATTCAGTGTATTATTTTGTCAAGATAATAGAAATTAAATCTTACTTGGTACTATCCTTGGTTGTGAACTCCATTTTCTTCGTTCTAGACTTGTAAAAGAAGGGATAACCTAAAATATCAAGAAGGAAGGTAAGTGCTGGGAAAGGACTGCAAGGGATAAAGAGAAATTCCTTTTATTTTCAAGCTATAAAGGGTGAATCCAATTACCCTTTAACAGAAGGGTACAAATAACAATCTCCATAATACCCATTGTTGGGCCGACACCTAGAACACTTGGGTAGCACACCCAATTATGCAACTTCATCTCCTACCGTTATATGTAGAAACAAACAATAAGACGACTCGGAGGAATAGAAATTACCATCTTTTTCCACAGATGGAGCTGAATAGATTGTGTAATTTGGCAATATATTTACAGAGGCAAAAATCATGATGGTGGGAGGCACAAATGAGTGTGGTCATGTGACAGAAAAGAGGGTAGTTACTGGAAAACTATACAAGTCTCATCTTTGTTGTAGGATCAAAATCCTGACTGTGTAACCCTTGATCTAGGCGCAAATTCCCATGGTCTCATCTGAGTGGAGGTGGATGCCAGCTGTAAGAATCGGGAACCTTTGAGAAAATATTTTATCAACTATTCATACCTAAGGTTAATGCACGAGAGTTTAAATTTAATATGAGCTTCTACCCTTTGCTAAACATTATAGCATTATTCCACTGATTATAACAATATTCCAATGAGGAGAATAGTAGTAAGCTCAGATTAAAATTGGATTTAGCTGACAAATATTTATACGCCTAATGGTTTAAAACGCCATGAGAATGGGCTACATTGGGGTTAAAGTTGAGTACATGTTTGTAACATATATATAACAGGATATGTCCACAACTTAATTCAAACTATAGTAGGCAAGTGCTACACTTTCTGACAAATGTATCAAGGACAAAGGACAGTTTTTCGGCCACAATGTAGCTTATTTCTTATACTATTTTTTAGTTACAATACCACAGGTCAATTCCATGGGTGAATGAATACCATGGGTGGATGTCACAATACCATGGGCAAATACCATGGGTGGATGTCACTTACAATACCATGGGTGGATGCCACTTACAATACCATGGGTAAATTCCATGGGTGGATGATAATTATGGATTGATTCCATTTTCTATTTGAATCAGTATAAAAACTAAGTTTTCTTCGTTTACATCTATTATTGAAAAGGTAAATATTAGAGATAGAAAAAAGTGTTCGAGGGAATGTGACAATATCTTTGTGTGGAAGTAGGCAAATCGAGAAAGGTGAAAGTGAACAGAGAAAGAAACATAGAAACGTGAAATCTAATAGGAGATAAAAGGTGCAAAAAGATGGTAATAATAATTCTAAAATTAATTAACTTAGTTCTTTGCTATGTTATTTTTGAAACCCACCAATAAACCACTAAGCCAAGTTTTTATTTAAAATAAAAAGAGAAAGGGACTTATGTTGTTTTCTTGAGAGTATTTCTCAAACAATCATGACTTCATTGATTTCAATAATTGGAGTTGTGCTTAGCGGAAATTAGAATGATCAAGAATGATTTAGAAAGATTAAAAGTGCACTCATTTTTAATGATTTGTGGGAAATAGTCTGTCAAGGAATGAAATATAGAGATGACAAAGAAATTGCACATGAACCACGTCATTACGAAAAGAAACGTGTAATTTGGGAGACAAAATACAAGAAGGCATATGCATTAATTACTGTATCAATGACAGAGTAGGTAAGAAAATATTTTGCTTCTTGTGATACTGCATTTGAAGCATTACAAAAATTGAAGGAACTTTATGATTCACATTCAGAACTTGAAATTATTCAGTTGTTGCTGAGATTCTTTAATTTGGAGATGAAAGACAACAATCCTTTGTAGATGGCCTCTGAAATAGAAGTTATTTTTCATGACATAAAAGCCACTGGTGTTGAAGTAGATTTACAACTTACTGCTTTTACTACAATTCTCCACCCTATCTATTCACACTACTTCGAATCTCTCCAAGATAGTGGGCAGTTAAAAGACATTACATTTGATAAACTAGTAAACAAAATAGTTGAGGGAGAAAATTCCTTTAGGAAGAAAGAGCCTCCACAAAATTCTAACGTAGAAACTTAATACCTTGCACAAAAAAGATTAGAAGTCTCATGGTAAAACTTCTAGAGTTGATAAAAGTACTAGAGGTCATGGTAGAAGAAATTATAGAGGCAGGGGGGAAATAATTAGGGAGGCAGACAACAAAATGATAAACAAAAAATAAATTTTAATGATAAACCAGTTGTCAAGTGTTTTAGATGTGGTAAAATTGCTCACACTTACGATAATTGTAGAATTCCTTGGGAGAAATTCAGTGAAAGGAGAGAATAGTTTAATGAAAATAAAGCCAGCCACCGCCAAATAAGGGAAAATCATCATAGTCTACACATTACATTATTTCCCATTGCAATTTTAATATTAATGATGTTTTTAGTACAACATTTTCTTGTTGGCAAGATAGTTGGATTTTGGATTCAAGTGCCACATGTCATATGACCTTTAGGAAATATTTTTCTAAAACATTTAGTGACCAAGTTGACGGAGTAGTATATCTAACAAATCTCAAGTTAAGCCTTCAAGTATTGGATCCATTCGTTTGAAGATACCAAAGATTGTAGATTATGTTCTACAAGATGTCATTTACATTCCACAATCTCAAATAAATATGATGTCTCTTATACATATTTGACAACAAGGGCATTCTGTACATATCTTTGAAGGCATCATTGAGATACATAGAGCAGCTGATCATGCAGTCATTATGACCAGTATTGAAGAAGGTAGACCTTTAAAATTGAATGGTACATCATCTACTTTAATGAACTCTTGTGATAGTTCTGCTCTTTTAGCACAACGAAATGATACTCTATCTTCGATTTTATTATGGTGTGCTCATTTTGGTCACATTAACTATGACCCTATCATAATTATGAGACAACAAGGTATAAAAGGATTTCCTACAATTCCAAGAAATCTTACACCGTGTGATGATGTAGGAGCATGAGACTTGGAGGGAAAATCTTCAAACTTATTCCAAAAACACAAAAAAATTTACAAGCAAAGGAGTGGGATCCTTTAGCCATCAATTTCCATGTTTTTCTAGTTTAGCATAGAGATAGAATCTAGGACTAAATCATGTTGTAATAAATGTTAAATAGATAAGCTGTAGTGGAGGTTCTCGAGGAGAATACCTCGCTGAACTGATAGGATTACTTAAGCACAATGGAGGTTCTCGAGGAGCATGCTTCGTTGAACTGATAATTGTATTAAATTAAGCTTCTGTTTTAGGGATCTGGCTGTTAATACGAACCAGTATAAATGTAATTTGAATGCTATTGTAATGGGATTTTTTGACCACATGCTTTTATCGCATATTTCTCAAGGGAAGAGGGGATTTGTTGTGTATTTGGTCGATCCCGGAGGTGTGGTGACCTCCGAAAGCCTTTCTATGCATCTGAACTGTAGTTGAATGTTAATTGGTATTTATGCGTGTATTGGTTTCATTACTTTTCTTTTGAGTCGTAATAACAGTGATTTGGCCTTATTTTCCAACTAACACTTTGGTTGAAGCCTTTGGAGTGCGTTTCGTTTATATTGGCGAGCCTTGGCTCCTTTGTATGTATTACAGAGTTCTGCAGGGGAAATTCTAATTTACACTAGAAAATCGTGAAAAGACTAGCCGGAACAAAGTTCTGGACCTGAAATCTCATTATATCTGGCTTATACCCATATCGGGTCCGAACCAATATCGCATCGCAGAACTATAGTGAAGAGGAACTAACCCTTTAAAGCGACGAAGTCCGAAGTTCGACTTCCGGATCCAAAACCTTAAAGGGGTGGTTTTATAATATATCGGGTCCGCGGCTTATCGGATCGCAAGACCCAAGTGGAAAGAGTTTGGCAAGGAAGCTTTGGAATCACCGATTTCGATTTCCGATAACACTACGTGTTATCGCATCGGGGAAGGAGCATTGGAAGGGCCGATAGTTAAAGTGCCGATAGTGTGTTTGCGTACAATGCATTCCTTTGAAAAACTGCGCTAATACTATATCTATGTGTATTAATGTTTCCTTTTTTAAAAGCCCCACTGACTGTGTATTTTGCATATTACCTCATTTTCTTTGGTTTACAGCGCCGATAGTGTAATTTATGCTATTTGTATTATTTCCATTCAAAAGCCCTGCTAATAGTGTATTTCGTAATTCTCATGGAATTACAGCTCTGATAGAGGAAAAGAGGCCCGGTTGTATGAATTGTTCCTGATAACAAGGCTTGGGGTGATTAAAGGGAAAGAAGTGTTGATAGTAACCAGAAAAAGGGGAATTTATAAACAATCATCCTAGAAATAGATGATTGATACTCCAGTGAGAGAAGAAGGGTTTCAGCCAAAATTAAAGGAAATTATATCAGGGCTTGAGCGTTTGTATATATCGCCTACACCCAGGCCACCATTATTGGTATCATAGCAACCTTTTGACACTGAATTGAATCTTAGAAGCGAAAGAAGAAAATCTAATATGGCTTTCAGAGTTGGAAGAGGACATCGTAGAAGAGGACGACCAGTTGCAAATGCTGAAGTTGTGCAACAGATGCAAGCAAGATTAGAGGCATTAACAGCAGGGAGAAATATAGATGTGGGGATATTAGTGAGCTTGAGGTTGAAGCTAAAGGAGAGGAGGAAGCTGTAGTAGTTACTTCTGAGATGAGATTATTCCATTCAATGTTGAGATCCATAGCTAGGCCAAAGACTGAAGTTTCAATATATGAAGGAGGACTGAATTTAGAAGAATTGGTAGACTGGATTAATGGCATGGAGAAATTATTTGACTATGAAGAAACAGAAGATGAGAAGAAAGTAAAGTTTGTTTTCACCAAGTTAAAGGGCCATGCAACACTTTGGTGGGATGGTGTGTAGGCAGAAAAAAAGAGATTTGGCAAGCAACCTATCAAAAATTGGAGCAGGATGGTAGCAAAGCTGAGGGGTAAGTTTCTACCAAGTAAATATCAACAAACCTTGTTCAGACAGATGCAGAATCTTAGACAGAGGTCTATGACAGTGAAAGAATACACAAAGGAATTCTATAAGGTGAGCATAAGAGCTAGACAAACTCAGGATACATAAGAAAAGGTGGCTAGATATGTGAATGGTCTTAGGATGGACAGTCAAGATGAAATAAGTATATTGTCTCCTAAAACAGTAGAGGAAGCTTATCATATGGTACTGAAAGCTTAATAAAAACTCGTGAGGAAGAAGTCTGCCAGAGGGAGAGGTACTTTCCGAGGAAGGGGAAGTCAAGGTGGTAGAGGAAGATCTATAGCACCTAAAGATGGAGCTAGCAGCATCTCAACCCAGCATGGTGATGCAAGTGGAAGAGGGAGTTTTTCTAGAGGAAGAGGAGGCAGAGGAAGAGGAAAATAAGTAAGATGTTACAGATATAACAAACTAGGACACAGAGCTTTTGAGTTCCTAGAGAATGTAGGAACAAGCCATAGGAATGCAATTGTTGGTCTAGTTGAGGGAGAAGCAACATCAGTGGCAGAAGAAGAAAATATACCAGAGAGAGGAGAATCTTTGGTAATCAATAAAGTCTTGCTCAAGCCAACAAAGGAGATAGCTAAACCATCACAAAGAAAGACCTTGTTCAGAACAGTGTGTAAGGTTCAAGGGAAATGCTGTCAAATGATCATTGATAGTGGCAGCACTGATAATTTGGTCTCTACAGAAGTGGTGGAGAAATTGAAGCTGAAGATAATGAAACATCCAACACCTTACAAGGTGTCATGGTTACAAAAGGGACATCAGCTGTTAGTGAATGAACAATGTGAAGTGGAGTTGCAGTTGGGAAAATATAAGGACAAAATTGTATGTGATGTGATGCCAATGGATGTGTGTCACATATTGCTTGGAAGAACTTGGAAATATGACAGGGGAGCTATGCATGATGGGAAAAGAAACACCTACAATTTTGGTAAAGATGGTATCAATCATATGTTGCTACCTATGGAAGAAGAAGATGCATCAGGAAATAAGACTGATCCAAAAACTCTGTTACTGGGAGGAAAGGAATAATTGCAGCAAATTGAAGAGAATGAGGTAAATTTTGCTGTAATTTGCAAGCCCAAGGTAATAATGACTTCCACTAAAGTTTCTGATTTACCCATTGAAATTCAAGAAATGTTGGACAACTATTGTGATATCATTGTTGATGATTTGCCTAATGAGTTGCCATCGATTAAACGAATCAGCCATCATATAGATTTGATTCCTGGAGCAAGTCTACCTAACAAAGCAACTTAAAGAATGAATCCTACAGAAAATGAAGAGGTTAGGAAGCAAGTGCAAGAACTGCTTGATAAAGGGTTGATCAGAGAAAGCTTGAGTCCTTGTGTAGTACCAACAATGTTGAGCCCAAAGAAAGATGGAGGCTGGAGAATGTGTACAGATTCAAGAGCCACCAATAAAATCATAATTAGGTACAGATTTCCTTTACCTAGGATTGAAGATTTAATGGATTTCTTGAGTGGGTCAAAGTATTTTTCAACACTAGATATTAAAGTGGGTATCATTAGATAAGAATAAGAGAAGGGGATGAGTGGAAAACTGCCTTTAAGACAAATGAGGGATTTTATGAGTGGAGAGTAATGCCTTTTGGGTTGTCAAATGCACCAAGTATGTTTATGAGACTCATGAATGAATTTCTTAAAGAATTCATTGGTAAATTTGTAATAATATATCTAGACGATATATTAGTTTACATCAGGTCTAAGGAGGAGCACATGAGACATCTGAATTATGTTTTACAAAGGCTACAACAAGAGAAATTATTGTTGAATTTGAAAAAGTGTTCATTGATGAAAGAAGAGCTAGTGTACCTGGGTTTTGTTCTTTCTGCTAAAGGGCTGAAGATGGATCCAGAGAAGATCAAGGCAATCATGGAGTGGCCTTCACCCAAAAGTGTTTTTGAGGTAAGAAGTTTTCATGGTATTTCTAGTTTTTATAGAAAATTCATAAAGAAATTTAGTAAGATCAATGCACCTATTATTGAGACCATAAAGAAGGATAAATAGCCATTTAGATGGACTGCTGAAGCAGAAAATAATTTTAGCTATTGAAGAAGATCACTGAAAAACCTATTTTGGTTCTACTTGATTTTAGTAGGCCTTTCCAAGTGAAGTGTGATGCTAGCGGAGAAGCTATTGGAGGTGTTTTAAGGCAAGAAGACATACCTATAGCTTATTTTAGTGAAAAGCTGAATGATTCCAAAAATAAGTATTCTTCTTATGATAAGGAGTTCTACGTAGTTGTACAGTCATGGAAGAAGTGGAGACATTATTTAATGTCAAAGGAATTCATACTTTATTCAAATAACCATGCACTACATTATATTATGCAGCAACCAAAGCTTCGCTAGAAACATGCTAAATGGGTGGAGTATCTTCAAGGTTTCCATTTTGTCTTGAAACATATAAATGGCCAATCAAATAAAGTTGCAAATGTCTTAAGTAGGAGAAATGTATTACTTCAAGAGAGTCAAATTCAAGTGTTAGGTTTTGATTTTCTTAAAGAATTATATGAGACAGATTCAGATTTTATAAAGGCATTTGAAGCTTGTAAGAATCCTGTTTTGATGGATAGGAGTAAATGGTTGAATTATTTCTTACAAGATGGACTATTGTTTAAGAGAAATCAGCTGTGCATACCAAACTGTTCTATGAGAGAGAACTTAATCAAAGAGAAACATAGTGGAGGAGTTGAAGGACATTTTGGTATAGAGAAGACTTATGAACAGTTGAACAGATTTTATTTCTAGCCAAAAATGAGATCTGATGTGGAAAAGTATGTGAGAACTTGTAAAATCTGTCAATATGCAAAGGGAAGAAGCCAAAACACAGGTTTGTATGTTCCATTACCAATTCCAGATAGGCCTTGGGATATGGTAAGTATGGATTTTGTTTTGGTCTTACCAAAGAATCAAAGGGGTAATGATTCAATTTTTGTTGTAGTGGACAGGTTTTCAAAAATGGCACATTTTATTCCATGTTATAAAACTAGTGATGCTACTCACATTGCTAATTTGTTTTTCGAGGAGATAGTAAGATTCCATGGGTTGCCTAAGAGTATAGTCTCAAACAGAGATTCCAAAAGTTTGTTGGACATTTCTAGAGGACATTATGGAAGAAGTTGGGAACTAAACTAAGTTTCAATTCTGCCTATCATCCACAAACTGATGGACAGATTGAAGTTGTGAACAGGAGTTTGGGCAATCTTTTAAGGAGTCTTACTATAGAACATCCAAAACAGTGGGATCTAGTGTTGGCACAAGCTGAATATGCGTACAATGACTCACTTAACAGGAGTACAGGACAAATTCCATTCCATATTGTCTATGGAATGCATCCAAGAGGAGTATCTGAGTTGAGGAACTTGGGAAGAGATGAGATGAGAAGTGTAGAGGGAGAAGAGTTTGCTTCAGAAATGCAAGCAATACATGAACAAGTGAAACAACAGCTGCAGGATAGCAACATCAAGTACAAGACCATAGTAGATTTGAGAAGAAGAGAGGTAAACTTTGAAGTTGGAGATTTGGTTTTAGCACACCTCGGAAAGGAAATATTTCCAAAGAGGGATTATAAGAAATTAAAGTTCAAGAAAATTGGACCATGCAGAGTATTAAGGAATTTTTTTGCAAATGCATATGAGATTGAATTACCCCCTAATGTTGGAATATCTCCAATTTTCAATGTTACTGACCTATACAAGTATGAAGGTGAAACTACAGATGATACAACATGAGATCAAGACCCACAAGAGATTGATTCCGTAAAACAATTACCTACAGTACAAGAGTTACAACCAGAAAGGATTTTGGGCAAGAAGATGTTCAAGAAAGTGAGAGGATAGGAGTACTTACAGTATTTTGTCAAATGGAAGGATCAATCAACTACTAAAGCTACTTGGGTAACAGAAAGCATGCTACAGAAGCTGGGTAGTTTTGTAGAAGAGCTCATGGACAAGAGCCCATGAAGAATTTTGTCCTCAGGAGTCTGATGCAGGAGCATGAGACTTGGACGGAAAATCTTCAAACTTATTCCAAAAACACAAAAAAATCTACAAGCAAAGGAGTGGGATCCTTTAGCCATCAACTTCCATGTTTTTCTAGTTTAGCATAGAGATAGAATCTAGGACTAAATCATGTTGTAATAAATGCTAAATAGATAAGATGTAGTGAAGGTTCTCAAGGAGAATACCTTGCTGAACTGATAGGATTAGTTAAGCATAGTAGAGGTTCTCGAGGAGCATGTTCCACTAAACTGATAGTTGTATTAAATTAAGCTTCTGTTTTAGGGATCAGGTTGTTAATACGAACCAGTATAAATGTAATTTGGATGCTATTGTAATGGGATTTTTAGACTGCATGCTTTTATCGCATCTTTCTCAAGGGAAGAGGGGATTCACTGTGTATTTGGTCGATGTCGGAGGCGTGGTGACCTCCGAAAGCCTTTCTGTGCATATGAACTGTAGTTGCCTGTTAATTGGTATTTATGCGTGTATTGGTTTCATTACTTTTCTTCTGAGTCGTAATAACAATGATTTGGCCTTATTTTCCAACTAACACTTTGGTTGAAGCCTTTGGAGTGTGTTTCCTTTATATCGGCGAGCCCTGGCTCCTTTGTATGTATTACAGAGTTCCATAGGAGAAATTCTAGTTTACACTATAAAATCATGAAAAGACTTAGCAGGAATGGAGTTCCGGACTTGAAATCTCATTATATCTGGCTTATACCCATATCGGGTCTGAACCAATATCGCATAGCAGAACTATAGTGGAGAGGAACTAACCCTTTAAAGCACCAAAGTCTGAAGTGTGACTTCTGGATCCAAAACCTTAAATGGGTGGTTTTATAATATATCGGTTCCGCGGCTTATCAGATCGCAAGACCCAAGTGGAAAGAGTTTGGAAAGGAAGCTTTGGAATCGCCAATTGCGATTTCCAATAACACTACGTGTTATCGCATCGGGGAAGGAGCATTGGAAGGGCCGATAGTTAAAGTGCCAATAGTGTATTTGTGTACAGCGCATTCCTTTGAACAACTACGCGAATAGTGTATCTCTGTGTATTAATGTTTTCCTTTTTAAAAGCCCCACTAACTGTGTATTTTGCGTATTAACGCATTTTCTTTGGATTACAGCACCGATAGTGTAATTTATGCTATTTGCATTATTTACATTCAAAAGCCCTGCTAATAGTATACTTCGTAATTCTCATGGAGTTACAGCTCCGATAGAGGAAAAGGGGCCCGATTGTATGAATTGTTCCCGATAACAAGGGTTGGGGCAATTAAAGGGAAAGAAGTGTTGATAGTCACCAAAGAAAGGGGAATTTATAAACAATCAGCCTAGAAATAGATGACTAGTACGACAATGAGAGAAGAAGAAGGGTTTTAGCCAGAATTAGAGGAAATTATATCAGGACTTGGGGGTTTGTCTATATCACCTGCACCCAGGCCACCATTAGTGGTATCAGAGCAACCTTTTGACACTAAATTGAATCTCAAAAATGGAAGAAGAAAATCCAATATGGTTTTCAGAGTTGGAAGAGGACGTGGTAGAAGAGGACGACCAGTTGCAAATGTTGAAGTGATGGAAGTTATGCAACAGATGCAAGCAAGATTAGAGGCATTAACAACAGGGAGAAATATAGATGATGGGGACATTAGTGATCCTGAGGTTGAAGCTGAAGGAGAGGAGGAAGCTGTAGTAGTTACTCCTGAGATGAGATTCTTCCAGTCAATGTTGAGATCCACAGCTAGGCCAAAGACTGAAGTTTCAATATATGAAGGAGGACTGAATCCGGAAGAATTGATAGACTGGATTAATGGCATGGAGAAATTCTTTGATTATGAAGAAATAGAAGATGAGAAGAAAGTAAAGTTTGTTGTCACCAAGTTAAAGGGCCATGCAGCACTTTGGTGGGATGGTGTGCAGGCAGAAAGAAAGAGACTTGGTAAGAAAACTATCAAAAATTGTAGCAGGATGGTAGCAAAGCTGAGAGGTAAGTTTCTACCAAGTAATTATCAGCAAACCTTGTTCAGACAGATGTAGAATCTTAGACAAAGGTCTATGACAATGAAAGAATACACAGAGGAATTCCATAAGGTGAGCATAAGAGCTGTACAAATTCAAGATACAGAAGAGAAGGTGGCTAGATATGTGAATGG